>JACVVK020000118.1:730000-762500 GCA_018292915.2 Batillaria attramentaria | reverse complement strand
AGGTGGTCTATTCACATTGAGGCATATATCACATCTATACAGACAACAGTAACCAAATCAAACAAAAAAGCAACCTTCTTACATTAACACACCAACGCCGCGCAAGCAACAAGGACCAATTCGCGGCTAAAGGTACGAATTCTTTGGTTTGCTGATAGCCATATTAGCTCGATTATATAGTGTTTCGAGTCAAGTTTATATTTTTCCAACCTTCTGGGGAAATAGGAATACCAAAACAAAACAGAAAAGAGAAAAAGAAACCAACAAACAACAAGAAGAAAACACAAAAAAAAACAACCGAACAAAACGTCAACATCAAGAAAGGGGAGACAGGTCTACTTAAGGTTTTGAAATGTTGATAACTCGAATATATAGTGTTTGGAACCTTTGGAACACCACGAATACTACAATAATGTACGTGTATTTCCCAAACCGCAGGGTACCTGGAGCATGGCCTGATGGTGGTGGACCCAGCTAAGCTGAGAAAGAACTATACAAAGAGCAAATTGTTCCGGTTAGATGTGCTCAGTGTGTTGCCCACAGACCTTCTGTACTTCGTTATAGGCATCCAACCTTACGTCCGCTTCAACAGACTGCTGAGGATACATCGTCTGTTTGAGTTTTTCGATAGGACAGAAACACGGACGAGTTTCACGAACATGTGGCGCATATTCACGCTGGTGCTCTACATTCTGGTGATCATTCATTGGAACGCCTGTTTCTACTTCGCCATCAGTGACGCGATAGGCTTCGGTACGGATAACTGGGTCTACCAGAACACCTCCATCCCCAAGTACAAACCCCTGACCCGGAAGTACATGTACAGTTTCTACTGGTCGACCTTGACCCTGACCACGATCGGCGAGACCCCGCAGCCGGAGCAGGACGTGGAGTACCTTTTTGTCGTCGTCGACTTTCTCATCGGCGTGCTCATCTTCGCCACAATCGTGGGTAACGTTGGCAGCATGATCACCAACATGAACGCCGCGCGCTCGGAGTTTCAGCAGAAGATGGACGGCGTCAAGCAATACATGGAGTTCCGCAAGGTGTCGAAGGAGTTAGAAGAGCGAGTCATCAAGTGGTTTGACTACCTCTGGACCAACAAGCAATCCCTGAACGAGGAGGAGGTGCTGTCCGCCCTCCCAGACAAACTGAAGGCGGAGATGGCTATACAGGTTCACCTTGACACCCTCAAGCGGGTCGCCATCTTCCAGGACTGCGAGCCGGGACTGTTGGTGGAGCTGGTCCTCAAGCTACGCCTGCAGGTCTTCTCTCCAGGAGACTACATCTGCCGGAAAGGCGACATAGGGCGAGAGATGTACATCGTGAAGAGAGGAAAGCTCAGTGTGGTGGGGGACGATGGCCACACCATCTTCGCCACGCTGAGCGACGGGTCTGTCTTCGGGGAGGTCAGCATCCTCAACATCGCTGGCAACAAAACCGGAAACCGGCGGACGGCGAACGTGAGGTCCATCGGTTACAGCGATCTCTTCTGTCTGTCCAAGGACGCACTTTGGGACGCGCTGACCGAGTATCCAGAGGCAAAGAACAAGCTGATGGAAGTCGGTCGACAGATCCTGAAGAAAGACAATCTGCTGGATGAGGTCGGTAGTGTGTGTGTGTGTGTGTGTGTGTGTGTGTGTGTGTGTGTGTGTGTGTGTGTGTGTGTGTGTGTGTTTTACTTTTATTTCTTTTTAAATCTTACCCATTTATGTCCAACGTTCAAAATAACATAGACACGCTCTAGGAAAGTGCACAGTATGCTCCTTAAAAGCTACTCATTTTTCTGGATGTAGTATAATTATGTTTTTTTCCTCACCTATTGTCGCATTTGCATTTTATTTGCCTCAGTAGCTATAAATCAGAGCCCCTGTGCTGCTGGCATATCTACCGTCATTTGGAAAAAGCTCTCAGTGTCAGTACCGTAGCTCGTATGCTATAGACATGCAAAACATCGTCAAGAACTGGTTATACTTATAACACTTTGGACACCCAGTAATCTTGTCTATGTTTACCATCTGCAAATAGTTGAAGATGCCCCTAAAACCACGTCTCTGTTGTCATCTGGAAAAAGAGATAAATATACCCAGTTCTTGACGATGTTTTGCATGTGCTGGTCGGTGGTCTAGTGGTTAACACTTCATCAGAAATGCAAGAGGTCAGGTTCGAGTCCTGCTAAGTGCAAATACAAAGACAGTTTCTCTCTCGTATGTGGCACCGTTCATTCGGACCAATCGTCGGGGGTTCTCTCTGGGTACTCCCTCCTCTGCTCTGGAAATGTTCGGCCCACAAAACTGGAAAATAAATGCAATTCGAAATTCCTAAACTTAAATTGCTGAGCTGATCTCTCCCTACCCTTGGTTGTATTGTGTTGTTAATTAATGTGAAAGAAAATGCGTGTGTTTCACGTGAACTTGCGTGTTGGGTTCACGTCGCGGCGCTTTGAGCCAATTCAAGAAACTGGGTGAAGTACGCACACAATTATTATTATTATTGTCGTTGTTGTAGGACGCAGTTCGGCAGGAGCAGGAGAAGCAAGTGTCGATGGAGCAGAAACTGGAGCGGATGGAGGCGACACTGGACAACCTCTCCACCCGCTTCGCCCGCCTCCTGTCCGACTTCAACTCCACGCAACTCAGACTGAAGCAGCGCATCACCAAGGTGGAGAAGGTCCTGACCCGGGACGGCGATGCAATCTCGAACGTTTCTGTGCTGGACCTGGACAACAAATAGCGCATGCACCACCTACTGTGCGATAGAACTCTACTGTGATAATCACCCAGGAAACTGCGGGCGAGCCGTGCATGTGATGAGCGCCTGCAGAGATGTGCCGGCAAGTGATGCGTAGGTGTACAACGCGTGCTGTGTGTGTTCGTGGTCTGCTGGTAAAATAAATGGGCCACGTCCATGTTGCGCCTGTTTGTACATGCAGTGAAACTGGAACTGGAATCTCAGGCGTGTTTAGCACGGTTCAAGAGCTGGTTGCAAGTTTGTTATCATCTGCCTCGCAGACGTGGCAGGTCACTGTTGAGTGAACTGAAAGACAGCCGATGACACGTGTTCTGTGGAATGGCTTACGTTGTGCACACACGACCCGCGGTACCTGGACGTGTTCCGCTAGCTGTGGTGTCACGCCGAGCTGGTGGATGTAGCAAATACAGGCCGGTACACTACTGCAATATGCCCAGTGCTTTGTGGGCGGACATTTTGAACTTACCTCTTCTTCGTGGTAAGCATGACGACCACTCATAGTGATTCTTAGACCTTCTTTGTGGTCTGAAACCCCTCTCGTGTTGCGCCAAGACCTTAGTTTGAAGCGAATCACGCAAGCCATCTGTCGTATCCTGCAGTTGTCGATGTGAATGCGTGACTGAACCGCCAAAAACTGAAAGATTACATCATGAATCCTCACTATACTGTCATGCCAGTAGAACCCAATATTAGATAATTATTTATGTCACCACCTTCATGCGTAGGCGACCTATCAGACTAACGTTCCAGTACGACTGCAGCTTCGCCCCGTGCTGAATGTCCTTGTCAAACAGCAGGAGTATGACGTTGGTCGCTTAAGAACGGGCGCCTTGTGTCTACGAAGCAGCACACTGGTACAATCTTTTGTCCAGCGAGATCTAAAGAATATTATTCCGAGTACGTTTGGGACATGTGAATGCGGGACTGTCTTCTTTTGTGATTAAAGAGGATGCACCTAGTATGGGCAACACCCGGACTGCCGTGCATCCACAAACAGGGACTCTTTATATAGCTGGGTTCATCTTATGAAGCTGTAATTGTATTTTTTTTCTAATTAATGGAGTTAACGGGGAAAGGGGAATGGGTGTTACTGCGGCCTTTTCGTAAGACACGACATGTTTTCAAAAGCTGCGTACCAGTTAGGAATAAAAACGCTTCATAAAGCGCCCGTGAAGGCGCTTAAAGAATGTTTGAAAGAAAGGTGCAGTGCTCGACGGAAATCCACAAGCTCCTCTCCAACGCTTTGTCAGTGCAGGCTTGACACTAGACACCATTCCCCAGGTGGCTAAACGTGGTGACGTCGTGATCGTGCAGCACGTGCAGGGTGTTTGATTCTGTGACTCTACAGCGCCAGTTTAGCGACTTCCTGCAGCCAGACCAGAGTTCGCCAAAGTCGAGGGCAAGTATCTAAGAATACAGGCTTTGTCCGGGAAAAGTTTGACTGCAAGGAATTTCCATAGTCATCCACGTCGATGTTCCTTACCCGTCAGTCTTCTTACGCACACGACCGTGGGGCGAGTTAACACCAGGGATCGCGTGGCGGCTAAATATTTGTGCTCTGTCTAAGAACTGAAGACGTGATTGTGCATTCTGACTGCTACTCCAGTTGCTCTTCGGAGAGAACGAAAATGACGTAGATAGGGATTTTTCCCCCTTTTTCGCCAGTGGGTGTAAACCTTGCGGAATATCCTACAGAACGTGTGATCGACAAAACTCTCTCTCTCTCTCTCTCTCTCTCTCTCTCTCTCTCTCTCTCTCTGTGCCCAGGTTCACAGGTCGTCCAGTTCATGGCTGCTACATTCGAAAGCAATATAAAGTCGTCGATTACGGTTAGCTATTTACTGACTTGCTTAGAAGTGAATACCCGCACTGTTTAAGCAAACAGTAAAGTTTTCCATGAGTACAGAAGCAGTGAGACAAACAGTGAAAAGAAAAAGAAGCAGTTCCATCCTGTTCTATGGAAACTTTGTAAATCAACTTTATTATGGTATTGCTGTCCACAGAGAAGGTCGAAGGAAAGAGCGTGTATTGGGTGCTGTACCTCATTACTTTCTGCAGATCAGACATTTAGAGAAAGGACTGAACGTTTTAGAAATTGACTATTTATGTGCCAGAAAGTAAAGTACAACTGTATCTGACGATGGACTTCATTCACACTGTAGTTTGTGGAGGCGTATGTGTTCATTGTTTGGGGAAGTTTCTGTGTTATCACAAGTTCTTCTTACTAACAGAAAACAAAATACACAAAACTAGCCGTTTTTTAAATGTTCTTGTCTCAAGGGTGGGTGGGTGGATGTTTAGGAGTTTAACGTCCTTTTCCACCACGTAAGGGTGATATCAAAGACGGGGCAACGAGGAAAAGGCGGCCAGCACATCTGGCCCCAACCGGGATTCAAACTCACGGCCCGAGCATTGAGAGTCCAGCGCTCTACCATTCGGCTATCCCGGCTCCCTTCTTGCCTCAAGGATTTACGCTACTGCAACAATATCGTAAATCCTTGGGCGGAACATTATCATTTAAATTTGGTTTGTCAACTGAAAGAAAAAGAGACCAGAACCAAATGATGCATACATTGCTCGCAACTGCACTGCTGCTTCTCCGATTGTTGCGTAAATTTGTTTGTCAAATGAGTGAAAGGTTAATCATACTAATGCTGCAGTTACTACGCTTTGGTTTAAACAGATTCATTTCGTTGCATATAGTGGAGATACAAGGAAACAGATTAACAAAATAAACTTATAATATGCTCAGTAAACATTCATTACTAGCCACTTTGCTAAGGCAGATCACAAATTACGAGAGAGAGAGAGAGAGGAGGGGGGAAGTGTTTAGGGGGTTAACGTCCTTTTCCACCACGTAAGGGTGATATCAAAGCCGGACGGGGCAACGAGAAACAGGCCAGCACAAATATTTGGCCCTAGCCAAGATTCGAACTCACGACCCGACGTTTGACGCCCGTTGAAACGAAGAAAACTCCGCTGTCTGTGAAGCGACGTCCGCCATATTTCCCTTGTCGGTTGCTTTGTGAAACAGTCAGGGGAGACAATCACATGGCAAATGTACCGTCGGCTGCTCGGCGAAGAAGAAGGGGACTGCACTCAGGAATCTATGTCCATTCGTGTTACAATAATGCCAGCGGCCAGTGCGTTTTGGCTTCAACCAGCTGAACGCAAGCCTGTCTGTGTATGTATTTGTGCTGGCATCTTAGTGGTGTGATGCTGGACACCCCCAAAGAAACCCCACAACGACCTATGAGCCTACAAATAGTAGCATTAGTAGTTTGAAGTCGTTCAGGTACACTGATGCATCTCAACATCTGCCATGAATTACTACCATCACCTCATCTGTAATTTCTACCGCTGCGCAAAAGACCCAGAAACATTTCTTGAAATCAGTTTTTGGGGATGTGACCATAAACAAAAGTCCCCCCTTTTACACCTCCGTAGAATCGGAAATACGTCAGGAGAGAGAAGCGGAAATACGTCAATAAGTCGTTGGCGGCGTCTGCCTGTCTTCTGCAGAAAACTGTCCTCACTAATACCGCCCGGTTACCAAGGAAGTCCTATTTTGCTTTTATTCCGTTGCGAGGCAGCCGTGCCGGAGGTTGAGTCCTCTGAGGGTTGTGTATGCGACTTTAATGGCCTGATCGATGGGTTTGGGCGAAAGGGAGAAAAACTTTCTTTATCCGTCAGCCTATCGAAAGTTTCCCCTTCGTCTTTTCCCAAGGTGTGATGGATGCGATAAAGTATTGCATCTTAAGACAGGACACTTTTTTCCCCCTGCGTGTCCTCCACAAAATTGTACTGAGAAGATTGATCGCAGATCTCCTTGGCAGGGTTGCGTTTTACCACTCTAAGGATTTCTGCGTGTAGACAAGATGACATCTCTCATTTCTAGTGGTCTATGTCGGGCGGTGATGGGGATAAAGGGATGGGAGGTACTATAGGACAGAGGGGGGAAGGGGGAAGTGTGCTTGATCTGTAAGCCCAGCGCTTGAGATGGGTTAACCCAATGCCACGCGGATTTTTAAGGGCAGATCACTTTCAATAAGCGGTAACCGGGAGTAATTCGCCCCGACCTGCAGCAGTTAGAACAGTGAGGCTGTTTCTGTTTATGAGGTTTATCAAAGACAGTAAGCATGATCCGAAGTGCTAAACACTACACTACCGGGCCGGCTATGCCGCTGTTCTTTGTTCTTGGCGGAACAACGTACCACTGACTCGCCGCTGTATAATTATTTTAAGACTTGATAGGAACTGATCAGTGAACAGACTGAGAAAGGGGGTGGTCGAGTGTTTGGGAGTTTAAAGCCCTTTTTCCACCAATAATTATGGATGATATTAAAGACGGGGCAACGAAAAAAAAAAGAAAAAAGGCTAGCACAAATTTATGGCCCCGGCGGGGAATTGAACTCATGGCCGGAGCGCTGAAAATGCAACCCTCTACCCCATGACTGTCCCGGCTCCACCAAAGAGAGAGAGAGAGAGAGAGAGAGAGAGAGAGGTCGTTTCAACGTCTTTTGCCCTCTTCAAATAATAATAATATTATTATTATTATAGGGGTCGAGAAATTTTGATCCCGTCGAACCTGAGACCCAGAACCTGATCGGAAATTTGACGCTTACCTGAGTTTCTCTCTCTCTCTCTCTCTCTCTCTCACACACACACACACACACACACACACACACACACACACACACACACACACACACACATGAAGAGAGAGTCAGTTATTTAAAGCGGCGCAGAGAGAGAGAGAGAGAGAGAGATTAAAAATTAATTACAAAACTCCCCTGTTGATATTATTCCTTTCTGCTCTGATTGATCTCGGCGAGTGCTGCCAATCTGCCTGATCTCGCGCTATTAGTATTAGCGACATTTTCGCCTGCATCATCCACTACCGTGACGTCCATCGGCGGCCATCTTGATACCGGGTCGATGGCGCACGCGCAGCAGGGCGCCTGGAGCAGCACGTCGCAGGATTCGGTCCGGATCCGGGCTGTCCGCTGTTCGGCCACTTTATTAGGATTCACCTCACGTGCCGGCAAAAAAGCTGCAATCACTGTCCCTCTTTCTAGGATTGCCTGGTGTGGCTCGCCCGTAATCTCCGCCAGGCAGTTAAAGATATGGCGGCAGACTGAGTCCGCCAGTCTTAAATATCCCACAGGACGAGAGAGAGAGAGAGAGAGAGAGAGGACGGGAGACATTAAGAGATACAGAGTGTGTGAGAGAGAGAGAGAGGGGGGGGGGGGCAAGAAAGAGAGAGAGAGAGGACGGGAGACATTGAGAGAGAGAGAGAGAGAGAGGGAGGGGGGGGGGGCAGAGAGAGAGAGAGAGCGTGCTTTCTGCAATTTTCTGTTCCCTTTTGGGACGTTCAGTCTCAATCCCTTTTCGCGCTCTTTGCTTTGGGTTTGTTTGTTTTGTTTTTGTTTTGCGTCTAGCTGCATGCCAAGTTATTTCGCGCCACTGAAAAGTTTTGATCAGAATTACCGTCAGCTGGTTACATGACGTAAGCGCCTGGATATGACTAGCGCTGACGCTCTTTTCACATTTAGCAGTAGAGAAAAATGCATTATGGATTCAAGAGTTTTGTAATGCTAGGGCCGTGAGGTCGAATCCCGCCTGGGGACAAATATTTGTGCTGGCCTTTTTCTCGTTTCCCCGTCTTTGGTTTCTCTAATACGTGGTGAAAAAGGACGTTAAACACCCAACCAGCCTCAAGAGTTTTGAAGAATAAATCGATTTGAAAACAGTGTGGAGATATACTTGGGATATTTCTATTTCCGAACGTAATGAAACATAAACAGCCCATGGCTTGAGAGAGAGAGAGAGAGAGAGACAGACAGACAGACAGACAGAGACAGAGACAGAGAAAGCAGTGCAGTGCAGTGCAGTTGCGAGTTGTCTTAGCAAAACAGCCTTGTATATATATGCTGTTGAGAGCGATGCTTCTCTTCAGTTCCCATGGACAAAATAATCATAAAGAGAAGAGAAAAAAAAATGAAAACATACAAATAGTGTGCGAACGTGGTATAAAGGGGTTATTGCTACCATTTTTATGTTCACAGATCGTTCTCAGCTCTTTTCGCGGTATCTATCATCACACCACTTATACATCAGTCTGCACAGTGACAGCGTCTGTACTGCTGGCACTGAGCCAACAGAAGCGTACTCGATGACGTGGCTACCACACTGAGCCCTTCAGTAGTGTAACAACAGTGGTAGAGTTTCAATGTCCGATGGTTCGATGGCTCGCAGAAAGTTTAAACAACTCTCTGTATCGCATTAAGAGCTGTACTAATCATCGAGATAGAGTATTTCGAGCGTACAGGCGCACTCACGAGCGAAACTGTTCCAAAATATAAGTGAGTTGGTTTAGCAAAGATAAAAGTAGCCCGTTTGATCTAAGACAGCTATGTGGAGTTGAATATTTACAGAGGGGGGGATTTCGAAATTTACAGGAAAAATAACACTCCTTCAGAGTAGCCCGTTAAACTCCCAAACATCCATTCACCCTTCAGAGCAACCTTTGCGACGCCGGGCATTTGAAGAGATGGATTTTTTTTTACTACTTTATTATCCCTTTTCGGGAAATTCAGGCTGCTTCCCCCGGGGATCGAAGCGCGTCGCCGCGGTGCAGCGCCACCCAATACCTATCACTTTTTTATTTTGTTTGTTTTTAACAATTTTGCAAGTTTGCTGGGGGAGGAAAGCCGGATAACCCGGAGAGAAACGCTCGTTGAGCAGCCCGGCAGCCAAGAAAAAAACCGGTATCACATATCACAAGCTCGTCCTGGGCTCGAACCCACGCTTCATCGCCATGGCATTGGTGACGCCCGTTCAGTATCGCAGCGGCTAAATCTGACGCGCTACCTGTTAGACCACCGTTCACCCTTACGTTTTTTTGGTAGAATGCTGCATGTTAGTTCCTTTGTTTAACACCCTTCCACCCACCCCCACACACACTCATACTGCAACACACACCAACACATTTAGCCCCCATGACCACGCGGCCATTAACACTCCTGTGACCAGTTTTGTTGAGAAGCTGTGAAAATACTCCTATCGGCACGATGAAGACTGCTTTCTATACCTCGACTGTTGGAACTCTGCTGGTTTTCGCCGGCGCATATGAACTGGCGTTACATAGGGAACGTGTTTGTTCTTTCGGATTTTTTTTTTTTTCATGCTACTTCATCTTCAGGCATCTGCATGCCTGCATACACCGGGCTGGCCTGGTAGCGGTTACACGGAATATCTGAGAGCGTCAAAACAACTACATGAACAACAACAACAACTGCCACTACATCAACAACTGCAATAGCAACACTGAACATCAGGCTACCCGCTATTCCCGTCTAAGCTCTCCGCCAAGGGAACCACCAGGTTTTGTCTTGCGGATTTCCGCCCCCTCGCCAACCATCCCCCTACCCTCTCCTTCCCCCTCCCCCCCCCCACCCCCAACACCCAGCTGATACTATCCTCAGGAGCATTTCGACCCTGACCATCTGCCCCAGATCCCCCCTCCCCCCTCTTTCCCCGACTACCACCCCCTCCACCCGCCATCTCCACACCTGCCGACTGCCCTCTGAGGAAGACAGCCGCGAATTAGTCTTTGTGGCTTGCGCGGCTTTAAGCCCTAAAAACTCACTCACTCACTCTGAGGAAGAACACACACACACACACACACACACACACACACACACACACACACACACACACACACACACACACACACAAACAGAGATATAACCCTGTGCCGTTAACCAGGTCAAGGTCGCGGTCTCTTACGGGTTTCCCGTGCACCTCCTGTGCCGGGATATTGGATGAGTGTATGACTGCGTCATAAGTGTTGTAAGTAAAAGACTTCATTATGATTCTGTCTCTCTACTGATGTGCGTATCATTGTAAATAAACCGCATCGTTTGAAATCACGTGTAGAGTTGAGTATAAGTACGTCATTGTTGATGAAACTGATTGCGTGAATTGCATGGTTCTATGTCTTTACATTTCTTTTCCTCTATCTCACTGTCTGTAATTATTATGGATGGGAAGAAAGTACGAATTTTGTGAAAGCAAAGACATGAATGTGTATGGTAATTGCAAGTCCATATGTAAATATTCTACGATAAATTAATTCTAGCAAATTTACGATTTCACATCTATAGACATTCAACTTTGATTGTCATGCATGATATTGTTTATATAGACCGCACTGTAAATATATCTTAAAACTATGAATATTTTCACCTGTGCTTTTTATTGCATTCCCCCCTGAACGCTTCTCTTTGAGTTTCGAAGCAATTGCTCGATGAAATTTCTCTTTTAATTCTTAAACTGCATGGTTACTGTTCGTTTGTGCTCATCTCGTCTGGCTCTTAGATGTAAAACACTTCATTTACGTCATCAGGTCATCATTCTGCATGGATAATGTGCAAAACGGGAGAGCATGGTCCTACGGATGAGTGTTTTCATGCCTCATGTTTTCTGTCATGAGTAGATTCAGCTAAATACATACATACGTACGCACATACGTGCGTACATACATACATACATACATACATTGACAATAGACCGTTTTTAGTTATGTTTCCTGTCTGACGGTGGATTTGGTATGTCGGACATGGCCTGCATCCCATGAACATGTGCCGGGTAATTGGAAGATGATGTTCTATTGACATTCTAAAACAATGACTGTGCCAGACTCCATACATCGGCAGTTGCTATGACGACCAGCATTTGCCAGTGAAAATAAGTATGGTCAATGTAATTTCCTGCACAGTATGAAAATTATAGGCCTGCTTTCTGGAATGATCTGCAGATGAGTTTGCACAGTCTGGAGGAAACTTTCTTTTGGAAATCACGTAACTACACGCAGCCTTGACTGAAGAAATTTCTGCAACTCTGACTCAAATTTGCTTCAGCACTTCTTAAAGTGGATTTACCTGCCCTGTGACAATGAGTGCATTTGCACAAAACTATACATATTTATCTGTGAACAGCTCTGTGTTACTGTGACGAAGTTAACGGAAACTCAAGAGTGCTCTCCCTCTGCACGCAAAGCTACCGTGGGCAGAGTTTCGTATCAAACAGCAAAACGAAAAGCCTATAATCAGGCCAAGAACCGGCGTAGTTCAAGCGCGATAGGCAGTTCCCTGAGCTGAAAATCGAGAGCTAATTACGCCGACGCACTGTCGAAAGCTTACAGAATTGACAGGGGGCAAATTACAGTGGAAATTACACTCATCCGTTTTCTCTCCAAACAATCCTACACATCAAAATTATGGGCTTATGGTCTTTACGGCTTCTTGGTGCATTTTCTTTCTGTGAAAACCACTGAACCAGCCTACAACTTTTCGTGCATGTAATCTTTACGTAACGAACCACTACAAGAACAGAGAAGACGCTTTCTGCGGTACAACTTTAGCAGTAGCAAGTCTGCTTCAGACTTTTTGCAGTGATAGAAAAAAAATTGTGTCAAGAGGAAATTGAAGGAATATTGTTTTGTTTTTTGTTTGTTTGTTTAATCCGTGATATGTCGGCGGATAATCTTACATTTCATACAGAATTCCACTGTCTTGTAAAATTCTTAGTTCAAATGAAGATTTGACAAACGTAGGTGTGCAAAAACACCAGTAGAAAATAGACGAAAAACGTCAGTGGAAAAACGTCAGTTGTGTCAGTGTGCATGCTGTGGAACGTTCTTCAACCGGCTGAGGTGACCATGTGACCCAAGAGATGGGTAACATGCAAAACTAGCAAGGTAGAAACAGATCCGTATATGTTGGAGACATGCTAGTGTCTTACCTAAACAGAGACAGCTTCAGTGTCTTGCTGTGTGTGTTATGTATAGTGCGTTAGTAATTGTCAAAAACCAACAATTTTTCGGAATAAGTTTTGCAGACTGACTTAGTTGTGATTTTTCACTTTTTCACTTTGAAGAAGTAAACGGTACTGGCGCAATATCTTTCGAACTACGTTTTGCAGATTGGTTTAGTTGTGATTTGTTTCAAGTTAAAATGAATAATTGAATGCTACTGGCATAATATCTTTTTTGAGATGAAAAAAGTTAAATTGGCCTAAAAACTACTTCCCAAGATCATACTTACAATCATGGCGTCACAGATCAGCGATGCAGGGAGTAGGGGGTGGCGGGCGGGGGGGGGGGGGGGGGGGGGGGGTAGCGTCCTTTATCACCACATACGGGTGATACCAAAGACGGCAACGATGACAAAGCCAGCACAAGTATTTGGCCCCAGCCGGGATTCGAACGCACGACCCGAGCATTGGAAGTCCAACGCTCTACCATTCGGCAACCCCGGCTCCCCTTTTGTATACAGATATATTCATTTATGAAAATAAATACAGAATTTACCTTGTTTCACTGTCAGTCAATCAGAATCGGAGGGCACTGGGGGGTAATTCAAGGTAATGAGTATAAGAAAGACAGGTATTATTTTTCTTCAGTAAAACTGACCAATAAAATTGTTGGTTTTGGCAATGCTAAACGCACTATAAAAGTGCCTACTTCGCAATGTATAATTATGCCATGATTCAGTTGTGTCCAGATACAGGAAAGACAATAATTATGACTGTATAGTATATACTCATGTAACTTACGAAAATCAAATCAAAATGCGAAAAAAAATGTCAGTCGATGTCAATGTCTTTTCATTTCATCGCCTCGTAAATGCATACTAGCATCACCACGTTTGTTATTTTTCAGAAACTTCCCATTTGTAACGTTGTTTGGGTACAAAAACAATTGTTTATTGTTTTGTTGTTGTTGTTGTTGTTGTTTTCTGTTTTGTGATTGTTTCGATCTCGCTTGCTGAAATCCTCCATAGCGTTCACGATTCCTCACTCTTTCAAGCCAAAAATATTTTCCCGAATGATCTGCATTTAGAGAACTAATGTGATACAATTTGAATGTATATAATTATCTAGTCATTCGTGCGGCTCGCCTTTTTTAAGACATTATTTCTTTTGCTTTAGCATTCCGCAGGCGGGATACGTGCGTTGTTTGTAAAGATGTTTTCTTTCAATCTGCCGAGTCATCTGTTTCTTGCGAATGATTACTTGCGTTGAATCACATTCCGGTTTGTCTTCTCCATCTAGTTCTTTATTATCAAGACCCCGCAAGAACCATGGCGTAGACACTTAAAGTGTTCAAATTACAACAGTCATGTCGAATTTTAAAGGACGTTTGGTTTTATCCGGGGGAGTTTGGAGGAGACAGCTCAGGATAGGTAACAGAGGCGAAATTGAGAATGCCTTATGTGGCAAACGGCACGAAGAGCATTAAGACAGTAAGTAGCTCAGTTCTGAGGAGATCTTGGATGTTTTGAAGGACTGACCGTAAGCAAAAAGTTATTGACAGGTGCTCCTGCGCACACATGTTGCTGAAAACTACTCATTATGATTTTTGCTGGTCGAGGAGCATCTGTAAATGTTTCTGAATTTTATTATGCTTGGTATAGCTTCAGAGCCATCACTTTACAAATGCACGTTACAACAACAACAAAACTAAATGGGTTAAACAACAGATGCAAAGGGGGTAGAAGTCTAGTACAAATGTACCTTTGTGACATAGACCTGTTAGTGTCGGTGCTTATACACTTAAGTGGAATTTAAGCAGAGAACGTTCGCTTTCAACCTCCCTTATCCTATCAGCGTTGTAATCTTCTTCACGTGATTCGGAATGTCGCTTCCAACATTGATTTGTTGTCACATTTCTGAACGCACAAGGGCATCGTGAACTTAAAGATTTTGTTTGGATTGAATGATTTAAGAAGTGCGCTGTGATTTCTAGAGTAAATCTCATCTAGATATGCATGCATTGATATAATTATGTGAATTTCTCTCTCTCTCTCTCTCTCTCTCTCTCTCTCTCTCTCTCTCTCTCTCTCTCTCTCTCTCTCTCTCTCTCTCTCTCTCCTAAAGAACGAGGCATGCAATCATAGAGTTTTGTATCATCCTCATCACTGTTTTAGCTCAGTAACCAGGTTTCCCTCACTACTATAACTTAGTCAACAATTGAAACTATGTCATGTCAGTTCGTGTACATATAAATACATGATTGTACTGACTGAGAAGTGTCTTACAGAATCGTGTAACTCAACTGGAAGAGACACGTTTGTAGAAAATGCGCCCGACCAGGGTGGAGTAATGATAGTTTATTCAAGACGGAGCACTTTCCTGTGACTGTAATGGAGCCCCAGATGGGATGAGTCTGTGCACTGACTTAATAAGAAAGCCAATAGAAGCCTATGCGGCCGTCTTCTCGAGAAAGGGCCTAAACTTCTATCTTCTGTTTAGCGCTTACACCCTTTTTCGAGATAACAGTAGAAATAGGCATCCAACGGGAAACATGAACATGAATGTTTTTAGAAGTTTCAATTTACCAAGACAAAGCGCTTTCCAGGGCTGTCATCAGGGGTGTAAACATATGATGTTCCTCTTTTCATTAAGAGTTCTGACCTTGGGGCAAAATTATCATGATGCGAATATCGAAAGCAAGCAACAATTCTGTCTTTTGCCTACAGGGAACAACGTCCAAAATTAGGCAGAATTTCTGGACGGGGTATTTTAAAGAAGGAATTTCGCATTTTTTTGCGTTTTTCTGTTGTGTCTTCTAACAATTTAATCAACATATTGCCCCTAGAGAAACCAGCAAACTCTTTTTGCCTTTTGCCACGCGAACAAGGTGCGAAATTAGCAAAATTTCTCCACATGACTTTTTTAAATTAAGAATTTCACATTTGTTCTTTTGGATTTTTTTTTGGTTGTTGCGTCTTGTAATATTCTAATCAATATCCTTTTAGTTGCATCTTTTAGAAGTGGCTAGGACTGTGAGTTGTTCATGTATTTATGATATTGTAGGTATTTATGATATTGTAGGAAAAATTTATAGACAATAAAACAATTTTTTAAACCCATAGCGCTTTATGAACGATGCTGATGATGTTTAACGTTTTCGACTAAACACTCAGATGCCTATCACCTTTATTAGGGAAACATAAGAAAGCGGAATGTACTATTTAAAAGTTTCATAACAATTTCACTTGAACTTGTGTGTTCTTTTAAGGTATAGAACTTTATGCCCTCGTAAAAATTACCAGTTATTGCCAAACTGCAAGCACGTCTTGGAGGGGGAAGTAACTGTTGCTGGGTAGCCCATTGACTGCCCTTTGAGCAGCGTACACGTACATGCTGATTTAAAATACAGTAATAATTTCTACACGATAGTTTATCGATTTGTTATGTCGTTTATCTCATTGTTGATATCAAGGGAATAAAGTTCTTTCAAACATGAATTGTGCCCTTTTCTCGTTGGTGTTGCAACAGATTGATTTGGTCTGACCGTCTGTTTGTTTTACTGTTTTGGATAAATGAACAGGTTTAAACAGGTTTGTACACAAGGATAGTGAGATACTTTGGGTCAGCGAGGCACACACACACACACACACACACACACACACACACACACACACACACGCCCAGCTCCCACCACAAACCACTCTCCCCTACTTACTTCCAGTGGCCGTCCAAGAAGTGAAATTAATCAACACGGGAAAGGCAGGGACGGCTGCGCCGAGCCGTGGCCTGGCAGTGAGCACCCGGCTTGTTGTCATAGCAACTAGGTAGACTCTGGCGGAGTGTGTAGGTTGACAGAAGACACGGACAGTCACAGAGGGACATACAACTAAGAAGGGAGGGGGGTTCTCTGTGTGTGCGTGCGTGCGTGCGTGCGTGCGTGCGTGCATGCGTGTGTGTGTGTGCGTGCGTGCGTGCGTGCGTGCGTGCGTGTGTGTGTGTGTGTGTGCACAGAGTGAGTCTCTCTCTCTCTCTCTCTCTCTCTCTCACACACACACACACACACACACACACACACACACACACACACACTTCAAAACACACACACACCAAAACACACACACACACCAAAACACACACACACACACACACACGCACACACACACACACACACATGGCAGACTGCAGCCAACAGTTACGAAATATCATTATGAAAGATAATCTCCAGATCGATAAAGATAATTAGGATAGAGCCTTTTGTGCATCCTTTTTTTTTTCACAAGCTTCAACCGGCTGACAAGCACAAGCTGAACACACACACTATAGGAATACAACATATTACAGACACACTCTCGTGTAGGTGGTGGTTTTAAAGTAAACAGCTAAGCAGCTAATTAATGTGACAGCATTCAGATCAGAATCGATGCGCTGCTTGTCAAAATATTTGACAGACACGACGCACAAGAACTGCTGGCATCATCTCCACCCTACCTACCATGCAATTACAATGAAATGGCCGACTTCTCAGTAGTGTACAAGCGATGCTGGGAATGATCGCTGCCAATATCATACATGTTGTGTATGTTGCGGTGACTTGACATTGCTGTTATTGTAGTTTTTAGACCAAATAAACAGGCCGGTCTTCACTTCCGGTTTCCGCCATGTTCGAAGAATAACACGCTGTTTCATTGCTTTTTTGTATCCTGTATTACCTTCATCACTATGACGCATCACACTGCCCCAACAAGCGAACTCCAAAACAACCGCATTGTCATCATCCGCACAGCCGAGATTCACCCACTTCACGGGTGCTTCCCTTGATATGACACGGCTTATGATGTGGATGATTACACGGCCGGCACCGCAGGTGCCGTAGTTCCCGGGCCTAGTTAGTGCCGGGACAGGAATTTGTGACAGGAAGCCTGAAATGCGGCACTGTCCCGCAGTCCCAAACCACACGGACCTCCATAGCATCATCTTACCATCATCCTTATCTCCATCATCATGCATAATATATAAAAAAATAATGCCCAAACTTCCGAGCCCTCCGTGGATTCCACCCATTCCTAGGGAGGAACACCACTGGAGCCGGCAAAGAGTTGTGGCAGCCCCCCCCCCAAAAAAAAAAAAAAAAAAAAAAAAAACTCAGACGGTCACTGGAAATGGAAGCAACAGAGAATTATGCGCCCTAGTGTTGGGTTGTCCGATTCATAAAGCACGTGTCGTCTCCGACAATTGTAGACACTGGGTCCGGTCAAACCAAGATTTTCGTACTTGGGTCTGACCGGCCTTTGATTTTACACACACACACACACCACCACCACCACCACCACCACCACCAACAACAACAACAACAACAACAAAAGCGTCCTTCGAGACTGCGAGACTGAGTTCAGTACGTTAAAAAGGTTAATGCTACTATTTTCATGCTCAAAGATTTTTTCTGAACTGTATTCGTGGTATCTATCATCTCACCACTTAGACACCAGGTCAGTGACAGCGTCTGTATCGCTACTGCGTCTTCGCTTCAGTCAGCTGAACGCAAACCTGTCTGTGCATGTCACAGTATTTGTCCTTGTGTCCAAGTAATGGTGTGTTGCTAGACGCTAGACGATCTGTGAGCCTTAAAAAATCTGAAAGACTGGGCCTTTGACGTAGCCTGAAGTTCATTCTTTGGAGTAAAGAGATGACGGCTGTATAGTCAGTTCCGTGCCTGTGGAGCGTTTCACCGATGAACGTGCCAAGGGAAAATACTGCGTCTGAAACCCGCGATGCCGCTCATAAGAAGAAATTGCTTCCCCTGAAAGCTCAAGCGAAGGCAACCTTTGTCGGGAGAGGCAGGGATGTAACAAATCTGCTATGCGGCAGGCGGCTGTCAGGCGCTGATAGTAACGCTGATGAACATACAATATCCTCATTGTTAACCACTTACTCATAGGAGACTGCCATTCCTGAATGATAATGTCCTCAAACAAACTGTCCTGCTGCAGATAGGCTACACTAATAAGTATCAGTCACAACCCGTGTCAGTTGTGCTCACTGCCGGCGGCATACAGTGACGGTGTCGAACAACTAGAGTGTTACAGGATTTGTCCACTGATAATATGGGCCGGAAGTCACACTACAGTTTAGTTATCGTAAGGACAGTTGATAATATCAAGATAGTTTATGAAAGCCCGACGAATAGAGGGGAGACTGCGTGGGGAAAACAAAACAAAACAAACTGAATAATACTAAAAGGTATGAGCACGTGACTGAATTACGCGGACAGGTAGTTTAAAAAAATGATCAATTCAGAGCTCAGTGCCGTAGTAGCATAACTATTGTTCTACTAGAAGAATCGACACGATGGACTGACAACACGGTGTCGTGATCACTGAGTTTGCAAGCACACTCGGCTACTGAATGTAGTATAAGGGCATGTTATGATCATGTATATACTTCTCTCGAAGCGGTATCATATAATAAGCATAGCTGATTTGTCTCTGTTTCCACTGAAACCATTCTGGCTGCGGCCGCAACTATGATCTGTAAGACTACAAACACAGATCGGATAAGAACTCTCTCTCTCTCTCTCTCTCTCTCTCTCTTGTTTTAGCAACGGTTGATTATAAATTAATCGTTGTTTGGTTAAATCACTTCCGTTGGAAAATAAAGTTCTCTCTCTCTCTCTCTCTCTCTCCCTCCCTCTCTCTCTCTTTGGCATACAACCAGTATCATCAGCACATGCCACGTATGTTTTGATTTGTTTATCGTGTGTATTTTTCTCTCCTGTATTTTATACTTTTTTTTACTATTTATTGTTTGTTTGTTTGTTTTGATTTTTTTTTCAATACCCTTTAATGTAGAATAGCAGGACAGCATGTAAGATAGGCAGCAATGCCTAAATGCTCTATCCTGAATAAAAAAAACGTTTCACCATCATCATCATCATCATCATCTCTCTCTCTCTCTCTCTCTCTCTCTCTCTCTCTCTGTTACAAGTGTTAAACAAGACGGCAATTTGACTCAAGCACTGACTTTATGTATTATCGTCTTTCACACTTGAACTCACGGGGTGACTGAAGTGTTAAAGGCTATTGGGTTAAAACCCTACCCAAACTCTGTATCGTACTCCGATGTGTCACTGTCACAATCTGAAGCACCATCACACACCTAGCTCTCACCTTCATCTGCACTGTGAGCTAAATGTGAGATGTGCAATGGCAAGAATCTTTCTCTTTACAGTCTCATTGACATCAACATATTTGTCCAGTCCAGCATCATTAGAAGCACCACACATCCACACCAAGAAACTGAACAAGTCCACGGGAACCATTTCTACAGCATGCTCCGTTGTGAGGTCCTTGCTGTCAGGAGGCCACACTGCTGGTGATTTCACTGACATGACCTGCTCCCTCAGATGCATGCTTCCGTGGTAAAGTTGCCTCTTGTTGGCCTGATCTGAACAATATTGTACCACTAGTAACCAGCAATGGGCGTATGTATACTGGTCCATCGGGCATCTTTTCACTTTTTCTTTAAACCACGCCAATGAAAATGTGATATTAAATTGGCTTAACCAAATTCCGTATAGCCCTAACTCGGTCAGGGTCGATTTCACACAATCGACGTAAGCAGAACGGACTTTATTCTGTTCGTGCTTTTTCACAACAAAACGATACATTACGCTGGAAAACTTATCTCCATTAGTATGATCGACTAATTTATACCAGTAGCACAGCATTCTGGTTTTCATATATATATCGACTGGGTATTTTCCAATTCCTCCCAGGAGTATACATGTAGGTGTCCATTTCTTAAGTTTAAACAGTAACTGATAAAACCTTAGCTGAAGTTTCAGTGCAAGGTCACAATAACCAGAAAATCAGATTTCACAGCCGTAACTGAGTACAGGTAACACAGTTTTATCAAACAGATCAATCTGAAGATCAAGTGGCAAAGACAATTTTCTGCATCGACGTAAAAGTGAAAACATCGCTCAAGAGTCTATTTCATAACAGTCTTTCTGAGCCAATGTAAATTTATTAGTATCGTTGAACTTTAACCCAAGGCATTTAAAGTCAAATACCACTTCAATTTCATTCCCACCATAGTAGAACTTCGGTTTGTTGCGTACCTTTCCACTAGAAAATACATTAATTTTGGTTTTCTCAGCATTAATAGTTAGAGTGTTACAATATTCACACATCTTATCAAGGGCTACTTGTAGGTTCTCAGCTGTCTCAGTACAAATAACAGTGTCATCGGCATAGAGAAGCACAAACATTTTAAAGATAATATCAATATCTTGGGGATCCATACTAACAACGGAGGCCTGCGCTGACATACTGTGTAAACCATCCACATACTGAGACAACTATGGCTTCAAGTCATTCAAAAATATAGTGAACATCAAGGGAGATAAATTTTCTCCTTGCCTAAGACCCAAGTCACTAGAGAAAAAGTCAGACCAGTAATCAGGACAGTTATTTCCTCCAACCTTTATACAGGACTTTGCCTTCGCGTACAGATTTCTTATAACACACAATAACTGACCAATGACATCACTGCTTAATAGTTTCTCCCACATCAGTGGTCGTTTGATTTTATCGTAAGCTTTTTCATAATCGATGAAGGCACAAAAGAGGCGTTTCTTATTTATTACACAGGAAAAAAAAATCAATAATACAATGTAGCGTAAAAATATGGTCAACAGTTGAATAGCCTGCACGAAACCCTGTTTGCTCCTCACCGAGCTTATGATTATCTTTGAGGTAATCAGTCAGTCTTGCATTTATAACACAAATAAACAGTTTACTAAAGCAACTTAAAATAGAAATACCACGATAATTGCTGCGGTCATCCATGCGGCCCTGTTGTTTATATACAGGTCTTACATAGCCCACACCCCACTGGGCTGGGACTTCACCAGTTTTGAGTAAAACATTAAATAAGTTTACAAAACCTTCAGTCATCTTACTACCCGCAGCCTTTAAAAATTCATTAAGTACCGGCCCCCGTGTTGTAGTGGTTAGCACTTCGGACTATGGACCGGGAGACCCGGGTTCGAATCCCAGCCGAGGCAAGCGGGATTTTTCCTACCTAGGTCGGCTCCTACCCAGAGCGGGTGTGCTATGGGCCCGATGGGGAGGCTGTTGCCACACAGCCGAGATTCACCCACTTCACGGGTGCGACTTTGGGGGTGCTTCCCTTAGTATGACACGTCTTATGATGTGGATGATTACACGGCCGGCACCGCAGGTGCCGTAGTTCCCGGGCCTGGTTAATGCCGGGATATTTATGACAGGAAGCGTGGAATGCGGCCCTGTCCCGCAGTCCCAAACCACATGGACCTCCATAGCATCATCTTACTATCATCCTCATCTCCATCATCATGCATAATAAAAATTGCCTCAGCTTCCGAGTCCTCCGTGGGTTCCACCCATTACCAGGGAGGAACACCACTGGAGTTGGCAAAGAGTTGGGGCAGCAAAAAAAAAAAAAAATCATGAAGTATCTGATCGGGGCCACACGACTTGTTATTCTTCAGCAGTTTCAGACCTTTAATGATTTGCTCCTCAGTGTAGGGTCTATTTAAAACTTCATTGCTAGATTCGTTGTTGTTGACAACATTACCATCGTGGACACCTACACTGAGGTCTTTAAAATGTTCAACAAATAGTTCAGCACTAGGCAAGGAACTACTCTGTGGAGCGGTTTTGTTTCCATTCAGGATATCCTAAAAAGCTTCGGATTATTACTCCTAAGGCTTCTCAACTTCTTGATAAATGTCTTCTTATGCTTCCTTGACTCCATACGTAGTAACCTTTTGTACTCCTTCCCTGCTCGTTGCCTGTCAGCGATAGACTGTTCATCTCTTAACAGCTTAGCCTTCCTTTTGGCCTTTTGGAATACTTCCCTCTTTTCTCTACAGGCAGAATTAAACCATGGGTGGAGCGACGTTTGATTCGTCCTATTTGTCTTACTACTAGTGCCAGGTTTAAATAAGTTTGCTCTTTCATTACATTACAGATGTCTTCTGTAACATCATCAATCACTTGTGGCGACACGGATGTCTGGCTGTCCAACAAGTCCATGAGTTTCGTCTCAATATCATCAATAGTGTCTGCACATAAATTTTCAACAAAAACGTCCTTCACTGAAGCGTCCCACGCGGGCTTAGATGCCTTTCCTCCTCTGTGTCTATCAATACAGTAAATTTCATCATCAATCGATCTCATTGGCTTTCTTTGTAAAGACAGGATAATAGGACAATGGACGTCAGAAAATAGTTCGTTATTGTCATAAACAAGGAAATCGCTTACAATATAGTACAAGTCATATGACAGAATGGCATAATCAACAACACTAGCATTACGACAGGTGCACTTGCCAATACCATCATCACTACCGGTCCTGCCATTAGCTATGACTAATCCAGCAACTTCACACAAGTGAATGAGTTTATGACCGAAGGTATTTGTGTTATTATCTTGGGAAACACGTTCAGGAAATACACGTACATCAGTCTCAGAAAAGACATTCCCAGTTGAGTTACTAACATCATCCTCATCTGGCTGTACCACTAACTCTGACAACCTACCTGTTCTCGCGTTAAAATCACGAAGGAGACATATACTGACGTCCAAAAGAAACGCGAAAGATATCTTCCATCTTTCAATTCATTTTTTCCGGTATTAACAAAAGTTGCGTTATTTTCGGCACCCAGTATATCAAGACCGATGTTTGAGGGAAGCGTTCTGTGAATTTTACCGCATCAGCGCACTTGCAGTCCACGTGAAGCCCGAGTTAGCTGTGACACATTTCGTGTGCAGTTCAGCTGCATGTGCAAGCAAAGCACAAAAGCTGAGCAGTGAGTAGTGTTCACTGTCACTAGGGGATAAAAAGGGCACAAAGATACAGGTTTCATCAGTCCCTCATTCGACGCTATCACGATGCCACGACTCACTTCTGCACAACGCGAGAGGGCCATTGGACGTCTGCAGTCTGGGGACACGCCAGAAGCCGTGGCTGCGACTTTCCAATGCCACATTTCCACCATTTATCGTCTCCGGCATCGGTTCGTGACAACTGGCGCTACTGCTGATGCCCAGCGGAGCGGCAGACCTCGAGTGACCACGCCAAGGCAAGATCGCCACATTTTCCGCATCCATGCTCAAGATCCCTTCAGAACAGGTGCAGAAACAGCCAGAACTGTTATAGGGACACACCAGGCACCCATTTCTAGGCAAACGGCCAGCCGGCGACTGCGCTCCAGGGGACTGAGGAACTGCCGTCCAGCCAGGGGACCCGTCCTCACCGTGCGCCATAGACAGGCACGCCTGCAGTGGGCGCAAGAACACCTCAACTGGAACAATGTTCGCTGGCAGAACGTGCTTTTCAGCGATGAAAGACGTTTCTGCATTGACCATGCCGACGGGCGTATTCGGGTATGGAGAAGAAGAGGTGACCGCTATGCTGACAACTGTGTCGTGGAAAACAACGCCTGGGGCGGGCCCAGCCTCATGTTGTGGGGCGCCGTCGGCCACAACCAGGTGCTGGGACCCGTCATCTTCCAAGGCCTGGGTCCTGGACGCGGCAACGGCATCACAGCGCAGCGGTAAATGGACCAGGTGCTGCACCCTCTTGTGCTGCCCTATTTTCAGGCCCACGGGAACTGGGTTTTGCAGCACGACAACGCGCGCCCCGACACTGCCAGGGCTACCCAAGACCTCCTGCAGCGCTCGGGCGTCCAGGTGATGCCTTGGCCAGCGTTATCTCCTGACATGAACCCTATTGAGCAATTTTGGGATTTGCCCCAGACACAGCTCAATAGGGTGGTTCCAAGGCCCACAACTGTCGCTGAACTTGATCGGACCGTCCGGCAGGCCTGGGCCAACATTCCCAGGGCAGCCAGCAACACGTTGGTCCGCTCAATGACCCGCCGCTGCCAGGCCGTCATCGATGCCAATGGGGGCCATACTCGCTATTGACTGTTCTGTTAAGCGTCAGTGTTGTGCTGTACAAAAAACTGGACATTATTAATGAAATTTGAATTTTGTTACGATTTTTTCATTATGCAATAAATACAACTAGACACTGTTTTTCGCGTTTCTTTTGGACGTCAGTATATATAATCTTTGTCAAGACCAAAATTCAGCAGTGCTTCCTCAATCTCACTGAATGCATCCTTATTTCCATACCGGGATCCCTCAGGTGGGATGTACACAGAACAGAACATCGTATCGTTACCCAGCACCTCTCGATTAACTTTGAAAAAACACAACATTTATGCTCAGGCCTCACTGGAGTAATGCTGGTCTACTTTCTGTTTCGGCCAGAAAGCCGCTCCATCCAAATCAGCACTCTTCGCTTTTGTCGCTCTCCAGCGCAAAAAGTCCCAGCTTCACTGGCAGCTTGCCTTTAGTCGCGGCCCCTTGGCATGCACCTCGGCCTACAAAATACAAAAATCACGAAAACCACGCGTTTTCATGAGAACCAAAATCATTACAAACTGGAACACTCGCCAAACAGAGTTCCCCAAATAAACGCGAAACATGACCCCACTCTCAGTTTATGCCCTTGCGCCACAGCAGTTCAAGGGCCTCCTACTGAGGCCTACGTTATTATGTCAAATCAGTGTTATTTGCCGACTGAGCATGTGTCATGCTCATTATGATGGTAAGTCAGCTATCACGTGGACGTCTAGTTAAGCTGAAGTCCTAGTGCCTCATTTTGACTTTGACAACCGCCGTATTATTGTGGAATGGAGTTCAACAGTGTGTCTCCGGTAAAACTCAAACTGGGCTCGTAAAAAAGCGCCAACGTGGCCGATACAGTCAGAACCACACTTTAAAACCACATTACAAACACCGTCATAAAAAGTTTAATTCAATTCAATTCAATTCTTTATTGTTTAGGCCATCGGCCCGTCACAAAGCAGATAATTTTACTGACGTACATGTACCGTGAAGTTACTATTAATAAATGTCATTAATACTTGAAAACGCAATACAAAGTATACAAAAGGATTACAAACACTGGAAGAAATCTGTAATAATACGCTGTGTAACACACACACACACACACACACACACACACACACACACACACACACACGATCTTCTCGCTCGCCACGGTATGATCACCTAGCTGAACACCACTGACGCTGACACACACGCACAGTGCATACACAAACTCGCACATGCCGTGTGGCACACATACACGCACGTAAAAAAGCGTCAACGTGGGCGATACAGTCAGAACCACACTTTAAAACCACGTTACAAACACCGGCATAAAAAAGTAGAGACGAGATCAGTGCAGGGTGGTATATATAGTAGTTTCAGCATTATCGTACCGTCCATGTTTTATTGTTCGTGCACAACAATTGTCCAGCTGATGATAGAGTGTGGGACCTGTCCAAAGGGCAAACAGTCCAAGAGGACAATGGAGAGGATGATCAATGGGTGGAATTGCGCGACAAACTAGAAATGTTTAGCATACATAAATAGGCACATCCAAGCTGTCTTACTGCAGGCCGAACAAATATTGAACTTTGTTTGCAAACAATGTATTGCAGCCACGGGTGCAGCACGGGTACAACTAGGGTACAGCTAGGACCCTTGGTGTGACAGTGACAGCACAGATATCAGAGACCTCGGCCTTCAGCTTTTTGTGACAGCAAAGCGACAGGGAAGTACATGTAACGTGAAGGTCAGCTGAATGCATACGCGGAGTCACAATCAGCTGCAGGCGATTGGTTGATAATGTACGCCAAGCGTTAAACACCAACATACTATCCTACCTGTGGAATAAAATAGTATTCATTTTCCAGCATACGCTAAAGGGACCAAAATGGATATGCTTTGCTCAAAACGGACACTGCGTAGTACACAGTGTGAAGAAGGAAGGTGATGAAAATTAGAGCGGCCATTCGGGCTGTGGTATGAGGTTACCTTGACTGAATGTCTGCGGTCGCGATCAGAGGGGTATGTACATTCTTCCTCGTCTGTTTCATTTCCTTGCGATCATATTACCATTACATATAGCGAGGTCGTTATTTCAGAACTCTCGCGGTGAATTTAGAAACTACATGGACATGGACAAATCTGGATACAAAATGATTGAAGAGAGAGATCGTGTGTTTGTTCAACGGTAACGTTAAACGCACGTCATACGGGTATTTAATATGGTGAAAATTTCCGTTTTGAAGTGAGGAGTAATGACTCAACATTACGTCTCTCTCTCTCTCTCTCTCTCTCTCTCTCTCTCACACACACACACACACACACAGAGCCACTTATTACCGGTACACGTACACCATTTTGAATGTTGACTACGTATTTACATTTGGGGAATGCTGTCCAGTGGTCACGAGGAGCGACATCCACGAAGTCATAAAATGATCTCTTAGAATTCAGATAGCATGCATGTATGAAGAATTCCCTTCAATCTGTCACAGCCACGGCCGGCAGGCCCGATCTCTTTCAAGATTCAGTGGAGCGCAAAGGTCGCTACGTTACCCCCCCCCCCCCCCACATCCTCGGAAAAGTGACTTTGGGACTGAGTCAGTGTTCATGGTTGGAATTTACTATGCCAACGTGGATTGTACTTAAAGTGCTGTGTTTACTTCTCTTGGAACCCCCCGCCCCACCCCACCCCACCCCACACACACACACAACCTCATGCACCGCTTCCGTGCACACCGGCTTGCCATTACACGCTTCTCTAATCATCTATGTAGGTCCCTGCTCTAACCGGGGAGCCGGGGTGGTCGAATGGTAGAGTGTTGGACTTCTAATGCTCGGGTCGTGAGTTCGATCCCCGCTGGGGCCAAATATTTGTGCTGGCTTTTTCATCGTTGCCCCGTCTTTGATATCACCCTATGTGGTGGAAAAGGACGTTAAACCCCCAAACACCCACCCACCGTCCCTGCTCTAACCAACCGTGACGCTGGCGCCTTGAACTTTGAAGCGAGGGTGCAGGCGATTGGCTCCGCCTGTCCCCAGTGACCGGTTTGAATGAAAGTTACAATGAAAGGCAGCTTTTTCGAATCAGAACTAGGTCAAGCTCAGCTCTTCCTGAAATACGTGCTCGTGGACTTGCTTATAATGATAATAATAATAATAATAATAATAATGAGGATCTGTCTGGCGCCCAACCTCCTGCTGGAGTTCTGGGCGCCTGACAATAGTAGAGTACACACGAAATACACATGAAATACATGTCACATACACGCTACATACACACAGCTATGATAATCCTAACTCGACATCGTAAAAATGACAGTGGTGATGACAGTGATGGTAGAGTACTTAGTCTGTATAATACAGCCGGAAGAAATGAGATTTCAAAGCGGTTTTAAAAGAGTCCGTCGACTCTGCATGGCGAACATGGGAAGGCAGGATGTTCCAAATGACTGGACCGTGGTAGAGCTATGCTCGGTGACCTACTGTTTTAGACAACTCATTAGAGTCCAAACCCGACCATCCCCTGTCCGCCCTATGATAAGACTTGTTGGAAAGAACAAGCGGCCACTGCACACCAGTAGGAGCCACTTTCAGCCACGATTACGCAAGGCGTGGGCATTCCCGCTAGACTCCAGACAGCTGCAGACTGCATAATAGTGGCTCGAGGTGGCTTCTAGTGATCTGATGATTTTGAGTAAAACTGCGATTTTTGCATGGGCTTACAAGAGTTAACCTGTGGAATGCGTAGGGTGCGGGTGTCAGCAGAGGATCTGAGTTGTCTGGAGGGTGTGTACAGCTGCAGCAGAGAGGAAAGATATGAAAGACAGGAGGCAGTGATGCAGTTATAGCACATAGTAGCGACTTTGAATTCTTAGGCTGACAGGAAGCCAGTGCAGTTCTCTGAGGAGGGGCGTGACATGCTTGATAATGTTCAAATTTGAGCTAGAATGCTTGAGAAGAGCTTAGGAATCGAATACGAGTGAAAATCTGCATGAAAATTAACCCTGTGATTTTACGCCGTTAAAAAGTGATTTAACCGAATATCGGTTGTGGGTTGACGGGCGGCCATTGCCAGATACTCAATTACTGACTAGCACGTTGAAACCTGACGACTGATTAGCGGAGACTGAGGTACGGATGTATTAGGACGCTTCATTGATGGAAGATTCGAGAAATTGTTCAAAAGAGATTGACTGGAGATAGCTTCATAAACGGCGTTTTCGGGAATACCTTTTTCTACGTTATGGTGAGTGATTATTATCATGTCATTATTTTGTACTATGGGGTGTATACCTGTCTAGACAAGCACTGGGAATAGGTCTCATTTCGAAGCAGATATTGGTGCATCAGTATGTACAGCACTTCGGTAAATAGCCATGTGTCAGAGTGTGTGTGTGTGTGTGTGTGTGTGTGTGTGTGTGTGTGTGTGTGTGTGTGTGTGTGTGTGGAGGGGGGGGGGGTCATCGAGCCATCGCCAAGTTGCGCAGCAGATACACATACTAAAATTAAATAACGTGTGAATAGCTAATTACTATTAAGGGGTGATTTATACTACGTTCAAATAGTTTGAAATAGTTTTATTCTACCCTCTAGGGGCAAAGAAACAGACAAAGAAATACAAACGGTACAACATGTGCAGTGCATCTTCTATACATACATACATACATACATACATACATACATACATACATACATACATACACACAAATGTCATTCTTCATCAGTATCGATAAGACGAGTCTCTGTCATATACTGAATATAAACACTAACTGAAATGTCAAACCAAAGCACCATATTTCATCCCGCAAAGATGGCGACTAAGTTCCAGCATTTCATTTCTTCGGGAAAAGTTTCACTTTGAAAGCCCACTGAGAACAAAATACAGATGCGATGCCCATTTTGTCACCGAGAAAAAGGAAAAAAATCCTTGTCTTTCAGTTTCACACACATTTCGTGATTTAAGTTGTGTTATGTGCTGTCAGTAATGGGTGTAACCTCCCCTTGCCTGAATCACCTCTCGGCACCTCCATGGCACGCTGCCGACCATCTGAGCTTTTGCTGATCTAGATTGTTCCACGCCTCTTGAACAGCTCTGGTGAGTTCAGCCACGTTGTTTGAAGGTGGTTGTCTGTCCCCGACAGCTTTCTGTAGCATGTCCCACACATGTTCAATAATTTTGAGATCTGGTGACCGTGCTGGCCAGTCTTCAGTGACGATGTTGGTCGTATTTTTGTATGCCTGGACGATTCTTGCACGATGGCTGGTGGCGTTGTCATCCACCAGAATAAAGTTCTCCACAGGGTGCTGCTGCTTGAAGGGCAAGATGACGTCACGGAGAATGTCATCTCTGTGCTTGACAGCAGTCATGTTCCCATCAATGAACTTATGATCGTTGGTGAAGCCTGCCCACACCACGATGGACTGGCGAGCCCTTGCCGGAATTTGTCTCACACAGTCATCATTGAATGCTTGTCCACGGGAGCGGCGAACTCGTACGCGGCCATCGTTTGAATACAGGCAGAATCTCTTTTCATCAGTCCACATCAGCCGCCTTAAACGTCGAATGTTCCAGTGTACGTGGGCCCTGGCATACTGGAGTCTCGCCTTGCGATGTTGCGGGGTCAGCTCGGGCTTTTTTCGTGGACGGCGTGAGGACAAGTCTGCAGCGAGAAGACGGTTGTTGATGGTCTGTCTGGACACCCTGCCAATGACGTGTTGAAGGTCGTCTCTAATATGGCGAGCAGGCTTGAATCTGTTGGTCCTGGAATGGTGCACTATCAGTCTGTCTTCTCTGGCCGTTGTGACTCTTGGGCGTCCGCTTCTTGGGTGGTCTTGGACGTTTCCTGTCTGTCTGTGTTTGGCGACAAGACGACTGACTCCCCCCTTTGTCGTTCTGACACAAGCAGCGATAGCTGACAATGACTGCCCTGCCTGAGCAGCGCCCACTATTTGCCACCTCTCAGCATCACTTTTTCTTCTTCTTGCCATGTCTGACGTGTTCAGTAAGCGGCCTCAAACGTATACATGTGTCAAACTTGACTTTTCACAAAGTGACCCCTGGCAGTGCTCTGAGCGTTACTCACAGCGTAAATTGCACGTGGATGTGGTGCAAATGCCCATGCAGCGCGGTAAATGGATAAGCTAAAATTGTATCCATCTACAAAATCCGTGCGAATCAGCAAAAGACATATCTGCATTGTTTTGCAAAAGGTTGCTTAACTTTTTGGCTCGAGTTTAGCTGAAACACGCTGAGGGGAAAGCTGAGTTGGGTCCGTCAGCTTGTTTACATGTCACTTTGATTGATCGTTTGAATTTTTTAAACAGTCGCGAAATATCACTATTTTGGGTCTGTATACACCACGGCAAAGCAGAGAACATTCATAATTCACGGCAACAAACCCAGCATTCCATTAAAATAATCAATTTGCTGACACTTCATTCGCGACTTTTTGAGGTACAACGAACGTTGCAGGAAATTCGAAAGGACAAACGAGCGTCAGTGTTGTCTGCTACCATCTGATGAATCAAGACTTCAGAACATGAACATGCACAGACAAGCCTGTTCCCGCAAAGAAAATACACTTGACTCTGGTTTTGCAGTGAAAACCGGTTCAGTCCAGTTCCCGCTCTTTGAGTGACGTTGGCTTTGGTTCCAGTCAGTTTCGTTTCACCGTTTTGTCGTGGTTTTTCACAAATTGTTGCAGCAAAATCGTCTAGCTGCTCATTATTACAAAGTTGTAACTAGTTCGGTCAGAACTGGTTTTGTGGTTTTGATTGAACTGGTATTTCATATCTTGATAACGAGGGGACCTTTGAGGAAGGAATGTGTACTGCTATCAGACCTGTCTGCTCCAAAATCGTCTGCATAGCCCGAAAAACTCAAATGCGCCAAACGCTGACAAAAACACTCAAATACACCGCAAACTTGCCTAAAAGAATACTAAGCAATTACACGCAAAAGCTCATGGTTGATTTGTACCTTGGATCAAAATACTCGTCGATAAACAACAGTTTCATCGGAAATAATAGCTAATAATTACACGATGTTACTGATCAGGGGCCAGTTGCATGGGCTGCCGGTAACCCGCTACCGTAGCTGGGATAGCCTATCCGCCGGTAAATCTGGGGAAATCCCGATAACTCGGGTTGCATGAGTCGGCGGTAGGCTTACCGGAGGCCCTTATCCTCCGGTAAATTTACAGGCACCTCTCAGCCCCCGTAACTCTTATCGTGAAGCTGGTAAATATAGCCGCGCACATAGTTATTGCAAATCACCGCAGGGGACAAATACGAAGAAACCGCATTTTCCGGGACCGACTGCATCCGCTGGATAGATATGATGACGTCGAACTGTTTTTTATGTTGTTTCCATAGTAATGGAAACAACATAATAGGACGGGCTAAAATTTCCACGTTCATAGGCAAGCATCTGTGGTACAAACGCACGTCACAGCCGATCTCCCGCAGAGACGATTATGCAAGTGTAACTCTGAGAAAGAAAACCTGCGTCATCGATGCTGGCATGTATGCTGTTCCGAACGCGCTTCTCCTCCTCACTGAGTGCCGTCTGTGTGGATGTGTGTGTGTGTGTGTGTGTGTGTGTGTGTGTGTGTGTGTGTGTGTGTGTGTGTGTGTGTGTGTGAATTGTGTCCGGGCCCGTTTCTTCGAAGATACTTAACCGAATGGCTTCAAATTTGGGGTATCCAAATTTATCAAAATGTTACATTAGACGATTCAAGCGTGTGATGATTGCTTAAGTGATTTGGGAGTTATCGCCCTTTTGAGACAAGTTGGTTGTCTTTCGTTTACAGGCGTAATATTTATTTAAATCACTCAATTTTTTGGCAGTAGATAGCTTGAATACGGACTCTGAACTGATTTACTACTAGAAAATGGTCGCTCTTATAGTTTTCATGTAAACCGAGCCTGAGTTGACATTGCATGTGAACCCAGTTCAGATGCCTATTTCTCCGAAAATA
>JACVVK020000118.1:657500-727500 GCA_018292915.2 Batillaria attramentaria | reverse complement strand
AAGAACCTCGAAAGTGTAGGACTATTGCCAGGTAGGACCTAATGGTACGTAGGACTAAAGAGACCTTGAGTAAGTGTAGAACTATCGCCACGTAGGACTATTAGAAATGGGACAATCGATACACAATGCGTCGGACTGTCAACACGTAGGACTATTGACATTGTACGAATATGGAGACCTCCTCCATTAAAGTGCAAAAGCTACATTATGTAGGCTACCTTGTGTCACTTCCACAGTTCTCCTGATTTGAAGCTACCGGAGAAAATGCACCCAGCGTCTGGGAAGGTCCAACAGCTCATTCTTCGCAGGATCAAAGAAAAAGTAAGTTACGGGGGGGGAAAAAAAAAAAACCCTGCAACATTCATTAACAATAACAAGTGAATGGGTTGTTCTTATTTACTTGCCAAGATCAAACCGATTTGTGATATACCATTGATAAATCCTGCCGCGTATGAATGGCTTTTCGCAAAAATATTATTTTTCATTTGTATGTGTAATTCATGTGTAATCGTGAATTACCTTAAACTCATGACACACAGGAGACGTTTTTGATCAAATAAAAATGCAAAACATGGTCTGGAAAATTAGGGCAAAAGCATGTTGTAGCCGCATGTCACGAGAAACACGGAAAACACCATGTTCGTTATTTGTTCGGACTGAAAACCCTCGGGTGTGACATCAGCCTATAGGTACGTGCTGTCAATAAGAAGTCTTTTTTCTGCTTATAGTGCCCAGATATTTACTACTATCGAACATCTTGCTAATGAATGTTTTGCCATCGTGCTCTTATGCCATCGTTACGTAACGTTCATTAGTAGCCTTTGCCTATTTCAAATTTTAACGTGTGTGTGTGTGTGTGTGTGTGTGTGTGTGTGTGTGTGTGTGTGTGTGTGTGCGTGTGTGTGTGTGTGTGTGTGTGTGTGTGTGTGTGTGTGTTTCAGAAACCGACATGGACGTCAGGGATGGCAGACCTTGTTAAAAGAGTTATTGAAGAGACGTCAGAAGAACGTGGACTGGAAATGCCTGACATATTTTACAAATTATTTCAAGAGGCGAAACCGACGAAAGAGGTAATAATATCACTGGAGCTTGCGCATTTGCTTCCAAGATACTGGCAGTTTTATCCGGCTGTATTAGCAGTATTTGTTTTACCTGTGAACATTTGTATCAGCAATCCGCTGTAAACAGATTTACCAAACTTCGCATCATAACTTTGAGAAAATAGGCCGTGGGCCAGAGGCCTCTAAAAGGCCTAGTTTTTGAGGTTTTTTTTCAAATTTGTGCAAATCACAAAATTTTAAGTGTCCCTAAATGTAAATTTCACGCTGATTTCAAATCTGAAGAGATCCCAAACGTAAGTATGCGCACTACTTCAGAAAATGAGGGACAAGTCTGTGATGACCCTTCATAAGAAGTATCAATACTGTGATGTTTTTTTGCTGCAAATGATGCACTATTCTATTCAAAACAATCGGTCTTGTCCCTTTTGCCTATGACAATATAAACTATACATGATTAGTAAACAAATTTGGCAGTTAAGGTTACTTGCAGGTAGGAAAAATATAAGAGAGATAATAAGAAGATAAGAACAACTTTATAAATCCCCTCAGGAAAATTTATCGTGTACAGCTCTTGATCACATAATACACAGTACAACTATTATGACACAAGAACAAAATCTCATGAAGAAATCAGCCATGCACCCACACGCGCGTCCACCCATCACATATATATATATGCACCCACACACTTAAGTGACTTATCCATAGTCATAGCATACACTCTTCTCATGCATACCGCCATGCCACACGCCACAAAGTGAAATAACCTGCACACATAATACATACTACATAGTGAAGCTACGTATTATAATTACATTATTAAAAACAAATCTACAATTCAGGGGATACTACTATAGTTCATCATAGGCACTGATCTACTGGTGTACGCCTATGTAATTTACACCATGCATCCACGCACTCTTCACTCATACACCCATCAAATAATAATAATAATAATAATAATGAGTATTGTATAGGCGCTTTACCCAATTTCATGAATCGGCTCAAAGCGCCGCGAACTGAACCCAACACGCACGCTCACGTGAATCACACGCATTCTCTCACACACGTGACATAAACACATTACAATCACGTGGTGCGAAGGGTCGGCTCAGCTACTTAAATTTCGGGATTTAGAATTGCATTTATTTTTCAAATTTGGTGGGCTGAACATTTCCAAAGCAGAGGGGGAGGAAGCCGGAGTACCCGGAGAGAACCCCCGACGATCGGCCCGAATGAACGGTGCCACATACGAGAAGGAAAAATTCTTTGCCCCGAGTGGGACTCGAACCCCTTACCTCTCGCATTGGTGACAGGTCTCTTAACCACTAGACCACCGACCGCCCCACTCCTGGCAGAAATACTGTTATGAATTTCATGATTAAGAAGAAAACTGTAATTCAAAATAATTCAGTCCATCACAAAAACAAAATCTCCACATAAAATCAACCATGCTTTGCACACTTATCTGCTCATCCACATATCACATGCGCACACACACTCAGCCATAGTCGTACACTCCACACCTCCACGCCATACATCACCTGGTGAAATACATTCGGATTTCCAATGCGCTAGTCATCTTGCCTCATAATTTCAAACATAATATAAAAAGAACTAAAACTGTTAGAATACTTTGAGAACACAACCACAACAGGGGTTATTTCACTTTAGCAGCACACTGTACAGCAGCAACAGGTAGTGGACGGCACGCTCTGAAAACAGACTAAGACCTACAGTTATCTGATCAAAGCTAAGTTCTAATCATCAATTAAACGCTTTAGTAGCTTCAGGCAAGAAAGATCTCCTATGCCTTTAAGTTTGGCTTGCAGGAGTAATTATTCTCCCACTGAATGTACTTCTCTGGCCCTCGATGAGGCTGAACAAGGGGTGTCAGACACTGGACATGAGAGAGATGTTTTTTTCTCAAGTCTCTTATAATAAATTATCACTTCAAGCCTCTTCTGGGGTTTCCCCACCACTGACTCAGCTTTCTTTACAACTTTGTCCACTCTACCCCTGTCCTGTTTTGAGATCTGACTACCCCAACAGACACAGCCCAAGAAGAGGACACTGCCTACAAAAAGTACAATGTATACATGTGTGTAAAACATGTTCAGAGTTTTCTCACTAGCATCAAAAGAGTGTAATTTCCTCAAGGAGTACAGTCTGGATTGAGATTTCTTTATCACATGATCAGTGTTAGCATTCCAGTTCAGTCTGCTGTCAATAATCACCCCCAAGTATAATATATATATAGGTCAACCCTCTGAAATACCTCCCCCTTAATATCTACAGGATCAACATACTTGGCTTTTTTCCCTGAAATCAATGACCATTTCTCTGGTCTTACCAATACTGAGATGTAAAAAATGACACCACTCAACAAAGTTTATTGTAAAGATGGGCAACAAACATCATAATATATTATATTGGGAATGAGGAGATTGAGACGCAGCAGTATGCAATAAAGCTGAAAAAAAAAACTCCTGACTGAGTACAGTGCCATTAGTATTTAAAACGATAAAGTTGAACAGCATAACGAAACAGTAATGCTCATAATTACTTACAATACAAGGCAGAAAACTGCATGGTCTGTTTTCATGGTCTCTTGGTGTAGCACCTGAATGCCCTGTCTCATCATCTGACTGGTCTGTGAGAATTTAAACTGGTGTTGTCACACTCTCAGATATTGTGGCTTTAATTGTTAATACCTCAGACGTCACTGTCAGAATTTACACTGGTGTTGCCTTAGCCCCCAATGCTGTGGCTTTACCAGTAATTTCTGTTACCTCAGATATCACTGTCATACTCTGATGTGTCACTGTCACAATCTGAAGCACCATCACACACCTGGCTCTCAGCTTCATCTGCACTGTTAGCTACATGTAAGATGTCTTGTGCAGTGGCAAGAATCTTTCTCTTTACAGTCCCACTGACATCAGCAAATTTGTCCAGCCAAACTTCATTAATAGAAGTACCACACATCCACACCAATAAATTGAACAAGCCCACAAGAACCATCTCCATAGCATGCTCCGTTGTGAGATCCTTGCTGTCAGCAGGCTGCTGGTGATGTCACTGACATGACCTGCTCCCTCAGATACATGCTCCCATGGTAAAGTTGCCTCTTGTTGGCCTCATCTGAAAAATATTGTACCAGCAACAGGCATATAGTGACCTTAGGCAGGATGCTTGGCACAGCTGAAATACTCCCCGATCCCCTCCCCAAACAACTCAATTAGGACTGATCTAGGAAGTAGTGGAACTCTCAAATTATTTTTTTTTTTTTTAATATACGCTATTCATCGTGCTACGTTGAAGTTGACCGTGACTACAAAGAAGTCTAGACCTGTCTATATTATGAGGTCCGGCAACGTAATTATCAAGATCACTGAAAAATGCCCATATTATCATTGTGATTACATACTATTTTCACGAACTTCTCATTCAATTTAATAAATCAAACCTAATCCGAAGCACCACGTACAAAAGTTGCAGAAACTTACCTTGACTATGATATGCCTGTAATCGATTGTAGCATTTCTTGTGAAACCCTGCCTCGTCAACGTTGAGGTCACTAAAGGCTTCCAAAGAATGACGAGCGACGTCTCCTTGAGTGCAGACGAACAAAGACCACCTTTCGCGACATTCCGAGACTCTTTGCATCGTTTTCTCGCTGAAAGAAAACTGTTTCACTACTGTTGGTCGCCCGCACAAGCGTGGGCAGCCATGTTTGTTTCCAAGCGTAGTCTCTTTCTGATTGGTCGAAAAAATAATTTATTCATCAAGGGAATGAATCGGCGCCTCTTCAGTAAAATCCGATTACCTCCCTTACAAGCTCTTTCTAATTATCTTTCATACGCGATTAAAAACCAGTGCGCAAAATTTCAGCTGAGATCTCCCAGTTTCTATCTAGTTATGATGTATTATTGATGATAAAAACCAGAAAATGTCATTTGCATTGCAAAAATATTTTATGACACGAAAACCGAGGGCGGCCCACGGCCTAAAAGATGGGACTTCACCAGTAAATACTATTATCATCCACAGCGGCCTCTTTTTCTTTCATCTCTCCTCTGGAATAAGTGTCCATATTGTACTAGTACTGGAGAAATCGCGTGACATAGAGCACGACATCACACGACAACCAGATATGTGCAGCCGCTGTCGACAGTCAGCTTTTACTAGGATAAATGTTCAAAATATACCATAAATTGGCACACAAAAAAGGATGATAAAGCGTGTATTTTGATCCAAGACGCAAATCAACCCTGAGCTTTAGATCAAAATAGATCTACGAGTCGGTATACCACAGCAGAGCTTTATGGGGAATAACTGCTAAATGTGCTGTTTTACGGTGTCTTGAGCTGTCGCGATCGATGAAATGACAAAAGTATCACACGACGTCTTTAGACAAATTTCGCTCTTTTGCAGTGTTGATTGTACTAGATTGAGAACATTTTTAATGAAACAGTCTCATGACCCAGACTTTTTTTTTTCACAAGGTCAATGAGTGCTGCGATTCTCATCAGTGAAATTATAGAATTTGTTTTTTCCAAATAGCCAACTTGCCCGTAAAACCTGGACATATATTTTCAAGCACAGATTGAGCTTCCTTCCTGAGTATTTTGACACATGTTTATGGCGGAATTTTGATACGAATGTTAACTGAAGCGGACAGCTTGAGACGCGTTTTCTCGTCAGCCGAGACAAGGACCCAGCAGACCTGTATCTCCACAAAAAAGGGAATCCGTGAGCTGTCATAGCAAAGATCTTGGAAACATATGAAACTGACGTTGGCCCAACTTGCAATATCACAGATCAAACTGGATGTCCCTCGTTTCTAATAGCAATGTGTCGGCACATCGTCTACGGAAAAAAATCAAAGAAAAATGGCGGAAAAAAACGACTCAGATGAACGGGTCAGTAGGACCTCGCCAGGCAGCCTCTGGTGATCTACAAATTGTCGTCTGCTCGTAACATTGGGGGAAGATCGCCATGACACTGTTTCGCTTTTCTGGGAATCCGCAGAGAAAATGCTCGAGAACACAGACGGTAGGACGAAGGGATGAACGAATTTTCCCTCGAGAAGAAATAATTCATGGAATTATAGAGCTTGGATAACGTCCATCGCAGTAGACTGGTTAAGCAAAGTCAAATCAATCTGTCGCCTTGATATAAACAAACGTCAAAGCACCAAAGGCTTATCGAAGGGCCAAATTTGGCTGCAGAATTTTACGTTTTATTCGGCAATAGATCAGTCGATCGATCAGTCTTTCTTTATTTCTTCTTTCCTTTTCCTGTTTCCAGTTTCGATGGCTCGGTAATGAGTTGTACCAACTGCGAAAGACGTGGGAAACAAACAGTCCACCCTTCAACCATCTCCTAAACGACATGGATATGAAAATTAAAGGCATTGATAGAAACTGGCCCTGGCCAAGACGTGTAGAGGCAGACATGTCCTGTGCGGCAGAAGAGGTATGGACTTATGAAATAGCATTCTTGAAACCTGTTCTAGAATGGTTGGGGCAGTAACCAGTGTACGAAGTTTCACTCTGCACACACAGTTGTTGAATGCTATTGATTTTAGTTTGTTTGTTTGTTTGTTTGTTTGTTTGTTGCTGCTGCTGCTGTTGTTTTTGTTTTGTCTTGTTTTGTTTTACTTTTGAGAAAAACGAAAAAAGGAATCCTACCCGGTAACGAGTTTAGAGAACGAACGAACGAACGAACGAAACTTTATTTTTCACAAGGAAAAAAGATTAGGTGCGCAGACCCTTTTTTTTTTTTTTTGTTGTTGTTGTCCTTGTTAAACTACAAATACGAGGAAAACTGCAACTATATCTTAAACACACACACACACACACACACACACACACACACACACACACAGAAAATTAGCGAAACTATACATAAACAAGAAAAGCATGAATCAATGAATGTGTCGGGTGGGTGTTTGGGAGTTTCCACCACATACGGGTGATATCAAAGAAGGGGCAACGATGAAAAGGCCAGCACAAATATTTGGCCCCAGCCGCGATTCGAACTCACGACTCGAGCATTGAAAGTCCAACGCTCTACCATTTGGCTATCCCGGTTCCCCCAAGAAGATGGTGGGGGGGGGGGATAAGGGAAAGAGAGAAAGCATTAAAAAACAATGCAAAGTAGGGTTTATCAAATTTTATTATACAGAAAAATAGGGAATTGCCAATCGCTGACGCACCCAACTCTAGCCCCGCTATAGTCACCAATAGCTGTTGCCACATCATCATCTTGCTGCTGCTCCTGGGTGGTGGTGGTGGTGGTGGTGTGTGTGTGTGTGTGTGTGTGTGTGTGTGTGTGTGTGTGTGTGTGTGCCGGGACAGCGAAAGCCGTATTTGATGCTGCATATCATGCGTTTGCAGCCGTCAAGTTCTAACGGTCTCCGCGTCACCATAAGAAACCGTGGACAGGACTTTGGACAAACTCCGGAACTGTATTACGAGCCGACCGGTGAAGCTGGTGATGTTAAGCTCAAGATAGAGACCAGTGACAATGGCCGTATGGAAACGATGGAGACCCGTGAAGACGACGTAGGGAAAGACTCCACTGGCGCAACCCGGGATGTTAAGATCAAGAAAGAACCCAGTGAAGCTGATGATATCGAGAAAATGGAAACGAGTGAAGATGATCGTATGACGAAGATACGATTGCAGATACTGTCACATCTTGAGGAAGAAAAACGCAAGCTGAAACAAAAGGTATGGAACTAGTTATTATCATCCTCATGTTTCAATCTATTGCAGGCTCGTGGCACATCTATTCCGCTTTGTTATACCAACTGGCGCCTTTTGCGCTGCTCCATACATCTGAAGAAACTGACGTAATAATGTAGGCCGAAGGTTCACAGGTATAGGCCTACAGCAGTGTTCGTCCCTAACACTCTTCCGGCTCCGCTGTCAACAAAAAATTTCAAGGAACTGTATGTTCCTTTGAATGCACAGACAAATTCGGGAAGCAGTGTCGGTTTCAGTTCGCTCCAGCGTGGAGTTTCTCTTGTAATCTGTTTTGGTGTTGTTTTCTCGTTGTAGTTGTCGTTGTCGTTGTTGTTGCTGCTGTTGTTTGCAGGCTGTTGATAAAAGTTATTGCTGCGAAAAAGAGAAGAAAATATGTGAACCATCTTTTTTCCAGTTATGCGATCTTTTCAAATCAACGCCACCAACAGCAACAGACTGCCACATGCTTTCCCCACCATGTTCTCCGCGCGACCAGGGCTCACAGCCGTTCACACTCACTGGAGCCGGTGGAGAAAGAAACATTCCTAAACAGGTGGCCCTACCACCCCCTCAGCCTTCAGGCGATTCGAGGTAGAGACTTGTGTCAGTTCACACAATCACTTTCGCGAGTACACTTTGTCTCCTTGAACACTACTTTGCAGAATGCTTGTTGGGTATCGCCAGAGGCAAAATGGAATGGTTTCAGTTTGGGAAATAGCAACTGAGCGCGGTCGTTAATGACAGCAGTCCATACCCTCTTCTGGTGATCAACGTTCGCCACCATAGAGCTGTGAGGGACGTACTGACCCCCCCCCCCCCCCAGCCCTACCCCATTTGGTGCTGTACTCGGATATGTAATTCTGCACAAGTTTGCTTCACTTGCTGCGTCCGGTTACCGATTTCATTCTCTTGAGTCAAGCAGTTAATTAATTTCGCGGGCCAGTGTAGGAAGGTCATGCTGGTCATGTTGTCTGCTGCCATTGGTGTTGGTTGACGGTATTAGCTTTCGTAGGTGGGTGTTTGGGGGTTTAACGTCCTTTTCCACCACGTAAGGGTGATATCAAAGACGGGACAACGATGAAAAAGCCAGCACAGATATTTGGCCCCAACCGGGATACGAACTCACGACCCGAGCATTAGAAGTCCAACGCTTTACCATTCGGCCAACCCGGCTCCCCTAGCTTTTGTGGACAGAAGCTGATTGCAACAGGTTTTGGTAGCGTTGTTGCTGTTTATGGTGGTGGTGGTGGGGATGGTTGTTTATTTGATCAAGATACATAATTATGAAACATTAGCTGCAACCTAACCGACAATAGGAAAAAGGTGTGTGAAGAACAAAACCTGCGGCCTTTGGGTACAACAACAGCTCTTTTTTACCCTTAGAAATATGCTACAAGTGCAAGACGAGATCGTGGGCGTTGCATGCTGCTTTTGTGAGAAAACGTATCGAGCAAGGTCACAATCTGAGATCGACGAATTTCTCGATCACCTTGGTAGTCACAAACTGAACATGCCAGCCACTGAGGGTGAGTATGTGAAATGGTTTCAATATTGTCGAAATTGAAAGGTTTACCGTAAGAAAACCCCGGAGATGTTTTCATTTTTGGCTCTAGCTACCGATCCCCCGCCGATTTCAGGGAACATGGAAGCCTGTTTACGTAACTATTCTTTCCTTTTATTACAATGATGCTACAACAATTTAAATGTTAAGTGAGGATGAGTATGTGAAATGGTTTCAACATTGTCGAAATTGAAAGGTTTACCGTAAGAAAACCCCCGAGATGTTTTCATTTTTGGCTCTAGCTACCGAGCCTCTGCCGATTTCAGGGAACATGGAAGCCTGTTTGCGTAACTATTCTTTCCTTTTATTACAATGATGTTACAACAATTTAAATGTTAAGTGAGCGGAAGGGGATGGATCTTTGGAGGGTCTAACTGCAACAATCGTTTCATGCTTACTGCTTAATTTTGTTTTGGGGTTTCTTTTGTCCTAGTCTGGGTTAGGCCCGTAGCCGAGGGTTAAATTAACCTCCAGTTCTACATACGGGCCCTGCTCTTTTAAATGTTGATAAATCACAGATTAAATGTCAGTCAAATTATGTGTCAACTGGCTATTGACATCCAGAGTCCAAACGCCTGAGTCTGTCCGCACTGCGGAAGAAACCTCCCGCTAACTGTTCACTGTTTAATTAACTCTAACTGTATTTGCTCTTTTTGTTTCACAGAATATGCCTCTGATTCTTTGCTTGACGAAAAGGAATCAGCCCTACGCGAGCGAACCGGACAAATGGAAACACGTGAGCCTTGTGGACCTAAATTAAACTACTCTCACTTAAAAACCTATTTCCAGTTTTGTATCACACAAAGAGTGACCCCATTTCCTCCAGAGGAAAAGAAAATACGTAATTTCATAATGCACGTGAGAGAACTTAAGCCTGTTATACAGTCCAGCTCCATTGAAGGCTATACACGAACAATAAATCAAGCCTGGAACAGCATTGTGCCCACAGTGACAAAGAGATATGACAAAAACATACGGAGCCTGTATAAGGCTTTGGCTATGGATGAAAGGAAGGGCCAAAATCGTCAAACAAAAGGCACCACTCCCTGCAACTATCGCAAATGTACGATGTGCAGAAATTCATCTGTGCAGTTTATCTGTCCAGAAACTTCTGTTCGAGGCCCAAGGGGTGCCTTCGTGATTGAAGGATGTTTCTCTTGCTCGACCGTGGACGTCGTGTACCTCCTATACTGCGCAAAATGCGGCAAAATGTATGTCGGAGAGACGGAGACATTTATGTATAACAGATTTCAACAGCATTTAGACAACATCCGACGAGGAAAAACCTCTTCAGAACTTCAAGCCTGTCTTCTAGTGCACAGACATTTCACTCACGGAGAACATGCGGGTGTTGAAAATCTTCGAATGATGATTCTTTGGTCAAAGAGCACAGATGACCCTCACGGTGATCGGAAAGACAGAGAAAAATACTTTATTGACCTTCTAGGGACCCGACACCCAGACGGATTCAATCAAAAGGGTTAAGAACGAGGAGCCTTCACCTGAAAGCGCCGATTCGAACCCCCCCCCCTCCCCCGACGAACCCCGAATACAGACGATTGAATTTGTTTTTTCATGAATGGATGTGTGTCTTTTACGACGTAGAAACCATTATGTAATGCTAAGATTTTAATAGAGATGTGATTTCAGCCACTGTAGGAGCGATTGCATGCTTGTTTTTACGGGTTTTTTTTTCAAGCCCAAATGCATTTTTGTTTTGTTTTGTTTTTGTTGTTTTGGTTTGCTATGATTTCAGTAGTTGCTTTTTTGCAGACTCATACTTACGCCCCAGGGCACAGTGATCTCACCATTTATCTTCACTCTGTACACAAATGAATGTCAGCCTATGGGTGATAAATCCCACATCATCAAATTTTCGGACGATACTGCTTTGATTGACTTGTCTGATTCAATCTCGGTTTTTAAAGAGGAAGTGACAGCATTTGTAAATTGGTGCTCTGACAACTACTAGATGAACGTCATCAAGACGAAAGAGATGATTGTAGATTTTAGGAGAAATCAGTGTCTAGTACCCTCGCTGACAATAAATGGACAAGATGTTGAAAACGTTAGGGAATACAAATACCTGGGCACTGTTGTAGATGACAAGCTGAACATTCATGCCCATGTCGATCGTGTCTACAACAAATGTAGGCAGTGGATGTATATTTTGTACCAGCTGCGTGCTCACCTTGTCAGTTCTCGTGTTTTAGAAACTTTCCATAACATAAGCCTGACTTTTATAGAATCAGTTCTTCCAACTTTTCATTTATCTGCTGGTTCGGGTCAGTTGGAGTGAGAGAAATAAACAGATTGAATGGCATTGTGAATGTATGCAGAAAGATTTTGGGGACAAAACAGCAAACGCTCATAGACCTGTTTAGAAGGTGATCCAAAGACAAAGCCATCAAAATTCACGATGACCCTGCTCATGTTATAAAACACTGTATGTGACCGGCCCCCGTAGTGTAGTGGTTAGCACTTCGGACTATGGACCGGGATACCCGGGTTCGAGTCCCAGCCGAGGCAAGCGGGATTTTTCCTAAAAAGGGCCTGAAAAATACTTTGAGGCGAATAAGATTTAGCTTTTGGTAGGATATGGGGGGTTCACTACAGCTGCTCAAAGAGCGTCAAAACCAGGACTGAGCGTGTGAACAGAGGTCAAAATGTGTAATTAAGCCGATTAAAGTGTAAAACAATATTCAGCCCACAACATAAAAGTAAAAGGTCTTCTGCAACTGCTGCAGTTTACATACTACTCTAGGTCAACAGACTGTGGAGATATTTGACCATAAACACAGACACATAAACACAACTAAGTTGCACGTGCGCCACCGTAGATTCATAGCACCGTCAGCCCCCTTGACTGGAGGCTCGGCTCGCGGCTACTATTACGAGCTCGCCAGAACACAAAGGGTACTGGGCGAGAGGGTGTAAACCACTCTGCTACAACACTAGTGTTTGTCAGAGTAAACCAATCAATCAATCAATACATCTCTATTACCCCGGAGGGAAATTTGGGTGTGGTGGACAAACAAAACAATAATACACACCAAACATAAAAATACAGATAAGATAATACATAACAAACACTACCATTAAAACAGAGATTTCTATGAATTAAAGATCACACGAAATACTCTTGGTATTAAGGTAGATATAGTCTAAAATGGCTATTTAAGATTATCACACATTCAGGCAGGAAATGTAGAATGTAGATGAGATCTTTCCCGGAAACTTCTGAATGGCGGTTAAATTGTCATGGACATACAGGCTGAATACACATTCTTTCGTTTATTTTTTTCTGTAATTCTAATGATCTGAACGAGAGCGGTCAACCAAGCACAGCAAATTACAGGCTTGCGTAAGGGGAGTCTAGATGTCCTTTTTGCGTCTCGCACTAGTAGAAAGGTGATGAGACCTGAATGAATGAACGCTTGCGCAAACGTGTTCATGATGATTCTATGATAAATTCTGATATGCTTCTTTAGTTTTCTTTTCATTCTGATTATACCACTATTACAGGTCATTGTTCAAAAATCCGTAATTCACTACGCGTGGTTTCACATTGTACCCATAGCAATCACAAGTGAATTAACAATGTACCTAAAGGTGCACATGTATGCACTACCTCTGGCAATGTTCCAGTGGTGTGTTCTGGCTAAAGGATTTACGTCACGATGTGATGCGAAAAGCGACCAAAGAATAAAAAAGCGACATAAAAGGGACAGAAACCACTTAACTTTCACAAAGGACAATTCTTCCTCATTTGTTTGTGTCCTGAGGAAGGCGAAAGCCGAAACGTTGACCCGTGCCGTCCTTTGTGAAAGTTAAGTGGTTTCTGTCCCTTTTATGTCGCTTTTATTTGCTTAACTTGTAACCACTTCGCAGTCAATACCGTTTCCTTTTCGACCAAAGAATAATTTACGTCACGACATGACGCGGTTCGACTTCGTACGTAAATGGGTACAAAGGAGCTTTGAAAGTCGCTTGACGTGGAGTTGTTGATCTTTTTCCGCGTTTTGTCCACGATCGGTCGTGTTTTTGACAATCGTAAGCCTAGTTCCAGTTCTCTGCTCAGACGGAGGCTTCGAAATGGACCTGCTGACTTCTCAAAGCGTAAGGAAAGAGCGAAGTAAAGCACCTCATTTGCATGGCATTTGGACTGCCGACTTCAGCTTTCAAATAAAACATATGCAGGCACGGACGTGGTATAAATACTTTTCCCTATTCGGCGCCCCCGTTTACGGAAAATACACTACACGAGTTAGGTGATTTCGGCCGAAAAACTGCGAGTTTTAACGAGCAGCTTTTTTTTTTTTTTTTTTTTAATCGAAATCAGCAAACGAGTTTGGTGTGTTTTACGTAATCGGGGGCACCGAATTGGGAAAACTGTGTGTATTTTCCTCTGATGAGACGCATGTGATGTTATTATGTGATATTGTACAAAATTCTTGCGCAACATGTTCATGCATGATTGTCGATATGTAAAAATATTATATGTTGAATCCCTGGTTAAGTGCTGCTATTTTTTTCGGTTTTTTAATGACGTTTAAATTTGAGTCTGATAATACGCATGTGATGTGGTTATGTGTTTTTTGTTTTGTTTTGTTTTGGTTTGGTTTTTTGGTTGTTGTTTTTGTAAGTGTCTGTATGAGCGCATGCATGACTAGTGGTGTAATGTGTGATGAACTTTCACTTTTTACTTTTGACCATTCTCTGTAAAATGCTAGTACTGAGATATTCTTATATTATTTCCTTTATATCAGTGTGTTGCTTGGTTTCATGTATTACGTGTACATATTTATCCAACTAACTTCTTCCCCAACATGCCACGTTTTGAAACCAATTTTCCCAATGTCTTGAAAATAAGTTTACTTGACTGCTTCTCACTTGACCATTTCAGAACAGTTTTTGTGTCAGTGTATAAATGGGTTTATATAAAACACTTCTGTAGTACATTTCTTAATCTATTTTTGACAAGGTGATAGCGAGTGGAACCTACCCTATGGCTTCTTGACTTTTATGTGTTGGCATAATTATTATTCTGGCTTGTTCTTTGACATGGGTGGGAAGTCAGTGTTGGCGATATTTCAGGTTTGCGTTCATGCTAACCATGCGTATCAATTGATTTTCCCCAACCTTGCAAGGGCGGATCTGTGATGAAGCTGCTATCCCCGATAGCACCATGCACTGATTTAGCTGTCCATATCGCACCAGCGTCTACCGTGCACATGAGTTACCTATTGCCAGAGTACCTATTGTCATTTTTTATATTGTGCAATAATTTACCTGTACAGCTGTTGTGGCATCACGCCACACTGTCCACTGTTCTGCTAATAATGCTTATTGTTTAAAGGGGGGGATTGCTACTATTTTTATGCGCACAGATCGTTCTTGCCTGTTTGTGGTATCTATCATTACACCACTGAAGAGGCTTGGGTGCGTGGGTAGGTGCTTAGGAGTTTTACGTCCTTTTCCACCACGTAAGGGTGATTTCAAAGACGGGGCAACAAGGAAAAGGCCAGCACAAATAGTTGGCCCCAGACGGGATTCGAACCCACGACCCGAGCATTGAGAGTTCAACGCCCATTGAAGAGGCTGGACAGTGACAGCTTATGTGATGCTGGCACTGAACCAGTAGAAGCGTACTCGACGACGCGGCAACCACACCGAGCACTCCAATAGTGCTCTAAATTTCGTAGAATGTAATTGTTCGACCGCTCGCGCAAAGTGTAAACAACATTGATTCGCATTTGGTATCTAATTCTGGCTTGTGTTCTCAAACACACATGTGAGGGAAGCCAGTGTATAATACACACTACATTACAATTTTGTGTTGCCATTGTTTTTCGGTTGTTTTCTGTGGGGCGGTTTTTGTATGTAGCTTCGATTTTTACGGGAAATTTTTGTGCAGCTATGGTTATCTCCAATTTTGGCATCAGGTACACCAGCGTCTACTGTGCTGCTGATAATGCGTATTGTTGAAATTACATTACATTATATTTTAACTAAGGCAGCTGATGTTTTGGAACAGTTTCGATCGTGAGTGCGCGTTTGCTCTCAAGATACTGTATCTTGATGATTAGTACGTCTCTTATATATTACACCACATTACTGTCACAATATTTAAATCAAAAAGTCCCCTCCTTTGTGATTTCAGCTTGCTGTTTGTTGATTTTTGTGGGTTTTTTTTTTTTGTTTTGTTTTTTTTTGTCAGGAAACTTGGTGTTGACTGAAAATAACTCTTGAATACAATCAGCTGAGAAACATTGACTTCTTAACGATCTGTTTTATTTAATTCGTAATTTGCAGACCTGTTACAAAGGTGTATACCTACAGCGAGGTCAGTGCTCTTATCTTGCTCTGAGAGAGAGAGGGAGAGATAGAGAGAGAGGATAATTAACTTATATTATAAGTTATCATACACCATCTAAAACCTATCAGTACTAATGACATAAGTCACTAAACAACATATGACAGTTATCAATACTGGTGACAGCTGTACAACCGTAATTGAGCTCACATGATATAACAATCACGGACAATACACCAAGCCGTTCAGAGAAAACCGATTTACAATGTTCTCTCTGCACGCGTAACGTTCGTGAGGCATTTTACCATTGAGTGCACTGCATTGTATTTCATCAGATTGCACAGATTTCATACATTACACCACAGGACGTATTAGTTCCATACATTACAAAATGTTAGTGCATGGCTGGTTACTCACAACACATACTTTATACAGGCAGTAGGAACAGTTTACGTTTATCACCGTCAAGTACATTGGTACATCTAAATACGAACCATTCTCAGGTTATGTGAGCTAGGTAAGTCGAACATAATTTAGAAATATATACCATTTTAACATCATTCTCAGTATGAAGAATACCACATAAAAATAATGGATATCATTTTGGAGATTTCATCATTACTTCGTTACGATGATGTTTTTTTAGTAAGAAATACACCAATGGCAACTTAATTAAGGCAAGGAACGTTCTTTGTTTTTTTTTGTTTTTTTTTTATTCTGTTTTTGTCATATATATATATATATATATATATATATATATATATATATATATATATACATTATAATGACAGAGACATTACAATACAGCACATAACTAAACGAACCAAGACATTGATACGTGTGCATTCCATGCTTAACAATACTACAGTATAGTTACCTTATATAGACCTTGATACAGTCCAATGTATTATTAGTGATGTGGTATTTAGCACGTACAATAGAGAGTCGCATATGATTGAGCACACACACACACACACACACACACACACACACACACACACACACACACACACACACACACTTTTCCATCTTTCTACACTTTTAAGAGGAGTGATCGACAGCAACATTGCGTGTTTCATTCTAAACAGACCATATCTACATACATGTATGTATATCTAGTCCGTTTACATAAACACATACACATAACTATATGTACCCACATATATGTATGTATACGTACATGTATGCACACATATAAATTAGACACACAGAAACGGATTACGTCTTTATGTTTCACTGACTGTACATGTATGTATTACTTTTGTTGCATAAGGCGTTGGTATGGCAACCATTTCATCCTGAATTTGTTTATAGTTCCCCCTACCACATGACGGTATTCTTCAATGTGATATCTGTTTTTCAGAATTGACCTAAATGCAGCTATATTTGGAAGGGTTTTCTGTAATTTACTTTTGTAAATATGAAATTTTGCTAATAAAATAATCAAATCCATAACTGCGTCTGTTGCGTAGTTTTCTTTGACACCTAGTATGACAAGAATGCCTGAAAGTTCTAAGTTATCGCAGTGCATACAGTTATCCTGAATCCATTTCAGTGTGTCTGCCCAAAACCTCTGTACATAGGGACAATCCCAGAATAAATGAACTAACGTTTCTTCACTATTATGACAAAAAGTGCATATAGGTGATGCAGAAATATTTCGCAGATAAAGAAATCTGTTCGTTGGAAGTAACCGATGGAGAACTCGTAACTGGAACCATCTAAGTTGAGAGTCAACTGTTGACCGTTTAACCTTTAAAAAAATTGCTTTCCAATTAAAATCTGTGTCGAATTGCTGTGTCCATTTCTGTATGCATTTAGGATGTAGTTTTAGGTCAGTTATAAACAAGTTATACACCGCTTTGGTTCCACCAATAAGAATAATTCTCCAGACTTTCGGAAAGTATGCATTATTACTTTTGGTTGTTGTTACTATTCCCAGTTTTTGCTTGTATCTCGATATGGCACGTACAACACCAGCATGTACCAAAAAGTTGGTTGACAGACCTGGGTATTTGTTCATAAAGTTCTGGTAAGTCAAAAACTCACAATTGTCATCTAACAGGTCACTTATTGTCAATATCCCATAATCAATCCATTCTGGTATGTGTACCGTCTTATTATCTCTAACAACATATTTATTGTAGTGGATAAAGTCTGACAAAAAATCGATATCACAACTTGGTATACATTTTTCACACATTTTCTTATAATGTTTCAAAACGTCAGTCCAAAACATATTACCACAGTTGCATATAGGAATATTAGCATATTCCCCTCCGACCATCATTAGCTTCTCAATGTCAGGGTACATTCTTACTATCATCTTCTTCAAGTAACTATCATTGCAGGTGAAAACCCTTTTCAACCAGCTGATTTTCATTGATGAAATAAAGGAGTAGACATCAAGCATTCTCAGTCCGCCGTATTCATATTCAGAGCAGACAACCATTTTGTTTATTTTAGCCGGTTTTCCATCCCAGAGAAACTTGTAGAACAAGTTATTTAATTTATTCAGAACCGTCGCAGGGGGGTCGGGGAGATTCGTAAGCAAATGGATAATTTTAGAAATAGCAAGAGTTTTAACAACTGTTATTTTACCGAACGGTGTCAACTGGCGCTTAGACCATACAGATAACAAACGTTGAATATCCTCCACTTTGTTTGCATAATTCAAAGTAAGAATATCATCAATATTGGTGGAGAACATGACACCAAGCACCCTAAAGACAGTGGGGTTCCAAACTAGATTCAGCTCAGGCAAGTACCTAAGTCTTGAGTTCCTGCATGAACCAATCCATACAACCGATGATTTATTATAATTAATCCTTAGACCAGATATTGATGAGAAAAAGTCTAGACATTGAATACAGCTCTCAAAAGATTCTCTGCTGCCATCTAAGTACATTGTTGTGTCGTCGGCAAATTGCGAAAGCAAAGCTTGCAGGTCATCGGCTATCTTTATCCCCTTTATTTCTGGATTATTTCTAATGAGCAAGGATAGGATTTCTGCGCATATAAGGTACAAATATGGCGAGCACGGATCGCCCTGCCTTACGCCTCGTTTAACATCGAACCAACTAGAATATCCACCATTTACAGAAACGCAAGCATTAATTCCATTGTAAAAAGTTTTAATCCAATGTTTTATGTCCTTACCAAAGTTGAAGAAATCGAGAGATTTTTCAACAAATGACCAAGCAATACTATCGAAAGCTTTTTCAAAGTCAATTAGTAATAATAAACCTGGTATTCTATTGTTCTCGGTATAACACATTATGTCGTATAATAGTCTTATGTTCTCACCAATATATCTGCCAGCCATGAATCCTTTTTGGTCTTCGTGAATAATCCTATGAAGAACTGTCTTGAGACGAGCAGCAATACATGCTGAGGCTATTTTGTATGCTGTGTTTAATAATGTTATTGGACGCCAGTTTTTGAGAGACTTTTTATCTTTACCCTCTTTCGGTATACACGTAATTATACCCTGTCTTTGAGTGACAGACATACAACCTGAGCAAAACGCGTAGTTAACAGATCGTACTAGAAAAACACCTAAATCGGACCAAAAAAACTTGTAGAATTCTGTTGTGTATCCATCAGATCCGGGGCTTTTGTTGTTCTTCATGTTTTTGAGTGCAGTTAATGCTTCATCCATGGTGATCACACCTTCAATACTATCACTCTCTTCTTGGCTGAGCGATGGACCAGCAACAATAGAAGACAAATCAACATATCTAATCTCTTCTTCTCTGGAGGAGTATAATTTACTGTAGAAAGATTTTGATTCTTCCCTAATCATTTGTTGGTCTGTAACTATATCACCGTTTTCTGTCTCTAAACAATACATAGATTTTTCCACAAAATGTCGTTTCTCCATGTTACAAAAATATCTTGATGATTTTTCACCCTCCTGAATCCACTTTGCTCTGGACCTGACTATAACACCATCAATATATTTTTTCCTGAGTAACTGTAAAGCTTCTTTCTTCTGTTCCAGTAAATTTACAGAACTATCAGTAATATAGAAACGGAAACGGTAATGACTGCGAAGTGGTTACAAGTTAAGCAAATAAAAGCGACACAAAAGGGACAGAAACCACTTAACTTTGACAAAGGACGGCACAGGTCGACGTTTCGGCTTACGCCTTCTTCAGGACATAAACAAATGGGACATAACTTCAACAAACAAGCAAAAGGTAACTCTGCGGACGTACTGACATACACGGCGCGTATGTATACATATACATACAATATCTATGACAGTAACTGGCCTGTGGCTTATGCACGGTGACGCCACAGACAGACGCGACATGGAGTCGCACATTATTCAGCGCCTGGGAAGTCAGGCCCCGGGTGGTTTGAACGAAAAGCCGTAACATAACCCTCTGAACTTTTTTCACACACAATCCATGGTCCTTGTCACCAAAGGATGGGTGTTGTGATTGCTAATTTTCACTATTCTTTTTTCTTTTCTGCCCAACATTTTTTTTTTTTTTTCACACACAGTCCATGGTCTTCTGTCACCTAAGGATGGGTGTTGTGATAATTTTGCTATTTTTTTCTGGTCCTTTTCTCGCCCACCCTTTTTTTTTTTTTTTTTTTTTTCCCGCGCCGTGTATGTCAGTACGTCCGCAGAGTTACCTTTTGCTTGTTTGTTGAAGTTATGTCCCATTTGTTTTTGTCCTGAAGAAGGCGTAAGCCGAAACGTCGACCTGTGCCGTCCTTTGTCAAAGTTAAGTGGTTTCTGTCCCTTTTGTGTCGCTTTTATTTGCTTATCAGTAATATTTTTTTCAAGTTCTGATATCTCCCTAATGAGACCTTCCTCCTCCTTCCTCTCCTCCCTCCTTTTATAAGAAGCATAAGATATGGTTTTCCCTCTAATTTCTAAAAGCATCATTTCAAAGAACAACTGGTCATTAATTAAGAGTTCTAAATGCTGATTGTCAACCTTTCCAATATTATCTCTGTCATAAGCAAAGATGCCATACTGTTTTTTAAGGTCAAGGATAGTATTTTTCACTAATTCTACATATTGTTTATCCTTTAAAAGAGCATTGTTGAACTTCCAATACGGCCTATCTCTCTTCTGCACTGTTGTTTTAAATTCTAGGGTAATAATACTGTGGTCTGAACGATAACCTGGTTTAATCAAAGCTTTGTCTAAATCTACCATTAAGTGCTCCGACATCAGAAAATAGTCTAGACGTCCCTGTTGAGTGGAATTTAACCTTCGCCATGTAAATTGTTTTTTATTAGGGTTAAGCTCACGCCAAACGTCAATCAAGTTATACGTTGCTATCATGTCATGTATAGTCTGTCTTGCGCGAGGACGACTCACGAATCTATACCTAAATGCATCAATGTCAGCATTCAAGGTTATGTTCCAATCTCCACCAAGGATGATGTGTTCATTTCCCAACTTGTCAATTTCATCCATTACAGTTTCGAAAAATAATGGCGAGTCTGTACCACTTGGACCATAAATGTTGCCCAATGTGATTGTTTTTCTTAATACCTCAATATCTAGAAATATGTAACTACCAGCCCCACCTCGTACAACACTGTGTATTTTATAATGGAAATTATTATTAAAAAAGATGCCAACACCCTTGCTGTTTGTGTCCATACCATTCAGAACACATTCAAAGCCCCACATCGCTGACATAATTTTCTGATACTGTTCTCAAATGTGTTTCTTGTAATAGGATAATGTGTACATTTTGTCTTCTCAGGTATTCAAACACATCTTTTCGTTTGTGGTAGTCACCGATACCATTTACATTCAAACTTAAGATTCTAAGCGTGTCTGTACTAGCCATTCAGATAAGCATAAGACTGGTAAGCTTGTGTATGCTGTCTAGACGAACTCCCCTTGTCAAAAACCAAAAGTAGCATTTTTGTATGGTGAAAAGTGTGAGCACAAAACACATACACAAACAGACTAACACAACGAATATACAAAACACAAAAAAACAACGAACCGTTTTCATTGGGACGACCGCTCAAAAAGTGGCCCACCTGCCGAATGATGGGGAATCCGCAATCAAGGTCGCTGACCAATACGAACATGCCGCCCCACGCCGCTTTGCGAGTATCGACACTCGGCGAAATTAGCCGTTATACATGACGCATACACTCTCACTAGAGCATTTCACTGTCGTGTATGCCTCCTGCCACGACCTTGAGGCCTTCGCTGTATTAGGAGAGAAACACAGAAATGTAATCCGTGCAGAAGACACCACCTGACCATGGCCATATTTACACTGAGTTAGGCTACGTCACTGCTCTGTCACGTGATGCGCATCAAGATTACCTTTCCTTGTGAATGGAAATAGGTCACGTTTACTACTACACACGAAAGGAATGCACTCGCATTTATAAGCGTGCGAGTCAGCCGACGTTTGATCACGTGCAGCCAGTGAACTAATAACAGTATTTACGGGCAAAATGTGCGGTCGCGCAGGGCAGCATGTCGTTTAACAAAGATACAACCATCCGGCAATGGGAGTGGTTGAAAAACCAAACAAAATGCATTCAAAACTTTGAATGGTCACTCAGCTGTGACGTACTGTACATGTATGTAAAAGCTCCTCGAGTGTCTGACTGAGTCGGAACCATATACAGTGACTGATAAGAGCTAGGGCTCCACTGAACTACCACCCGAATCACACACACACACACACACACACACACACACACACACACACACACACAGGTTGCTGTCACCTCAGTTGACACATGAAAATATTTCCATGACGTGAAACTGAAAGAGAAAAGAGTGGCAGGGGCGCTAGCAAAATATAACATCTGATAGTCACTATTTGTAACAACAACTATGAAGTAAGGGTAGTGAGAAAAAGAATAAATATTAAAGAAAAACAACAACAAAAAACTGTAACCAGAGGAAGATCAAGAAGAACTGACCAACATTCCCGTACAGGAAGAAGAGGCAAAATTTAAGCTATGCCACTGCTCTGTCTCGTGATGTGCACTAGGTCCAGGATTACCTTTCCTTTTCACTGGAACTAGGACACGTTTTACTACTACATTTGAAAAGAATGCACTCGCATAAACGCGCGAGTCTGCCGACGTTTCATCACGTGCAGCCAATGAATTAATGACAACATTTACAGGCAAAATGCGCGGTCGCGCATGGCAGCATGTTGTTCAATAAAAGTACAGAGAATCATCAGAAGAAGTAGTTGAAAATCCAAACAAACTGCAGTCAGAACTTTGAATGGTCACTCAGCTGTGACGTACATGTATGTAAAAAGCTCTTCGGGTGTTCAACTGAGTCGGTACCAAACAGTGACTGTTCACCGGGCTCACCCAAACTACAACCCCCACACACACACACACACGCACACACACACACACACACACACACACACACACACACGTTGCAGTCACCTTGAAAGCTCTTCAGGTGTTCAACTGAGTCGGTACCATACAGTGACTGTTCACCGGACTGGTGAAAAAAATTCATGACGCGAAATTGAGGGAAGAGGGGTAGGGGTGTTAGCAAAATACATATAGCGTCAACAACACACTATTTGTGGCAACAACTATGAAGCAGGGTTAGAAAAGAAAGAAAGACGAAAAAACGAAAAGAAAAACAAACCAACCAAAAAAACAAAACAAAACAAAACCAAAAACTCTGTAACAGCGTACTTCAAAAACGCAAAAATACAAAAACATGTAATGAAGTGGATTTAGTGTTCCGTGCCATCCCCCTCCTCTTGTACACTTATCTGTACCTGACACAACCTGTAGATGGGGGGGGGGGGGGGCAGCATATAACTTCAATCAGTATGCTAGCATGCTAGTATTGCCATTGTATGTCAGGCACTGATATTATGATATTGTTGTACCTGTATATTATGTATATTAGAACTATGGATGGCACTACTGAGGTACATAGAGGGGGATGCTATGGAACACTTACCCAACTGTCGCGATATTCAGTCATCCGACCGGAAAGGTCCATGGTTTACACCGCGGACTTGGGCAATGTCATCTCACTGTCCATAAACTCAAAAACACTGCGATTTGCACTCCGGTTTACTCTCTGTCTCCGTTTGTTATTTCCCTGTTGGAATGGACGCCTGTCTCTGTACCTCCCCCCATGCATGGGGGTTGATGAAGCAAGAAGTGAGTCAGACCCAAGTTTCACCATCAAGTCAGTTGTTGATTTCACCTCCAGTTTTCTCTGATCAGATACCCCCTTCACAATGATCTTACCATTGATAGACCAAGCACTTTCTACAAGAGGAGAGTCTTTACACTTCATGAGAAGTTTATATCTGTTAGGGGTAAGGTCTTCTGCTATCACAGTCCTAGTCTGTTTCAGCTTTCTCCGGTTTGCCAACACAGCTTGAGTGGATTTGCGCGACAAAAAGCGCACAATAATCGCCCTCGGTCTCTCCTCCTCGTCACTGTCGCTGTCTTTCTCCCCCTGCTTCTGTAGTGGCTTCCTCTTCTGCCCCACCCGGTGAGTCGCTTCCAGGTCCGCCGGTGTCAAGTTCACGCCCAGTTTCTCCTTGAAGATTCCTAGCACTTTTGTCTCACAATCCTGGGCAGTCTCCCCCTCGGTTTCTGGTATTCCAAACACACGGACGTTATTCCTTCTGTTATACTGTGCCACATCGTCCGCCCATTCCAGTGCTAGCACTGCCTGTAGTTTCGCGTTTTCTGCTTCCTGTCGTGCCTCCTCCTCCTCTGCTCTGAATTTTTGAATGTCCTTTTTCAGTTGAGCATTCTCATGATGTAGGTCTAGCACTGTGCCCTGCACTTTCTCAAGCTCCTTGCTCATCGCTCTCTGCTCATCATGTCAAGTTTTTCTAGCACAAAGCCCAGCTGTTTCAGTATCTCGTCTCTAGGAGTTTGTGTCACATTTGCTCCCCCCACTGCTCCCTCCACCTCTCCTCCCTCCGCACTGTTCCCACTGAGTATAATAGTCTGACTCATGCCTTTCGATACTGACCGTGGTTTCTCCACAAGGTGAAAATGTTTCCGTAGAGAACCGACACCGGAAGGCACGCTTATCACTTTCCTCGGCTTTTTCGAACTTTTCTTTTCCACTCTCTTCTCTGCAGTTTCCGTGGACAGGTCTTGGCTTGAATCCCCTGTGTGCTGTGTTTTTTTCCGTTTCACTGTCCTGCGTTGGTTGACCATGTTGTTGACCGTGCCTGTGCCTGTACCCCTGCGCCCGTGAGCTGTTTCATGGCTGACTGGTCACGCATCAAGTTGACCTTGAACTTGACTTTTGTTTTCCACAACTCTAGAACCACAGCTCCAATTTAGTCCATAATCGGCAGGTAGGCCCACACACCCTCACACATCACATCGGCTAAGTTTCGGGTCTCATAGTTTGCTAATTACGGAGTAATTAGCAAAAATAGGCGCAGCGATGTGAAGTAGGCTGTGTGCTCGCCTGAGCAGTTCGCTCACTCATCTTTGTTTTATCTTGATTCACAATATGTGCCACATTCATGTTTTATGATTTATTTTAACTAACAATAGCTTGGGTAAATATGCGATTACAAGATTTCAGAAAATCTTTCATCATTGTAATTACATACTTTGGATATGACATAATATGATGTCATATGATGCGTGCATGTCTTTCCTTGCATTACTTGTGTTACGTACGTGTACGTGTATTATCGATTGATCGTATGAGGAGAAAGCCGAATTTTGTTGTTTTTTAATGTGTAATTGCAAGAAGTCATATAAATTACCATAATATTATCCTATCTTCAGTACACGTAGCTTGATATCGGGATTCGCACAGAGGATGGGTGGGTGTTCAGGAGTTTAACGTCCTTTTCAGAGCTCTCGCCCAGAGCTCTCGCCAAAAACGCATCGCCTAACGGCTTAGTGACTGCTCCTTCTTCGTGACGCAGGCCGGGAACATTCTGACGAATTCTCGTCGGAACTTGGACGACCTGGTGATGTAGACAAAGAAGTTGACTGTGCTGTTAAGACACCCTAGGGTCAGGTACAAGACGTGGCTGGCGACGAAGATGTTGGCGTAGCGACCGTGCAGCGAGAAGTCGGAGACGATCGAGCGGACGATGCCAACGACGACGTGGGGAGTGGAGGTGACGATGTAGATCAGCGACACGATTACGAGAAGCTTGCCCAGGGCGGCTTGAGATCTGCAGTTCGTAGAGTCGTTGCTGGTGTTTGAACTCTTCGAGGCCATCTTCCGTCTCCAGGTCAAGGCCTTCCTCAGGTTGATGACAGTAATGAGAGTGGCGATGCTGACGACGATGAAGGTGGAGAAGGGGATGAAGATGGAGAGGACGGTGGTCTGAATGAAGTCGGCGAAAGCTTTGTAGTCGGCGTAGAACTTGGTCGGCACCAGCGTGAGCACGGTCTGGTTCGTGGTCGAGTCAGTGACCAGCACGACGTCATAGTGGGAGAGGTACACCAGGCTGAGCAGGAAGAGCGTGACGAGGATGAGGGCGATGATGGCCGCCATGGTCCTCGTCTTCATCAGGTGGGCAGCCTTCATGGGCCAGGTGACGCAGATGCACCTTTCCACGGCAACCACCATGGTCAGGCAGCCGGAGGAGAAGAGCGCAAACGCATGAAGACCTCGGACGTACTTGCGGATCTGCCATTTCCACCAGTTCCGCACCTGCGATTGGTGCCGTGGGATCATTTACTATCAGTTACAATACTGACACACTATGACACGCAGTTAACAGGATTGTTTCTATTCCTGAATGTACTTCAAACCTACCTTATTTTTTCAAAATGCGATCAAACTGCATTCTTGTGTTTTTTCTCCAGATTTGTACGCAAAAATAAATATCGCAGATTTGCATTTGTGTCGCTTGTCAATAATTTGTTAAAGAACGTTTAACGACTGCATGCTATAGCCACAAGAGAGGAAAAAAGACTATCTCTTTCCTTCGCGGAGTTCGCAAGAACTTTTGTCTGAGAGGTTTTGAACTCTTTATTTCTTATCTTATCTTTCGTATTATAAGAACAATTCCCATCGAGTTATTCGTTGGTGACTGCGTGTATACAGAGCATGGTTACACATTATATTTTTGCAATAAAAAAAGTGATCAATAAATGTACAGTTTTCGTACAGTTGGGAGCATGAGAGAGAGAGAGGGTGTGTGTGTGTGTGTGTGTCTGTGTCTGTGTGTGTGTTTCTCTGTGTGTGTGTGTGTCTGTGTGTGTGTGTGTGTGTGTCTGTGTGTGTGTGTGTGTGTGTGTGTGTGTGTGTGTGTGTGTGTGTGTGACAGAAGGAGAAAAAGACATATGGGCAGACTTCTTCCAAAAAGGTTCTCAAAGAACCCTCTTAAAAAAGAAAATACAATACATCAGTTTGATCGAAAAGACTGAGAGTTGAACGGGAAGTCTGCTTACCTGTGGAGAAACATTTTCCAGGAAAAACGAAGACCCAGTGGTGAACCTTGAACACGATGTTGAGCATGTCCACAAACGCCAGGCTGAAGAGACAGAGGTTCATGCGGTCCTTCAGGCCCTGGCGGTAAAACACGAGGCAGTTGAGGGCGTTGAGAGGAACCCCGACGATCAGGAGAACCAGGTTGACCCTGGTGGTGACCACCACTTCAATCAGATGCAGAGTTTCGGCGCTGATGATGTTGTCTGGGTTCATCCAAGGCAACCACGGATGCACTCTCTCCCCTGAGTTGTCGCCGGAGAGGCCTTGCGGGACACTGCATGAGGCGTTGACGATGCTCAAGTTGGAACTGCCCAAGCATCCGTTCATCGTTGCGTTGGTTGACCCGTTGAAGATTCCAGATAGGAGAGGAAGCTGCAGAGGATCAGGGAGGAAACCCCATGATATTTCAGGCGCTGAGTTGTTTAGCATCTGCCATGTTTCAGTCATCTTGATCGCGGGTTACCTGCAATGTATTCACCCAATCATGCCAGTTACATTTGAAAACCCAATTAACTCTTGCGTCAGTTTTCGGTGGTAATTTTTAAACTCGGATGCATTTCATTTTGAAATGAGGTGAAGTTCAAAATAACGCACGACACTGACGTCAAGGAGGCAAGAACTTCACTGAATTTGAAACTAGTTATTGTTAACATGAAAAACATCACAGCAAAAGTACAGTTTACAGGTATCGTTCATTCTATCTTTTGTAAAGTTTTATTTTATTGTTTCATATTGGAAAACACTACGAAATGACACATAAATTTGCGTGATACAGAAAAGCACCAAGAATTTACACTGTTTCTGCCTTGGCACATCAGGGGGTACTTGTCTACTACTGTTTAATCATGGAAAAGACGGAATAAACAAATTCGACAAGGAAATCTGTTATGAAATGGATGAATAAAGGAGGGAATCGACATACATACATACATACATACATACATACATACATATATTGAAGACAGTACTTCTCGCGCTCTCAGAAATTCTGTAGACTTCCCCCGTCTGCACGTGATGTAGACAGCGCAAATGTTCAGGTGCTGGTGATGTTTGAAGGCAGATTGCACGGTAAATATAATTATATGGTCGTGATGTTTAATAACGCCAAAACTTTACATAAACCACAAAACTAACATTGTTCACACAGCATTCGTATGCCGTGATGATGAACCAACAGTTACAAAACCAACAACATCCTGTGTCTTTTTCATTGGACGGTTCAGGTTACTGGTGACACATTAGAGTGAGCTGGAGCATTGCATTGTTGAACGGTATTTGACAAATAATCATACCACGCGCGCTGATTCAGTTTTGTGTGATAAATTTATGACGTTATCTGGGACCGGAACAGCATTTGACAAATAATCATTCCACTCATTATGTGGCTGATTCCTATTTGAGTGATAAAATGAAATGTTACACTCAATTATCTGGTACCGGTAGTCTTTCTGGAATTGACGGATAACCCATGTGCAGATCATGATTGGGCAGTGGATATTCTTACGGACGCTTCTGTTATTGGTGTCTGGACATTGCCTTGCCAGAAACAGAAGATGTCTGGGCAGATTTCCTGTCTCGTGCTTCATCGCATTCAAAGACACTGCGGGACAACATGTTTCGTAAGCGTGTCGTGTTCAGATGTTGGAATAACTTATACAAGATCATTGTAACAAGAGGAGAGGCTGATAAGAACAGAAATCAAAACATCCTTGGAAAGCCCCGTTTGCGCCACACACACAGACACAGACACACACAGACACACACAAACACAGGGGTGACTGGTGGTCTAATAGGTAGCACGTCGGATTTAGCCGCTGCGCTACTGAACTGCCGTCACCAATGTCATGGCGATGAAGCGTGGGTTCGAGCCCAAGTCGAGCTTGTGATATGTGATACCGGTTTTTCCTGGCTGCCGGGCTGATCATCGGGGGTTTCCCTCCGGGTTATCCGGCTTTCCTCCCCCAGCAAAATTGTAAAAAATATAGAATAGGTATTGGGCGGCTCTGCACCGCAGCGACGCGCTTCGCCCGGGGGAAGCAGCCCGAATGTCCCGAAAGGGATAATAAAGTAGTAAACACACACACACACACACACACACACACACACACACACACACACACACACACACACACACACACATGATCTCATGCACTTGCACAGACGGCATGACTCTTACACGACTTTTTTTCTGCCCCAGCACGTCGCAAGCTCCAGTGGTGTTCCTCCCAGGTCATGGTCGGAATCCACGGAGGGCTCGGAAGTTGAGGCAATTTCTATTATACGCATAATGATAAGATGATGATGATGGCATAATGATGCAGTTGAGGTCCACGTGGTTTGGGACTGCTTGATAGGGCCGCACTCCAAGCCTACTGTCATAAATATCTCGGCGTTAATCAGGCCCGGGCGCTACGGCATCTGCGGTGCCAGCCGTGTAATCATGAGACGTGTCATACCTAGGGAAGCACCCCCTAAAGTCGCACCTGTGAAGTGGGTGAATCTCGGCTCTGTGGCAAAAGCCTCCCCATTGGGCCCATAGCACACCAGGGCCGCGTTTCTTACGCAAATGCGCTCGTGGGCGCTTGCGGAGGTCGCTTTGCCTCGTTGGGAAACGGCCAATTAGAACCAAGGCGCTTTCAAAATGGCGGCGGAATCACGAACACGGTTGTTGGCAAGGCTGAAAAGGAAGAAGAAAACTCTAGTGCTCGCAGCTATCAGTCATCTTTTGAGCGCAGAAGACGACGTTTTTGAGGAGGAGCAATAATTACTGGCTTGGAGCATGATATACCGCTAGTATGCATGTTCTGCTCGATGCAAAACGGAGACGTAAGGCACCATTACGTACTCATTTTAACCACTCCTTCCCCACAAACACGCACAACATATCCCTGAATGACTGGCGACCACGGCCCGGTGCAATTAGCTCAAATTATTTTCGTATACTATTCTGCACAATTACAAGTTGGGACAGAAGGTCTCCATCCACCCGCAAATTCATTTTAAGCCATTTCTTAGTTCCACTTCAACGAGGCCTTCGGTGGGCGCCGCCATCTTTGTTTACATAGAAACTGACCACGTGACCTTTTGTTCGCGGCGAACTTGCTTCAGACTGCGCAAGCGAGCGCTTTTTCTGCACGCCGCGGGCAAGGTGCATGCAAACGGTTTCATAGGAAAGCGCCCCGGAACGTTTCGAAACGCCCGCCTTAAGAAACGCGGCCCAGCTCTGGGTAGGAGCCGACATAGGAAAAATCTCGCTTGCCTCGTCTGGGATTCGAACCCGCGTCTCCCGGTCCGTGGTCCGAAGTGTTTACCACTACACTTCGGGGTCCGATCCTTACACGGCGTTTTCAAAATGTTTTTACACATACTACAAGAAAGAACATGCTCCTGTCAAGCTTACTATGATATCTGTGTGTTTGTGTGTAATGAAATGCGTACCGTCCAGGGCCCGTATGTAATAGTCGACGTTAGGGCTTTTAGCCCCGGGTTAGAGTCTAACCTTGAACTAAACTAGCTCTAGGGTTAAATTTCCTGTTGTCTTTTGTTTTAAATCAAGAAGCGGGCCCATTCCAGCAAGGTCAGTGCCTGAGCCATTATAGAAGGAATGTTTTCTTCTATTCTTCGCTTCCTTTTGTATTTAATTTTGCTTTTGGGTTTCTTTGTCCTGGTCTGGGTTAGGCCCGTAGCCGTGGGGTTAATTTAACCTCGACTTTTACATACTGGCCCTGAACACGTTCACATCTGCAGTTCGTGCAAATTAAATCTGTCACTGTTTCTTTAACGCAGCACCCCGAGTACTTCTGGCAGAGTTTCCACCCCAATCATAAAGATCGCAAAGTCAAATGAAAACTCACAACTTTCTTTTTCACGTTTAATTGATTACAAGAAATGTGGAAAATGTGTAATTTCGGTAAGACCGTGAGACAAAGACATATAAGAACTTTGAAAATGCTGAGTTTGTAGGGCGTGTAAAACAATAAGCGCTTTACATATACTTGTGTGGATAATCAAACTCAAAATTTTCACTTCACCACAAAAGTAGATCTTAAGTAAGCAACAAAATTAATAGCCTCAAAGGATGTTTTGATTTTAAAAGCTGTTCACGCTTTAAATGACGTAAGAGAACCGACGCAACGTTTGACGTCATTTCAAGGCGTCTTTTCCCACGACTAATTATTGCGTCAGTGTGTACCGTCCACCATAATTATGCGGTTTCCTAGTGTTACAAGCCCGAAATTTTCCGTGAGAGTCGCTTGGCGCAGACTATACACAACGCCAGTAGCACATTCAGTATCTCACAAATGGACAAGACACTGGCCCCGAGGAAAAATCCCATGTTACCACCAATGGTTCCTGTAGACAAAGCGCGAGAAAAAAAAGTGATGTACAGTTCGAAGCTCTGGAATGAATGTTTTATTCCATGTATAACGTTATGGACGACATAATACCTAGGTAAAGTTTGCACACTTTGGTTTAGTGCATCTTAGGCGTTTCTGAACACAGAAAAAGAGTGCTTTCACTTATTAATTTTTGTAGTGGTAGCATTAGCAGCAGCAGTAGTAGCAGCAGTAGTAGTAGTGGTAGTAGTGGTAGTAGCAGTAGTAGTAGTAGTAGTAGCAGTATCTGCCTGTTTTCACTCTCAAAAAGAGGCAGCATTTTGGTTTTTTTTCTCTTCCTTTTAATTTTAGTCTGTCGAAGAAGGACTTTGATTAGCCGTGAAACATTCTTTGTTGTTTTGCGCGGCGTTAAGCCATGACTAACTAACTAACTAACTAACTAAGGCAGCAAGTCGTGTGTCTCAACTGGTTTGAAATCAGTCAGGAACGCGCTGGACAGAACTCTCTCACTGCCTCAACTTCTTGATATCTTACCCATCAAGTTTTTGGCTGTGTACACCTCTACGTGTTTCGTCTCGTACATGATAACTTCTTCAAAATGGAAAAGCAGTTCCAAGAAGTCTGACCTGAAATACAACATGTAAAGACATTTAATGAATATATACATCATTCATAAATTACACTGAAATATATTTTAAAACCACATTTATAACTGATTAAAATTAGTCGAAGTGTGGCTCGTTTGCCATGGACTAGCTCGGTTTGCTGCGCACAGAATGACTATGGTGACTCGTTAGTAATTACTAACTACTAACATGGCCATGTTAGTAATGTGGTATGAATACATACTATACTTCTAATGTTCAACCCTGATTTATGCAATGAGAAATTCATCTACACACCTTCATCAGTACTCTCCAGCAAAAACAGTCTCGAAACGGAGATAACCGCTGGCATCAGACAGACATTGAAACTGTCAGCTATCCTATACTCCCCCGCCACCCCCCCCCCCCCCCCTCTCCTTTTCCGCACAGTCCCCTCTTTTTTGCGTCAACAGGTAGGCAGTCTCCGACTTTCACGAAACCTACGACTAGACTGTCTTGGATGCTTTAGTTACCCACTTCACACAGAAACTTCCATAACAGGTTTTCGTTGTGTATGCAGCAATAATGCTGTTGTTATTGCTGTTGTTGTTGACCGTTTTCTAGCTGTTGTTGATTTTGTTTATTTGATGTTGTTGTTTTCTGTTGTTGTTGACATTTGTTTATTTGTTTTGTTTTTGGGTCTGATGTATGGAGAGAGAGAGAGAGAGAGAGAGAGCAGACCTTGAGTCCGACACTAGCTTGACTAAGCTGAGAGTAAAATATCAAACAATATTAACATACGAAAATATTCGTACGAGGTCCTTAAACGTAGACTGAGGCAAGTTTCTCTACATGCATCGCAAATAAACGATCCTTACGTAAAAAGTCTGAGACTTGAGTTAAGTATTAAACTTGTCTAGTCTCCTTTCATGCATTTAAACCCTGGTGCTGTTGCTGTTGTTTTTGTTAAGGAGGAGGGGGAGGGATTTGGTCTGGAATACTGAGATAGACACCACTAATCTGGTACAAATTACGGCCACATAGCCTCAATTCTTACCGCATATCAGTCCCGTTCCTTACGTATCCCACACGTTGTAGTTCCTGCTCAGCCACATGGGAAGGGAAGTAGCTGAGAGAGACGGTCGGATGGTAGGCAATATAGTCGCAGGGTCTGGGACAGCCGAGAGTGTCCGAGACGTTAAGAAAATCCGAATTGAGTTCGTGCAGTTTGGGCAGCAGGCAGAAGTACATGTTGTAGATGGTGCACACTGGACGGGGCGAATCTGATGTTGGAAAGATACGGGAAATAAGTCATTGAGCACGGTGAGATCAGAAAAGCGGGCGATGGGTGGGGTGTGCTGTTGGTATGAAAGGCAATTTTTGAGTTCATATGAACACCAGATAATAGCAGCAGGACCCCCCCCCCCCCCAAAAAAAAAAGAAAAAAAAAAAAAAGAAAAAAAAAAAAAGAAAAAAAAAGCAACAACAACAACAACAAAACAAAAACACCAATACATGTGGAGAAAGGGGGGGGGGGGGATGTGTGTTGGTCGGAATTTGTACGGAGGGTGAGTGTTTTAGGGGTTTAACGTCCTTTTCCACCACGTATGGGTGATATCAAAGACGGGGCCTGCGAGAAAGAGGCCTGCTGCACAAACTTTGGCACCAGCCGGGATTCGAACTCACGACCCGAGCATTGGGAATCCAACGCTTTACCATTCGGATAACCCGGCTCCCCATCTGCACTGAGACCTCCAAACCTACAAGATGCACGCCAAGCACACAGACACACTATATCCCATGAAGATAGATACAAAGGAGACATTCGCACATGTGCCGTAAAGTTATCGGCGTCTCGCAGAAACATGACTTGTATAACTGTCGCTATGTACAGCGGGTGGCGGTAATTGATTCCTTTGCTGTAAGCCCCTGACTATATACTTTTGCAATTTTAGTGGCTAGACAGCAACAGTCGTTTTAACTTTACCAGCAGATAGACTAAGATATCTCGGAAATTATCCTTCGAGATACCAAAAAACTAGCAAGCTGCGTATCCTAAAACAGATTTCCACCTGTGTACGGCGAAGAACAGCCACAGTGGGTCCCCGCTACCTCAAGGGAATGTTTCAGGAAGCATGAAGACCTGCGGTACTGACCCTCTCCGTGGCTCTTTGCAAACTCGGCGGTTGTTGTGTCGACACAATATCGGTCTCCAAATGCTTTGTACGGCGATGGGAGAAAATGGAACTGCGAACAAAAGACACGACTGGTATCGTTATCAGAGGCAGTAAGAGGTAGTAGGGTTGTTTTGTTTTGTTTTCAGTCCGAACAAAAAGCGAACATGGTGTTTTCTTTTGTATTGTTTTTGTTTGTTGTTGTTTATTGGGTTTTTTTGTTGTTGTTTGTTTTGTCTGTTTTTGTTGTTTGTTTTCGGCGGGGGGTGGGGGTGGGGGGTCCGGCTACAACATGCCTTTGCCCTAATTTTTTTCGGAGCGTGTTTTGAGCTGTTCTCCATGTTTGTTTGAACAAAATACGTCTACCCTGTGTAATGACCCTAGCACGTGCTTCTGTTTGAACGTTCTGCTATCGTGAACGCTCCGGTTTGTTGGTAACTGAATTTATTGATCCCAGTTAAATAGGAGAGGAAAGTAAACGTGTGTGTGTGTGTGTGTGTGTGTGTGTGTGTGTGTGTGTGTGTGTGTGTGTGTGTGTGTGTGTGTGTGTGTGTGTGTGTGTGTGTGTGTGCCCGCGCGCGCGCGAGTGTGTTTGTATTCTCTAAAGCCCTTAACGAAGCCATATAATTATAATGATGATGGCTGCTATATCTAGTCGACGTTCAGAACTCACGTGTTGCAACATCATAGCAACGTGCGTAGAATACCCCGGTGACGCAACGCTTCCCATGAGGTCAACGTTCGGGACGTCATCTGGGTCATGGATGTAAAACTGGAACAAATAGAAGTGTTAGGTGTTCAGGGGTTTAACCGCCTTTTCCACCACAGAAGAGTGCATGATATCAAAGACGACGCAATGAGGGAAAAGGCCAAAAACAAACATTTCTCTCCTAGCCGTGGATCGAACTCACGACCCGAGCATTGGAAGACAAGTGCTCTACCTCTCAACTGTCGCGGCTCAAGAAAAAAAGCAACAATTTCTTACAATTATCTTTGTATTCCTGTGCATCATGAACACTTGATTTCTACACGTAGCATAACTACACATTTCTCGACTGAAAGTACTTCAAGTTATAACTCTGTATTGGCATTTTAACACTTTCTAAAGCAACGATTTCTTATAATAATCTTTGTATTCCTCTCTTTCTTAAAATCTCGATTCTTGCATGTAGCATGCATTGCCTACCCATTTCTCGACCAAAAAATATTTCACGCTCGAATTCTATAATCGCATTTCAACACTTTCTAAAGAAACAATTTATCATAATAATCTTTGTATTTCTCTCTTTCTTAAAATCTCGATTCTTGCATGTAGCATGCATTGCCTACCCATTTCTCGACCAAAAAATATTTCACGCTCGAATTCTATAATCGCATTTCAACACTTTCTAAAGAAACAATTTATCATAATAATCTTTGTTTTCATGTCTTTCTTAAACTCTCGATTCTTGCATGTAGCATGCATTGCCTACCCATTTCTCGACCGAAAAATATTTCACGCTCGAATTCTATATTCGCATTTCAACACTTTCTAAAGCAACGATTTCTTATAATAATCTTTGTATTCCTCTCTTTCTTAAAATCTCGATTCTTGCATGTAGCATGCCTACCCATTTCTCGACCGAAAAATATTTCACGCTCGAATTCTATATTCGCATTTCAACACTTTCTAAAGCAAAAATTTCTTGTTATAATCTTTGTATTCCTGTCTTTCTTAAGTAACATCTCGATTCTTACATGTAGACGGGGGTGGGGGAGGTGGCGGGGGTAGGATCACGGCCGTCACCAGTGTCATGGCGATGAAGCGCGGGTTCGAGCCCAGTTCGCATAAAAATAACCCTGATGCTTGTGCGGCCTTCATTAAGTTCAATCAGTAAAACGTTGTGTCGAAGTCAGAATAGGGAGCTGTTGTGCTATCGTTTCTAGATTGTTACTCTATACTACATTGAAAACGAGGTACTTATGGAGTTTAAAATTAACTCATTGCCGAGCTTGACCGCGCGCCGTGGAGTTCCCGGTGACCCAGGCACAACCCTTGACAACCGGGCGATTTTAGCAATTTTTCTTTTTTTTAAAGAGTTCTTCCTCAGGGCCCGTATGTAATAGTCGAGGTTAGCGCTTTTAGCCCTGGGTTAGAGTCTAACCTCGAACTAAACTAGCTCTAGGGTTAAGTTGCGTTTTTTTTTTTTTTTTTTTTTAATCAACAAGCGGGCCTGTTCCAGCAAGGTGCCTAAGCCGTTACAGAAGGATTTTTTCTCCCTATCTTCGCTTCCTTTTTTATTCAATTTTGCTTTTGGGTTTCTTTTGTCCTGGTCTGGGTTAGGCACGTAGCCGTGGGTTAAATTAACCTCGACTTTTACATACGGACCCTGATGTTTCCTAATCGTGTCTGGTATGGTTTGAAAGATAATTGTAAGTACAGTACTTTTATGAAGAAAAAACAATTCATTGGAAAACTTGGGCATAGCGGCCACAGTGAGAGCGGAGATAACATGGGTTGTGGGTGCTTGGTAACAGGGTCCTCACGCGTCGGCGCCCGGGGACTAGGTGTGTGGTTGGCAATGGTATGCAACGGCTCTGCACAAACGCTGGGTTCATGGTCCTGACAAAGTTAATGGTTGCTTACTATATGAGATCGCAACTCTAGGTCTAATAGGTAGCGTGTCGGATTTAGCCGCTGCGCTACTGAACGGCCGTCACCAATGTCATGGCGATGAAGCGCGGGTTCGAGCCCATGTCGAGCTTGTGATAATTATATGTGATACCGGTTTTTCCTGCCTACCAGGCTGCTCATCGGGGGTTTCTCTCAGGGTTATCCGGCTTTCATCCCCAAGCAAAATTGTAAAAAATATAGGATAGATATTGGATGGCGCTGCAGCGCGGCGACGCGCTGCCCCCGGGTGAAGCAGCCCGAATTTCCCGAAAGGTATCATAAAGTAGTAAAAAAACAAACAAACAACAACAACAACGAAACTGACGCGTATTTCCTCACCTTGACTCCAGCCGATTTATCTCTGCCAACGACGTAACCAGCCTGGTTAATGTTGATGATGAGTCTGAACACAGTGCGTCTACTAGCTGGCGTCAGTGAGGACTGGTTGAGAGCGTAACAACGTGTCATGCCCCAGTACGTTACGTAGAACAGACTGCCGCATGTCGTCACCACGTCGTCATACTCACAGCGTATGAATGTGCCTTCAAACACGGGAGCTGTGTCATCCAAGACTTGCTGAAAATGCCAGAAGAGACAACAAGGGAATTATTTTATACACTGATACAGCCTTATTTCATAAATTTTCAAATGGTCAGTAGCTGCTGCTTATGCTCCATCCGGCTTTGTCCGTAATACCTTGTTTTCAGTGATTGATCTGGTCTGTCATGTTGCGGTTTTTTTTTTGGTTTTTTTTTTTTTTTTTTTTTTGGGGGGGGGGGGGGGGGGTGTTGTTGTTGTTGTTCTTCTTTTTTTTTCAAGTTCAAAGCATGCAGTTTCATACATAACCGGATAATACGTACCTGTGCGGACATGTTGAGAAATTCATGGTGAACGGGCGTGATATTCAAACTGGGTGTTCCCGAGGAGAATGCGAAGGATGCGATCAGTTCCCTGTGGACAAAAACCTGTACATGTATATCAAATCACTCTCTCTCTCTCTCTCTCTCTCTCTCTCTCTCTCTCTCTCTCTCTCTCTCTCTCTCTCTCTCTCTCTCTCTCTCTCTTCGTATCCCGGCTGGGGGCCAAATATTTGTGCTGGCTTTTTCATCGCGGCCCCGTCTTTGATATCACCCGTATGTGGTGGAAAAGGACGTTAACACCCCCCCCCCACCCTCTCTCTCTCTCTCTCTCTCTCGTTACACCCATGAATACCACAAATAGTCATCTTACAGATGTTCTAAACACACTGTACGAACCAGCGAATCTGAGGCCATAAAGCCAGCAGAAGTCAAATGAACTGTACTTTCAATAAACCAGCATCCCAATGCCATCAATGTAATACAGCTGAACTGCGTGGAAGGTATATGTGCATTTCTCTTTCGACCAAACCAACGAGCTGTATTATTTGCAATGGTGCGCATGGTTGCAATTCAATGATAATGATAATTATATAGGTACGTAAGGGACGCCCTCCCTCTCGCGGGAGCTCAGGTCGCCTTACAAAGAACACACACTCACTCACCAGAAACGCACACAACATGCCTCCTCACATACATTTAACTACAAACACATAATGTGTCATATATGGGCTACCCCTGGCCTCTACACACACACACACACACACACACACACACACACACACACACACACACACACACACACACACACACACACACACGCGCGCGCGCGCGCGCGCGCGATGCGTGAACATACTTCAGCAGGGCGGCGTAGCTGACGTTGAAGACATCCAGACTGTTGATGTTACAGATGGTGATGGCAGGGAACTGCAGAGAGGATCTCGGGAAGGCCTGGTTGATTGTGTTGAATGGGTACTTGTTGTAGTCAATCATAACGTCCACATAGATCCACATGAACACACCCAAGGTGCCAAACCAGGCTATTGCCCATGCCAATCTAAACAAAACCAAATAAATAGATATAATAATAATAATAATAGGTACTTAAGGGACGCCCTCCCTCTCGCGGGAGCTCAGGGCGCCTTACAAAGGGCACACACTTACCCAGAAACACACACAACATGCCTCCACACATACATTTAACTACAAACACATAAAGTGAAGCATATCTCACACACACACACACACACACACACACACACACACACACACACACAAGTAAAAGACCCCCCCCCCCCCCCCCCGCACGCAATCTGACATACAAAGAAGATAATAAGATTTATAAGAATTAAAAATAAAACAAGCCGGTATCAATGCTAAATTTGATTTCATTTCTTTGATCATTTGCACTTTTCTAAAGAAGAAGAAGTGGGGTGGTAGCATATTTTTTATTATTATTATTATTCAGCAGAACTGGAACTTGATACCTCCTTCAACCAAACCAGACACTAACCAGTAAGTCTTCATGTCTGTATGTCTTGGGCAAACTACTTGAAGAAGAAGAACGCAGCAGCATAGTGTGCATGTCCTGAAGTGTCCATGACGCAGGGGGAGCCGGGGTGGCCGAATGGTAGAGCGTTGGACTCTCAGTGCTCGGGTCGTGAGTTCGAATCCCGCCGGCTGGGGCCAAATATTTGTGCTGGCCTTTTTTTCTCGTTGCCCCGTCTTTGATATCACCCTTATGTGGTGGAAAAGGACGTTAAACTCCCAAACACCCACCCACCCACCCCATGACGCAGTTTTCGTTATAGCACTGTGAGCGTAAAAAGGGTGCATCATCTAGAGAAACAACACAGTCTTCTTGTTGTTGTTGTTTGTTTGTTTTCACCAAAACTTGCTGCTGAATATTCAAAACAGTCTCCACCATCCCATAAACTTGCCACTCTACTGAAAAAGAATTACATACAAACCTTAGAGGAACTGGGTTTTTCTTTTCGACGAAATGCTTGAGTCCGTGAAATGTCAGGTCAGCAATCTCCTCACGGAATTTGATGTCCTCAGTCACTGTTGATTGTGTAGAAGCCATGTTAGTTTCTGTAGCTTCTGCTGAGTCGTCGTTTGAACTGCCGATCTTCATTGTCAGTTCTTCTTGGGAGAAAAACCTGCCAAGCAGTCAGTGGATGGCATCAAACACATACAGGCGTGGACAAGTCTCTTTCTGATGTTTTGCTGGCTTTTTAAAGTCTCTATGTTCGGAACGGATGGTGAGGTACAAAACTGCCGCCTTCGAAGCTCCAACGCTGTTTGCCAAACAGAGGAATGTTTCACTTAGCTATCGCAACCTTTTTGTGACTTAGCGGATTCTTCATGTATTATTGGAGAAAAACGACTTTCCTTCAGCTTACGGTCCATTCCTGAATAGACTGCGACCCGATAAATCATCTAAAACAAGCCACCATACAGCGCCTTCGTGCTGGCCGAGACTGAAAGTTGTGGCGTGAAACCGTGCCCCGTAGTGTAGTGGTTAGCACTTCGGACCATGGACCGGGAGACCCAGCTGAGGCAAGCGGGGTTTTTCCTGCCTAGGTCGGCTCCTTCATAGAGCGGGTGTGCTATGGACCCATTGGGGAGGCTGTTGCCACACAGCCGAGATTCACCCACTTCACAGGTGCGACTTTGGGGGTGCTTCCATTGGTATGACACGTCTTACGATGTAGATGATTACACGACCGGCACCGCAGGTGCCGTAGTTCCCTGGTATGGTTAACGCGGGGAAATTTATGACAGGAAGCGTGAAAAGCGGCCCTGTCCCGCTGTCCAAAGCCACACGGGACCTCCATAGCATCTCTTACCATCATCCTAATCTCCATCATCATGCATAATTTTTTTTATAAAATTGCCCCAGCTTCCGAGCCCTCCTTCGAATCCACCCATGACCTGGGAGGAACACCACTGGCGCAATGGTCTACGATGCTACACAGTGACCCGAGTGACCGATTCTGATGCACTGATTAAACACATTCGATAAAACAAGCTGTTCACACGTCGTTGTGTAAAAAAAAAAAAATGTTTTTAGTTATTCTTGCAGGCTTGGTCCTAGCTAGTTGTCAACCTAGGCAGCAGCAGAAACAGATCACACGCATTTCAAAATCCATCAGTACAAAGACCGAAGCACCTGTCGTTCACAAGCAACTCACTGACAACGGAAAGTGAGAGTTCATTTTTGACTCTACATCACGTTATGCAGCTTTACTGCTCTGTGGCGTGACCGCTATACGCCATCCGATGCCGTTAAGCCGGGGATGGTCTGAATGAAAACCACTTCCGACTCTTGCATTATTCCGTCGACCTGTTAAACTTGGGAAAACGTAAACGCCACTCTAATGGTTTTCGGACCGCTCTGGGAAATCCACCTGCAGGAGTGTCGTTGGTCTGGGACATGCACTTTCGCAATACGCGCTACAACGTATCGATTGCTGGCAAGAGCAATTACTGGCCGACAAACGACAAACTATGCACTGGTGATGCCCGTGGATTTTGCACAAACACACACAATGTTTTAACGCTGAATTACGTTATTGTGACGCATCCCGACGCTGTTAGTATGATTGGCACCCTTGGGCCGTATGTCTCGGACGATCTATACCAACCCACCACACTCATTTAGTATAGTCCGCCTGCGTGGTTCACTTTAGGGTTAGAGTTAGGGCGAGGGTTAGGTTTAGGGTTAGGTTTTGACTTACTTGACTTATGCCTCTTGATTCCGTGGGAAACATAGGGCCGCAACAACACTCCTCCAACGCACCCGGTTCTGGCTGGTCCTCTTTAGCTCGGCCCACGTCATTCCGACTTCCTTCATTTCTGCGTCGACACTCCTGCACCAAGTCTGTTTCGGGCGACCCACTTTCCGTTTACCTTGTGGATTCCAATCAAGGACCTGCCTAGTGATGTAGGATGCAGACTTTCGTAGCGTGTGGCCTATCCAACCCCATTTTCTGCTTCTTGATCTCTGTTTCAATTGGGGTTTGTCTCGTCTGGTTCCATAGATGTTCGTTTGCGACAACCTCTGGCCACCTGGTGTTAAGGATGTTTCTGAGACATCTGTTGATGAATGTCTGTAGTTTGTGGGTGCTGGTCTTGGTTACTCGCCATGTTTCTGAGCCGTAGAGTAGGACCGACTTCACATTGGTGTTGAAAATCCGGATCTTGTTGTGGAGTGAGAGGGCGGTTGATCTCCAGATTGGTCGCAGGGTGTTAAAGGTGTGTCTGGCTTTGTTGATGCGGCTCTTGGTGTCTTCATTCGACCCCCCCCCCCCCCCCCCCCCGTCTTTGCTGACTACACTGCCCAGGTATGTAAACTAGGGTTAGGTTTACCTTGTGGTAGTGCTGATGTGGTAATCGCTATATTATTATTATTTTGTTAATTCACCCTCTCATTTATTTAAAAATAAAACCACGTGTGAAATGTGTAAAGCATCGTATAGCACCCTCACAGAATAAACTTGAAACTGAAAAGAGAGAGAGAGAGGGAGAGAGAGAGAGAGAGAGAGAGAGAGTGCTTAGTACATGTACTTTGCTTTAAAGTTTCTTCGTATTTACATTTTTGGGTCTCCAAACAGTCGTTTTGAACTACTGCTATTCGACTGCCTCTCAAATCTTTCGCGCCAATGCCGCAGTACTTTTCACCTCCCCCATTCTTCCTGCACCCCCCCCCCCTCCTCCGACCGACGACACTCTGAAGTAAGTGTTTTTTTTTCTACCGTAAGTAATGACAAAGCTTCTGTTGACCTTAACTTGAGAATGGAGTGAAAACCACCGGGTATATCATGATAAAAAGAAACAACAAAAAACAAACAAACCAACAACAACAAACAAATAAACAACAACGAGAACAACAGCAACAGCACGACTATATGACCCAGGATGAAACTGGAAGAATCACCATAAAGCAACATGTTCATTGTACAAGTAGAGCAAAGTAGAACAGAAAGGGGGAAAAAAAAAAACCCACACACACACCAAAAAACCAATGTTCTGAAATCTCACGCCGTACAGGAGATAATAAATACAGCATAAGGAACACACAATAACATAAGTACATTTAAATGCTGATTAAAGTTATAGAGTCTTCAAAACGTTGTGTATAATGTAGTATACAATAATTATGTAGTGTCTACCAATAAAGGTCTGCAATCCCAACAAAAAGCGACGAACAGTGTGTTGAAAAAAGCAACCCTATCCGACCCTATCAACTCTGTCACAGTTATAGAGTTTTCGCTATATTATTAGTCGTATATATTAGTCGTGGTGCAATTACACGAGGTGCAAATGGCACAAGGGGGCGGATTGTACCAAACGGATCTCCTCCACACCGTCACCTTCGAGGGTTAATCCTTTGGCGAGCGCTCTTTCAGTTTTGTTGCACCAACCTTTTGGAATTCCCTGCCAGCACATCTGAGATATGCGCCCACACTGTCTCTTTTTAAGAGCAATATTAAAACGTTCCTCTTTTGTAAAGCTTTCCAGTAATTTCCCGTGTCAGCACTAGTCAGTTTCACCAGTGTGTGTCTGTCCAGTCCACTGTTTGTAAAATGTGCGTGAGTGTTGGTGAGTGATTGGCGCATTTATTCCAAAGAAATGCGCCCTACAAATGCCATTTATTATTATTATTATTATTATTAACCAAACCTCTTAACCCCGCCTCCCCAGACGTCCCTCCGTCCCTTTTTCAGTTCGAGTCCCGGCTGGGGCCAAATATTTGTGCTGGCTTTTTTTTTCTCGTTGCCTCGTCCTTGATATCACCCTTACGTGGCGGAAAAGGACATTTAACTCCCAAGCACCCCACCCACCCCTCCATCATTTTACGTGCATATGTGTGTGTTAAAGATGATTTAATCATCTTACGTTATTTTTTAGTTATTTAATTTTAATATGCTCTTTTACATCTTTAATAATATTTTGTCATAATGGAATAATGAGTTATTGAGCCCGTCCGAAGATGAATTGTTCCTTGTGGGATAAATAAAGTGTTTTGACTTGACTTGACTTGACTTGTCCCTTTTTCCTTTTACATTTCCGCGGTGACTGCCAATTCCTCGTTCAGTCAATAACTGGTTGCTGCCTGCTGCTTTGCTTGTTGTGCGCCTACATCACACGGGGTGGGTGGGTGGGTGTTTGGGGGTTTTACGTCCATTTCCACCATATACGGATGGTATCAGAGACGGGGCAACGATGAAAAAGCCAGCACAAATATTTGGCCCAAGCCGGGATATGAACTCACGACCCGAGCATTAGAAGTCCAACGCTCTACCATTCGGCCACCCCGACTCCCCTGCCAACATGACACGGAATAAAATGTGACCCGTTCTCGCGAAAGGGACCGTAAGTCGCGCTAGGCCGAACACCGTTACAGGCGAAAAGAGTGCCGGGGGTCAGTATGGCCGCCTTGTGAGTAGCCAACTTCAACTGCTGATATCTCTGTCAATTTTAGTAGTACAGCTTTCATTCTTATATTGAATTAAACTGCATAACCAGTAGATTGCAGTGATTTACATATCTCAACATTGATACGTATCGACTTATGGTCCCTTTTGTGAGAACGGGTCACAAATGTCATTGTAAAAATGAAGGTTGGGCAAAACGGGAGCAGACAACGGTAAAACAGCATCGTACAAAATACCAGACTGAGCAAATGTGCATGCGATTTTGTTGTTGTTGTTTTTGTTCTTGTTCTTGCTGCTGTTATTGTTTAAAGCAGAATCGAGCTTGCTCGCTTGTCCAGAAAATCAGACGGGCGAACACAGAAAGACACTTCGGATTTCGCTTGATGAAAGGCATAAGCTTTGCAGAGCAAACGATTTTAGCCAGTCAGAAAATAGGTCAAAATTCGCTGCGGTTGAGAGGTTTCACAAGCTTTAACAATCACAGCAACAATGAAACCAATCGCTCATGTCGCTCCGCATGCAGCTGACGCTGTGCACACTTTTCATCAAACACGGTCATGATAAATCGACAAGCTGCCGCCGATATAGTAGCGCAAACTGACAGCTGGGTCAAGTTTTTTTTTTTTTAGCCGGCTCTTAACTGGGCACTGCGGAGCGCCACAGTGCTGTCCACAGTTGTGACACAGTTGTGATTTGGGGGGTTTCCGCTGCTGTGACGTCATCACAGCAACCTGGATTTCAAAAGCCACAACGGTGACTGTGGTTTCCACAACAGATTCTGATTGGCTGTACTACCTCACTCGGCGTGCAAACCGTGCATGGCGGACTCGGACAGTGCATCTTCAATCGGATTGTCACCGAGCACAGCTGTGTTCAGTTTTGTAGTTAAGAGACACACCGAGCGCAACGACTGTGATGTGCACATGTGTGTTTCGCGCGCTGTGCCCAGTTAAGAGCAGGCCTTAGGTACGCTATTTGGCGACTATGCCAGGCAGTAGTGGTTTTGATATCGTATAAAAAAACCAAAACAAAACAAAACCGTGATTTTCCTGATTCTTATATTTGTAAGGCAAGATGCATGCCAGGGGGTAAGCTGCCAAGTAAGCACGCACTGTGCGAACAAGGGGCAAACAGCGGTCTAATAGGTAGCGCGTCGGACTTACGCTGCGCTACTGAACGGCCGTCCCGGTGTGGAATATCGGGCGTTATACCGACTAAGTGGTTATTTTGTCCCATACTGAAATAGTCGGGCGTTACACGGACTAAGTGGTAATTTACCATACCTACTAAGGGGTAATTGTCCCATACCGGATTAGTCGGGCGTTGTACCGAGTAAATGGTAATTGTCCTATACAGAATAAGCGCAATTCCAGACCACTCCGGTCAGCCGGGATAGCCGAATGGTAGAGCGTTGGACTCTCAATGCTCGGGTCGTGAGTTCGAATCCCGGCTGGGGCCAAATATTTGTGCTGGCCTTTTTCTCGTTGCCCCGTCTTTGATATCAATCTTACGTGATGGAAAAGGACGTTAAACTCCCAAACACCCACCCACCCGTACCACTCCCAACAGGATGCATGACGCTGTTGCTGTTCTTCATTCCGATGCCCGCCGGCCGTGTTTGGAATGGAATCGACTGGCTCGTGGCGTGGGGCGCTGTCGGGTGTGAGACAAAACTGTTGTGCTGCCCGCTTGGCAGTGTTCCGTGCCCTGGGTCGGCTGGCTCTCAGCTTGTGCTGGTGGCGTGCACGTGCTGCCGATGCTTGTTTTAAAAAATCGTGCTGTATGGAAGGTTGATTGCATTTTATGGCACTGACTTTTATGTTATGTTTGTCTTTTTAAAAGTACTGTGTACTCTCTCTCTCTCTCTCTCTCTGTGTGTGTGTGTGTGTGTGTGTGATAGTCCGGTCTTTAAATGGACTCTTATTTTTAATTATGCTACTATTATCATTAATATCATTATTTAGCCTACTTTATTTTCGGAACTACCATAGTGTATACTTTTGATAACTTTTATGTTGTGATCTTCTTAACCTTACTTATATTGTGCAGAGCGGGTACCCCCCCCCCCCCCCCTAAAAAAAAAAATCTGGTTTTTGAAGGACTGGACATTAAAGATGATTTGATTTGGTTTGATCTGATTTGATTTGATTTGATTTGAAGTGTAAACTTGATATTCTGCGTGCGTGTGTACACGAAGACTAGATAGGCACCGTAAACGAGTCTGCACGTCAGTTTGACTCATATTTGGTAGGGGAAAATCCCACTAAATTCGTGCCCACCGGTGAACCGAACCTTCGCCTCAGATTCCTTAGCGATCGCATGAACAGCTAGGCAATACCCTGTGACCAACGAATGTGGGCCATCAGTAGTCCTGATTAGACAGATCTGACCATTAGGCAAAGTGTGGTGATCCGTATGCTGTGCCCTGTAGACGCGGTTACATTACTGCAGTGCCTGAAATATTTATAAAGTGAGATGGAGTTTCGTAGAAGTCCACTCGTAAATTTCTCAAAATAGCCCTGCAGCGCGAAATTTCATTATGTGGACACTGTGTATACGGAACGGGATCTCTCTCTCTCTCTCTCTCTCTCTCTCTCTCTCTCTCTCTCTCTGTGAAAGAGAGAGAGAGAGAGAGAGAGAGAGAGAGAGAGACAGTGTGTGTGTGTGTGTGTGTGTGTGTGTGTGTGTGTGTGTGTGTGTGTGTGTGTGTGTGTTTAAGAGAGAGAGAGAGACACACACACACACACACACACACACACACGCGCGCGCGCGCGGGCGCGGAGAGAGAGAGAGACACACACACACGGAGACAGAGAGAGAGAGAGAGAGAGGGGGGGGGGGGGGCACACCAACAATATTAATTTGCATATGTTTATTCTGTCTGTGAATTTTTCATGGAATATTTATCAATAACATCGGACTGTGGTCCTGCACACATCTTCAAAATAAGCATTCTTTCCCATCAATTTCTGCATTATCTTTTTGTCACAGACAGTCTCCGAATCCGTTTCTACCCACACGCGTTGTTGCTTCCCCGATAGCTCAGGCGACCATTGCAGCAAATTCGGCTCTGTGTGTTGTAAGGCGAACTTCCACAACAGGCGTTGTTGCTTCCACGAAAGCTGAGTCGGCCATCGCAGCAAATTCGGCTCTGTGTGTTGTAAGGCGAACTTCGACAACAGGCGTTGTTGCTTCCACGAAAGCTCAGCCGGCCATCGCAGCAAATTCGGCTTTGAGTGTTGTAAGGCGAACGGCCACAGCATGCATTGTTGCTTCCACGAAAGCTTAGCCGACCACCGCAGCAAATTCGGCTTTGAGTGTTGTAAGGCGAACTTCCACAACAGGCGTTGTTGCTTCCACGAAAGCTCAATCGGCCGTTGCAGCAAATTTGGGTACGAGAGTTGTAAGCGCCACACGACTGCCCTGGTGAAAAAGAAAACGTTATTTATTGATTTATTGATTTATTTACTTATCTATTTTACTTTTGTCTGCCCTCATGTGTCACAGAAGTGACTGTGTGTGTGTGTGTGTGTGTCTTTTGGGTGTCGTCAGGTACGCGTAGGCGTGTTTGTGGTTCGTGTGTCATGTGTACTGTGTTACTGTTTTGGCATTCTAGATCGGGTGTTTCGTAAGGTTCATAAGTTTCGTGTGTGACCGCTGCTAGTTAGTGAGTAGCAGGAGTCAGCGTAGTTGAGGGGTGAGTGGATTTATTCAGTGCGGGTTGGGACACGGCGGCGGCTGACGGGCAGGGCCTGTAGGGTATACCTTTTCTTTCTAACCATATGTACTCCTGTTCCTTTCCTTCTCTTTCTCTCTTCTAACCAGTATAATAGGGACGCAGGTTAGGGTTTTGTCCCTGTAGTGAGTATTGTTGTTAGGTTGTTTCCAGTCTGTATTTCTTTATTAAATTTCTTGTTCCTTACGTATCGTTCTGTGTTCTTATTTTATTGTCTGTTGTCGTGTTGTGCTCATCGAAGACTCGCTTGGCCACCGCTCCTCTCCACGCCAACCCAGTGACGGCGTGTGACCATGAAAAGACTATAGTGTTTTTTCCATTTTTTCTCATCCATTTTTAACCGCTAACCTTGTGCGTTACAGATTTTCTGAAAAGGTACTATGTCAAATTTGATGTATTTGATTCGGTACTTTAGGTATGTTGGTTAATTTGGTTCTTCCTTCTGAAACGGTACAGCCAAGCAAAGTTTAAAAATCGTCTGTGGTTTAATTTCTTTTTTTCCTTTGAAGGTTAATTTACTCTGCATTGTGAGTGGGTTTCACTAACGAATCCTTTTTTTTTTCTTTCTTTTTTTTTTTGAGTGAGAGAAAGGAAATCTACTTATTGAATAGTGGTGCATACTGCGTCCATTCATCCACTGGCTAAAGGCTAGAAAACCTGGAGCATTAAATTTTCTCATCTATCAATTTTTGTTTTGCTGATTCCGTTTAACAGATCATGGTTGGAAGACGTCCATTCAACTTGGATTTATAAATATGAAACTTACTCAGCAATAAGAGGATATCATACAGATAGTCTGATTTAACACCGTCCTGCACACCCACGAGAACAAACTGTTTTGGGAGCCGTATATTTCCAAGATCGCAACCTGTATCTTAATTCCAAGCATTGAAAGTAATATTATCTGTTCTGAGAGTACAAACAAAATGAGCGAGCTAATGTTCTTTTCGTGAGATTTTCGGAAACCAGCGAGGCCTGACGTTAAACCTGGTAAAACAATGGCTACGCTTGCACGAGGCGGCCACAGTGTATAACCACGTATAGTACAGAAAGTTGTTGATGGAATAAAATGAGCCAACCGCAAATGCCAGGTTACTCGTTTGACTAAGATGTGTCCCAGCTGATGTCAACTGATGTCAAATCCCCTCGCTATGTAAACTTTTCGCAAGGAAAAAAAGCAAATCCAACAACAACAATGACATCTACAACTAAAACAAAAAAGGAGATCTCAACATTAAAGAAATTGAGAGACATTACAGTAACTGAAGAAATAAATAAATGCATAATCCGAAAAAGAGGAGGACATTTTCCATAATGTCAAAAGTTTGTATAGAAATACAATCTGTCAGAGAAAGAAAAACTGAAACTGAAATTGAAATTAGTCTTGCCACTATTTTTGCAAACTTGCCGTTTTTTTGTTTTTTTTAGGAAATGAACATCGTAAATAGTTTAGAAAAAAATCAATACTAAAACATACGTCACAGAGAGAGAGAGAGAGAGACTCACCAGTAGACAAATGCATCACCGCAGCTACTACAAGAAGTAGCACGCAAAATAGTTTCTCCATCCTGATCGCAAAACTTCAGCAGAAAACGCGCTGACTTCTGAACAACTCGAGAGAGTAAAAGAAATCTGCTACAGCTTTGAACACTCTCTGTCGGGGGAATTGTTTTTTTTTATACTGCCTGACCCCTTCTCTCTCGAACTGCGTAAACGAGATAAACATCCCGTTAGTCCAATTTTACTTGACATGTGATTTATTGTTGCGTGTAGTCACTCCGTGATAGGAACTATTGCCCTATGTAAACTAAACACATGATTCATATCTACCGCCAACAGGGGGCCAAAAACGGATGTAAGCGCCTATCAAATGGTGAATAGGTCTTGTTTTGCAGATGGAAAAAGGATCTAAACGCCATGGATTTGATAAAGGATTAGGTTCTTTTTTTCAGATAAGGGTAGGTATATATCATGTGTTCTGTTTACACAAAAGCGTAGTAGGTATTGGGGGGAGCCGGGGTGGCCGAATGGTAGAGCGCTGGACTCTGAGTGCTCGGGTCGTGAGTTCGAACCCCGCCGGCTGGGGCCAAATATTTGTGCTGGCCTTTTTTCTCGTTGCCCCGTCTTTGATATCACCCTTATGTGGTGGAAAAGGACGTTAAACTCCCAAACACCCACCCCACCCGTAGTAGGTATTGCGCAGTCAGTACAAAATCATAAACATTAAATGACTGGTAAATTTAGAATGGCAGGCAGATGTATTTGTTCCAGTGCTCCTGAGATGTGTATCGGGCAAAATAACAACAACAACAATAATAATAATAATAATAATAATAATGAATATTATATAGGCGCTCTACCCAATTTCGTGAATCGGCTCAAAGCAGGGGAGCCGGGGTGGTAGAGCATTGGACTTCTAATGCTCGGGTCGTGAGTTCGATCCCGGCTGGAGCCAAATATTTGTGCTGGCTTTTTCATCATTGCCCCGTCTTTGATATATCACCCCATGTGGTGCAAAAGGACGTTAAACCCCCAAACACCCACGGCCACCCACCCACCCGGTTCAAAGCGCCGCGAATGGAACCCAGGCACACGTGAATCACACACATTCTCTCACACACTGGACATAAACACATTACAATATAACTGTTACCCGTCGTTCTTGTTGATGTTTTTGTTGGAGTCAACGATGTCATGGGGGGGGGGGGGGGGGGAGAAATGATGTTGATGATGATGATGATGATGATGATGATTTTATTCAGAATAGAGCATAACAATTGGCATTGCGGCCTGTCTTACAGGCTGTCCCGGAGAGAGAGAGAGAGAGAGAGAGAGGACAGTGTTTTTTCCACCTTGCAAACTAGATCAGGCCGTCTGCTCTCCAGTTCAAGCAACAATCGAGCTATGTGCAAGAACCGGAGCAACTAACCGAATTTCGAATTTACCCGACGAAATAAACATGCTGTTATTCAAAAGTTACTTTTAACGCGTTCGATTTTGTACTGGGTAGGTCGGTCGGTGTTTGGGGGTTTAACGTCCTTTTCCACCACATATCAAAGACGGGGCAACGATGAAAAAGCCAGCACAAATAATTATTTGGCCCAAGCCGGGATCGAACTCACGAACCGAGCATTAGAAGTCCAACGCTCTACCATTCGACCACCCCGGCTTCCCTTCGATTTTGTACTGACTGCACAATGCCGTATATGTTGCCATGTGAACAAAACACGTGATACATGTCCACCATTATCTGAAAAAAGAGCGTAACCGCCTATCAAATTAGATCCGCTTAGATCCTTTTGCAGATGACGGTAGATGGATCTGTTTGCTGTAGTGAGATGTGTATCTGGAACTACGGATATTGCCTATAGTTCCGGTTCATGTTTTTGTTCTGTGGATGATATTACCTCTGGCAGAAAATTAATGATTGCTCTTGTGCGAGGGAGCTGGGGGGGGGGAGGGGGCATGCACACGCACTGAATCACACGCATCCCAGTGCGTGTGAGAACGATTCACATCCCATTTCTGTAAGCACAGTATTTCTTTCTGTGTCTGGAGGGTTCCGGGTGCTCACTGTGTCTGTAGCTCGGTGTAGTCATGGAAAGCTAGACAGTGCAACTTTTTTTTTTTTTTTTTGGAAACAACAACGCAGTGGGTAGGAGGGTACAGAGGGTTTGGACGGGGTAAAACCATCGTCTCGTATCCGTTGTACACACACACACACACACACACACACACACACACACACACACACACACACACACACACACACACACACACACACTTTTCGGGTTCCTTTCGTTATTACTTAGTTCGTTTAAGTTAGCTTTTGTAGTTCTAAGTATCTAATTGCTTGTTTTTATATTCAATTTGTTTATTTGTTCGTTGTTGCTGCTGTCGTTGTTGTTTTTGTTTGATTGTTTTTGGTTTGTTTGGTTGTTTTTTTTTGTTTTTTTTGTTCCTTGTTTGTTGTTCGTTGGTTTTTTGTTTTGTTTGTTTGTTTGTTTGTTTGTTTTTTGTTTGTTTTTTTGTTGTTGTTTTTTGGTTTTTTTTTTGGTTTTTTGTTTTTTTTTGGGGGGGGAGAAGGGCAGTAAGGGGGAGGAGTGTTTTTTGTGGTGGTTAATTAATTTATTTATTTACTTATTTGGGGGGGGGGGAGAGTTTCTTATGGCTGTCTTTTAAGTTCTACTCAATGTTCTTTTTTTTTCCACATATATTCATTAAATCATGCAGCTCTTGGTGCGCATCGCCTGCGTAGTTGTTAGAGTTTTGAGTAAACAATACATACATCAATCAAATCAATCAAATGGTATGTCCAGGGTTTGTATCCGGGAACACAGATGTCGCCCACTCTCGTTGGGCTGGTGGTTTTTTTGAGTAGGTAAGTGAGACAGACAGACAGACAGACACACACACACACACACACACACACACACACACACACACACACACACACACACACACACACACACACACACACACACACACACACACACACACGCACGCACGCACGCACGCACACATACACACGAGAGAGAGAGAGAGAGAGAGAGAGAGAGACTCAACAATAGACAAATGCATCACCGCAGCTACAGTATTTATTCATCTCTCACACTGCCCAAGCGAGATATCATGCTGTGATCCACACGTACTTGACAGTTAATATTAATTGCCTTTGGTAACGATGGTCGGCGATGACATTTTATGAAGCCACTTTCGTATGTCAATTGCTGGGAAAAGGTTATGCAGGAAATTGTGACCTAGTACATTTTATCGCAGCCCGCCAGTTTTCTCACTCTGCCAGCCCAACAACAACACCATCACCCCCACTACCCTAACATGGAACCCCCAGGGCAGGCGAAAGAGAGGACGACCGAGGCACACGTGGCGACATGATCTCGAAGCAGACACCTGGGCCTGCATGTAAAAGTCGAGGTTAGGAATTTTAACCCCGAGTTAAAGTCTAACCTCGAACTAAACTATTTTCTTCTTCTTTTTTTTTAAAGTCAGGAAGCGGAACTGACAGGTCCTATTTTTTTTAATGAAACTATTCCCGCGCGCGCGCGCGCACACACACACACACACACACACACACACACACACACACACACACACACACACACAGACCCTGGCATATATCTACAATTTCCATTTTCCATTTTTTTTTGTTGTTTTTTTTTGCAATGCATTCATTTTGTTTGTGACATTTTTAGAGAACACTCCATCGACAATTTCGTATTGTATTTCCGAGAGAAAAAAAATGTCCATGTCTGTATGTCCTGTTTTCCTTCTATTTTTCCATTATTTCTCTACTTGTCACAGACATTTTTCAAATCCGTAATTACCCACAGGCGTTGTTACTTCCACGAGAGCTGACCCGTCCGTTGCAGCAAATTTGGTATCGGCTGTTGTAAGGTGTAGTTCCACAACAGGAATTGTCGCTTCCCTGAGAGTGGAGCCGTCCGCCGCAGCAAATTTGGTATCGGCTGTTGTAAGGTGTAGTTCCACAACAGGAATTGTCGCTTCCCTGAGAGTGGAGCTGTCCGCCGCAGCAAATTTGGTATCGGCTGTTGTAAGGTGTAGTTCCACAACAGGAATTGTCGATTCCCTGAGAGTGGAGCTGTCCGCCGCAGCAAATTTGGTATCGGCTGTTGTAAGGTGTAGTTCCACAACAGGAATTGTCGCTTCCCTGAGAGTGGAGCCGTTCGCCGCAGCAAATTTGGTATCGGCTGTTGTAAGGTGTAGTTCCACAACAGGAATTGTCGCTTTCCCGAGATCGGAGCCGTCCGCCGCAGCAAATTTGGTATCGGCTGTTGTAAGGTGTAGTTCCACAACAGGAATTGTCGCTTCCCTGAGAGTGGAGCTGTCCGCCGCAGCAAATTTGGTATCGGCTGTTGTAAGGTGTAGTTCCACAACAGGAATTGTCGCTTCCCTGAGAGTGGAGCTGTCCGCCGCAGCAAATTTGGTATCGGCTGTTGTAAGGTGTAGTTCCACAACAGGAATTGTCGCTTTCCCGAGATCGGAGCCGTCCGCCGCAGCAAATTTGGTATCGGCTGTTGTAAGGTGTAGTTCCACAACAGGAATTGTCGCTTCCCCGAGAGTGGAGCCGTCCTTTGCAGCAAATTTGGTATCGGCTGTTGTAAGGGCCACATGTCTGTCCTAATAAACAAACAAAAAAGTATTTTTTTTTCTTTATTTATCGTATCTTATGGTTGATTTAGTTTACCAATGGTAATTTTAATCGGCGAAAATCACAGTTTTCACGAGCGACAAATTTTCACTGTGGATGAATGATTATAACTGTCGGAGAATTGAAACGCATTTGTAAATTTATGCACTAAGAAATCGAATGAACTAGTCAGACGGGGGTTAAAAAAGCTGTCTTGTTGTTATGTTGTTTCCATAGTAATGGAAACAACATAATAGGACGGGCTAAAATTTCCACGTTCATAGGCAAGCATCTGTGGTACAAACGCACGTCACTGCCGATCTCCCGCAGAGACGATTATGCAAGTGTAACTCTGACAATGACGTAAGAAAACTTGCGTCATCGATGCTGACGCGTATGGTGTTCCGAACGCACTTCTCCTCCTCAGTGAGTGCCGTCTGTGCGGATGTGTGTGCGTGTGTGCGTGTGTGAATTGTGTCCGGGCCCGTTTCTTCGAAGATACTTAACCGAATGGCTTCAAATTTGGGGTATCCAAATTTATCAAAATGTTACATTAGACGATTCAAGCGTGTGATGATTGCTTAAGTGATTTGGGAGTTATCGCCCTTTTGAGACAAGTTGGTTGTCTTTCGTGTACAGGCGTAATATTTATTTAAATCACTCAATTTTTTGGCAGTAGATAGCTTGAATACGGACTCTGAATTGATTCACTACTAGAAAATGGTCGCTCTTATAGTTTTCATGTAAACCGAGCCTGAGTTGACATTGCATGTGAACCCAGTTCAGATGCCTATTTCTCCGAAAATACTAAACCGATCGATTTCAAATTTGGGGTTTCTTAATGAATCAAGATTGTTGAATAGAAGGCCCGATCCAGGTACGATTGCACACATGATTTGCGAGTTATCGCCCTTTTCAAAAAAAGTGGCTTTCTGGCGTTTAAAGGCGTAATATTTACCTAATCCACTCCATTTTTGGGACATAGATAGCATGAATACGGACTCTCAACTGAGTGAATTTTGGAGGTTGTCGCTTTTATACTTTTGGCGTAAGCCGTACCTGATGAAAGTGCTGGTGAACACACTTTAGATCTCAAAATCGCTCCTACTATACATAGATAATGAGCCAGGGGTGCCATAAAAAATATACAAAAAAAAAAATTAGAAAAATTCACTGCAGCCGTTGTCGTCAGTTGACTCGAAAATTTGTACTCGAAGCACATTTCCTTTACACAAGCCACACGCCTCACAAACATCGCAGAAAAGGCACACGCGCACTGACGCAAAACTGTATCAGCGTCAGTTTGCCGACGTCATGTTTGATTGACGTGGGGGTGTGTCGTCACTTTTCGGAAGTTCTCTATTTGTAGACGGGGAAAGCGGGAGTTTCATTGATGTAGTGAGCTTTGTTTTTCCCACTGACTCTCACTCAATAGCATAGTAGAGTGAGAGAACACCACATAGGTCTCAATGGAGCACATGCACAAACGCGGCTCGCGCAAGTCTGCGTGCGTGCGTGCGTGCGTGCGTGCGTGCGTGCGCGCGCGCGTATGTCTGTGTGTGTCTGTGTGCGCGCGCGCGCAGCAGACATAACACATAGTGAAAAAACGTTCGCCGCGCAGACTTGTCTGTTAAACACATTGAGCCGGTATAAATTCGATCTTTACACTGCGCAGCAGCAACACTTCAATTTTCATGGGGCTGCTTTCATTGCAAGAATTGTATCCGAGTCAAAGTTATTACGTCAAATGTATTATGCGTCATCCCAATGAGGAAAACGTCATAGATTTCAAAGAAAACAACTTGACGTCTCTCTTCCAAAACCAAGATTGGTCTGACAAGCCCGGTCAGTTGTTTCCATTGAGAGAGAGAGAGTGTGTGTGTGTGTGTGTGTGTGTGTGTGTGTGTGTGTGTGTGTGTGTGTGTGTGTGTCCTCCCGTATACATGGCATTACAAAAGAACGACCGTGACGACAGCAGGTGATTAAATGGAAACAACATATTGGGCTGGTCAGTGGCCATCTTGTTTTTGTTGTTGTTGTTGTTTTCTTTTTTTGCACATTTACAAGGACCTTCACTTTGAGGTCCCTACAAATTTCGTTTATCTCTGTTCTTCTCGACTTACTACGGCGGCCCCAATAGTTCAAAAAGGACCGGTCTGGATTTTACACGACTTCATGTTATTTCGAAGTTGAATGCAACAGCAAAAATCCAGCGGGCACACTCTGCACATGATATACGTGGTTTACTCTTCGAGTAGCAATGCACTACTAACAACAGAACTATACGTGATTTACGTTTTGTTACAACTAGCTCTCCGAGCTGCAATGCACTACTAACAACAGAACTTAACTTAGACAGATGATCATATCAGTGTTGATGTTAATCGTAATGAAGATGACAGTTTTAGTCAGGATAGGACAGAAAGGAATTCCTTTACATAAAAATGTCCTGCCAGTCTGTTGTTACAGCAGCACACAAAGTTAACCCAACAAATAACATATTTACAAACAGTCTTGCAGCAACAACAATAAGCGTATAAGCATATCCATAAAACAGAAGAGAGCATATCTTTTTTGAAGGAACTCTTCCGGCCTGCCTCTCAAATTCCCTTACAGTCCACCAAGCAGCACGCACTCTTCGTTCTTCATCTGAAAAACTACTAAACGTTCCCCGTCGAAACCTCAAAACAGTTGGCGAGCGCGCGTTTAGCTTTGCTGCCCCGTCACTCTGGAACGCACTACTTGCCGGCCTGAGAGACCAGTCGGACATAGATCGTTTCAAGTCTGACTTGAAAACGCATCTGTTCCGGCTGGCTTTCGACTAAGCCCACTTACCTCATCCTGATTCAGCTGCTCTGTGTGTGTGTGTGTGTGTGTGTGTGTGTGTGTGTGTGTGTGTGTGTGTGTGTGTGTGTGTGTGTGTGTGTGCATATTTGTTGGTATGAGTGGGGGAGTACGCGCACTGAGTCACTCTGTGAGAATTTTGCACTATATAAATACAATTCATTATTATTATTATTATCATATCTTAAGGTTTCATTTCTGTACGAAGTGAAACACAGCTATTGATCTTGCCAGTTACTTAAAGGGGCTGATACTACCATTTTTATGCTCAAAGATTGTACTGAGCTGTTTCGTGATATCTATCATTACACCTTTTAGACACCTGGACAGTAACAGCGTCTGTAATGCTGGAACTGAGCCATAGGAAGTGTACTCGATGACTCAGCGTCAACACTTAGCCCTCCAGACATGTAACAACAGTCGTAAAATTGGAATGTTCGACCGCTCGGGCAAAGTGTAAACAACATTGTATCTCAGTAACAACTGTACTTATCATCATTTCGAGCATAAAGGCGCACTCACGAACGGACCTTTTTCCAAACATAAGTTGGACACATGGCCCCAGCAAAGTCAGAATTAGCTCGTTTACAGCATAACACTCACCCTCACCAGTACTGAAATGGATGACGGCTGCGACCAAAAGAATTGTCACGAAAACCATTTTCTCCATCGTCGTGGTGGCAGTCAGTAGCAGACAAGGCACAGAATACGTCCCGTCAGACAAAACCCCTCTCCCGGCCAGCACTGGGCGTAAGGGTTTACCTACACGTGTTTTATACCGTCCTTAGGCCCAGAAAAAAAGCCTCTCGCGGTTCTATCAGATATAATATTATGTGTATTTGAAACACTATATCCAACGGCAAAGAACTTGACAACATAATACCCACCTCAAAATCCGTCAAGCGACAAAGATGGCTCTGGATATGACACATCCTCAGGATACCCCAAACTTCTCTACCCTGGGTGGCTCTTCCTTGGACCCGAGATCTGATGATGATGATGATGATGATGAGTTGGTATAGCGCACAGCTCCACCCTGACTGAGTGCTAACGGCGCTTAGGGAAAAAAAAGAAAGATAGTGTCTCACTCACACACACACACACACACACACACACACACACACACACACACACAATGCAGATGATTACTGGGGTGAAGCAGTGAAGAGATCAGTCTTCAGAGGCTTCCGGAATGCGGTAATGCTGACTGCCTCCTTCACCGTCTCAGGAAGAGAGTTCCACAATGTCGGCGCTGCATTTTTTGAAGGACCGTGCACCATACCTCATCCTACTCGTGTCGTCGGTCGAAGGGAGCCGCAAACGGAAGGAACTGAAAAGACTAAACCAGAGGGGAGTGTGTGTGTGTGTGTGTGTGTGTGTGTGTGTGTGTGTGTGTGTGTGTGTGTGTGTGTGTGTGTGTGTGTGTGTGTGTGTGTGTGTGTGTGTTTGGGGTGGAGTGGGGGGGGGGGGGTGTTCCAGGTCCCAGCTTCACTGGCAGCTTGCCTCTTTTCGTGACCGCCTGGTATGCACCTTTACCTACATAACACAAAAATCACGCAATTTCATTACAACAAAAATCACTACAGGCTAGCACACTTGCCAAACAGAGTACCTCAAATAAACACCAAACATGACTCCACGATCAATTTGTATGCTTACGCCTGTACTATGATTGGAGGTCGTGATTTCGATTCCAAACGAGCGCCGATCAAATTCTCTCTCTCTCTCTCTCTCTCTCTCTCTCTCTCTCTCTCTCTCTCTCTCTTACAAGAGGTACAAACCAACAAGCACATTACGATGCATCCCCGGCCTGGCCCGTGTCTGCATCAAATGGACACTAAATTTTAGCAGTGCGTAGACTAACAAGAATAAAAGAAAACCGAAGGAAAAGACAAAAAGTGGAATCGAACAATCTACGTTACTTTAAAGTCTAAAATGCCGGAAACAGTATGATATATTTTTTTTATTCGCCTAACTGAACGAGCCAAGCAAACGTCCTGTTATTTGAAACGAAGTATGATACATCATACAGCTTGACCGCTCACAGCTGCACACATTATAGGCCTATTAGCTGAAGCCGCCGATTAGCCGAATGAAAATAGCGCTCTCACTCGCTGGCTGGCAGCGAAGGGGGTACCCTACTTGCTTGCAGCGCCGTAGAACTCAGCGGTTGTGCATGAAGTTGAGTCAGTGTTAGTTTTGTGTGTGTGTGTGTGTGTGTGTGTGTGTGTGTGTGTGTGTGTGTGTGTGTTTAAGAGAAAGAGAGAGAGACAGCAACACACACACACACACACACACACACACACACACACACACAGAGGGGGGGGGCACACCAACAATGTTAATTTGCATATGTTTATTCTGTCTGTGAATTTTTCATGGAATATTTATCAATAACATCGGACTGTGTTCCTGCACACATCTTCAAAATAAGCATTCTTTCCCATCAATTTCTCCATTATCTTTTTGTCACAAACAGTCTCCGAATCCGTTTCTATCCACACGCGTTGTTGCTTCCCCGATAGCTCAGACGACCATTGCAGCAAATTCGGCTCTGTGTGTTGTAAGGTGAACTTCCACAACAGGCGTTGTTGCTTCCACGAAAGCTGAGTCGGCCATCGCAGCAAATTTGGCTCTGTGTGTTGTAAGGCGAACTTCGACAACAGGCGTTGTTGCTTCCACGAAAGCTCAGCCGGCCATCGCAGCAAATTTGGCTTTGAGTGTTGTAAGGCGAACTGCCACAGCATGCATTGTTGCTTCCACGAAAGCTTAGCCGACCACCGCAGCAAATTTGGCTTTGAGTGTTGTAAGGCGAACTTCCACAACAGGCGTTGCTGCTTCCACGAAAGCTCAATCGGCCGTTGCAGCAAATTTGGTTCCGAGAGTTGTAAGCGCCACACGACTGCCCTGGTGAAAAAGAAAACGTTATTTATTGATTTATTGATTTATTTACTTATCTATTTTACTTTTGTCTGCCCTCATGTGTCACAGAAGTGACTGTGTGGGTGTGTGTGTCTTTTGGGTGTCGTCAGGTACGCGTAGGCGTGTTTGTGGTTCGTGTGTCATGTGTACTGTGTTACTGTTTTGGCATTCTAGATCGGGTGTTTCGTAAGGTTCATAAGTTTCGTGTGTGACCGCTGCTAGTTAGTGAGTAGCAGGAGTCAGCGTAGTTGAGGGGTGAGTGGATTTCTTCAGTGCGGGTTGGGATACGGCGGCGGCTGACGGGCAGGGCCTGTAGGGTATACCTTTTCTTTCTAACCATATGTACTCCTGTTCCTTTCCTTCTCTTTCTCTCTTCTAACCAGTATAATAGGGGCGCAGGTTAGGGTTTTGTCCCTGTCGTGAGTATTGTTGTTAGGTTGTTTCCAGTCTGTATTTCTTTATTAAATTCCTTGTTCCTTACCTATCGTTCTGTGTTCTTATTTTATTGTCTGTTGTCGTGTTGTGCTCATCGAAGACTCGCTTGGCCACCGCTCCTCTCCACGCCAACCCAGTGACGGCGTGTGAACATGAAAAGACTATAGTGTTTTTTCCATTTTTTCTCATCCATTTTTAGCCGCTAACCTTGTGCGCTACAGATTTTCTGAAAAGGTACTATGTCAAATTTGATTCGGTACTTTAGGTATTTTGGTTAATTTGTTTCTTCTTTCTGAAACGGTACAGCCAAGCAAAGTTTAAAAATCGTCTGTGGTTTAATTTCTTTTTTCCCTTGAAGGTTAATTTACTCTGCATTGTGAGTGGGTTTCACTAACGCAACCTTTTTTTTGTTTTTGTTTTGTTTTTTTGTTGTTGTTTTTTTTTTTAGCGAGAGAAAGGAAATCTGTTTATTGAATAGTGGTGCATACAGCGTCCATTCATCCACTGGCTTCAGGCGAGAAAACCTGGAGTATTTCTCATCTATAAATTTTTGTTTTGCTGATTCCACGTAACAGATCATGGTTGGAAGACGCCCATTCAACTTGGATTTACAAATATGAAACTTACTCAACAATAAGAGGATTTCATACACATAGTCTGATTTAACACCGTCCTGCACACCCACGAGAACAAACTGTTTAGGGAGCCGTATATTTCCAAGATCGCAACCTGTATCTTAATTCCAAGCATTGAAAGTAATATTATCTGTTCTGAGAGTACAAAATAAATGAGCGAGCTAATGTTCTTTTCGTGAGATTTTCGGAAACCAGCGAGGCCTGACGTTAAACCTGGTAAAACAATGGCTACGCTTGCACGAGGCGGCCACAGTGTATAACCACGTATAGTACAGAAAGTTGTTGATGGAATAAAATGAGCCAACCGCAAATGCCAGGTTACTCGTTTGACTAAGATGTGTCCCAGCTGATGTCAACTGATGTCAAATCCCCTCGCTATGTTAACATTTCGCAAGGAAAAAAAGCAAATCCAACAACAACAATGACATCTACAACTAAAACAAAAAAGGAGATCTCAACATTAAAGAAACTGAGAGACATTACAGTAACTGAAGAAATAAATAAATGCATAATCCGAAAAAGAGGAGGACATTTTCCATAATGTCAAAAGTTTGTATAGAAATACAATCTGTCAGAGAAAGAAAAACTGAAACTGAAATTGAAATTAGTCTTGCCACTATTTTTGCAAACTTGCCGTTTTTTGTGTTTTTGTTTTTTTTTGTTTTTTGTTTTTTTTAGGAAATGAACATCGTAAATAGTTTAGAAAAAAATCAATACTAAAACATACGCCAGAGAGAGAGAGAGAGAGAGAGAGAGAGAGAGAGAGAGAGACTCACCAGTAGACAAATGTATCATCGCAGCTACGACAAGAAGTAACACGCTAAATAGTTTCTCCATCCTGATCGCAAAACTTCAGCAGAAAACGCGCTGACTTCTGAACAACTCGAGAGAGTAAAAGAAATCTGCTACAGCTTTGAACGCTCTCTGTCGGGGGAATTGTTTTTATACTGCCTGTTCCCTCCTCTCTAGAACTGCGCAAACGAGATAAACATCCCGTTAGTCCAATTTTACTTGACATGTAATATCGTATCGTGTATATTTACGAATAGTCACTGCGCGACATTGCCCTATGTAAACTAATCACATGGTTCATATCTACCGCCAACAGGGGGCCAAAAACGGATGTAAGCGCCTATCAAATGGTGATTTAGGTCTAGTTTTGCAGATGGAAAAAGGATCCAAACGCCATGGATTTGATAAAGGATTGGGTTCTTTTTCTAGATAAGGGTAGATATATATCATGTGTTTTGTTTACACAAAGACGTAGTAGGTATTGCGCAGTCAGTACAAAATCGTAAACATTAAATGACTGGTAAAGTTTGAATGGTAGGCAGATGTATCTGTTCCTGTGCTTCTGAGATGTCTATCGGGCAATAATAATAATAATACAGGCGCTTTACCCAATTTCATAAATCGGCTCAAAGCGCTGCGAACTGAAACCAACACGCACGCTCACGTGAATCACACACATTCTCTCACACACTGGACATAAACACATTACAATATAACTGTTACCCGTCGTTCTTGTTGATGTTTTTGTTGGAGTTATAGATGTAATCGGGGGGGGGGGGGGGGGGAGAGAGAGAGAGATGATGATGATGATGATGATGATGATATTATTAAGGATAGAGCATAATTATTGGCATTGCGGCCTATCTTACAGTCTGTCCCGGAGAGAGAGAGAGAGGACGGTGTTTTCTTCACCTTGCAAACTAGATCAGGCCGTCTTCTCTCCAGTTCAAGCAACAATCGAGTTATGTGCAAGAACCGGAGCAACTAACCGAACTTCGAATTTACCCGACGAAACAAACATCCTGTTATTCAAAACTTACTTTTAACGCATTCGATTTTGTACTGACTGCGCAATGCCTTATATGTTGCCATGTGAACAGAACACATGATACATGTCCACCATTATCTGAAAAAAAAAACCAGCGTAACCGAATATCAAATTAGATCCGCTTAAATACTTTTGCAGATGACGGTAGATGTATCTGTTTGCGATAGTGAGATGTGTATCTGGAAATACGGATATTGCCTATAGTTCCGGTTCATGTTTTTGTTCTGTGGATGATATTACCTCAGGCAGAAATGATTGCTCTTGCGCGGGGGAGCGAGGGGGGGGGGGGGAGGGGCCGGGGGAGGGGGGCATGCACACACACTGAATCACAAGCATCCCAGTGCGTGTGAGAACACCCCATTTCTGTAAACACAGTATTTCTTTCTGTGTCTGGAGGGTTCCGGGTGCTCACTGTGTCTGTACCTCGGTGTAGTCAGTGTAGACAGTGCACCTTTTTTTTTTTTTTTAACAACAACGCAGTGGATGGGAGGGTACAGAGGGTTTGGACGGGGTAAAATCATCGTCTCGTATCCGTTGTACACGCACGCACGCACGCACGCACGCACGCACGCACGCACACACACACACACACACACACTTACTTTTCGGGTTCCTTTCGTTATTACTTAGTTCGTTTAAGTTAGCTTTTGTAGTTCTAAGTGTCTAATTGCTTGTTTTATTTAATTTGCTTATTTGTTTGTTGTTGCTGCTGTTGTTGTTTTTGTTTGATTGTTTTTGGTTTGTTTGTTTTTGTTTTTGTTTGTTGTTTGTTGTTCCTTGTTTGTTGTTTGTTGGTTGTTGGTTTTTGTTTGTTTGTTTTTTTTTTGGGGGGGGGGGGGGGGTGGAGGGGGGGGGCAGTAGGGGGGAGGAGTGTTTTTTTGTGGTGGTTTATTTATTTATTTACTTTTTTTTTTTTGGGGGGGGGGGGTCTTATGGCTGTCTTTTAGGCTCTACTCAATGTTCTTTTTTCACACATGAATCAAATCAATCAAATGGGATGTCCTGGGTTTGTATCCGGGAACACAGATGTCGCCCACTCTCGTTGGGCTGGTGTCTTTTGAGTAGGTAAGTGAGACAGACAGACAGACACAAACACACACACACACACACACACACACACACACACACACGAGAGAGAGAGAGAGAGAGAGAGAGAGAGAGACTCACCAGTAGACAAATGCATCACCGCAGCTACAAGATTTATTCATCTCTCGCACTGCCCAAGCGAGATATCATGCTGTGATTCACACGTACTTGACAGTTAATATTAATAGCCTTTGGTATTACACACGCCAACGATGGTCGGCGATGACATTTTATGAAGCCACGTTCGTATGTCAATTGCTGGGAAAAGGTTATGCAGGAAATTGTGACCTAGTGCCTTTTCTTTTTTATCGCAGCCAGTTTTCTCAGTCTGTCTTTCCGTTTGCGTCACCAGTCCAACAACACCACCATCACCCCCACTACCAGGCAGGCCCTAACATGGAACCCCCAGGGCAAGCGAAAGAGAGGATGACCTAGGCACACGTGGCGACATGATCTCGAAGCAGACACCTGGGCCTGCATGTAAAAGTCGAGGTTAGGAATTTTAACCCCGAGTTAAAGTCTAACCTCGAACTAAATTATTTTCTTCTTTTTTTAAGTCAGGAAGAGGAAATGACAGGTCCTATTTTTTTTTTTAATTAAACTATTCCCCCCGCGAGCGCGCGCGCACACACACACACACACACACACACACACACACACACACACACACACACACACACACACACACACACACACAGACCCTGGCATATATCTACAATTTCCATTTTCCATTTTTTTTTCAATGCATTTATTCTGTTTGTGACATTTTTAGAGAACACTCCATCGACAATTTCGTATTGTATTTCCGACAAAAAATAATTATGTCCATGTCTGTATGTCCCCTTCTCCTTCTATTTTTCCATTATTTCTCTACTTGTCACAGACAGTTTTCGAATCCGTAATTACCCACAGGAGTTGTTGCTTCCACGAGAGCTGAGCCGTCCGTTGCAGCAGATGTAGTATCGGCTGTTGTAAGATGTAGTTCCACAACAGGAATTGTCGCTTCCACGAGAGCTGAGCCGTCCTTCGCAGCAGATGTAGTATCGGCTGTTGTAAGATGTAGTTCCACAACAGGAATTGTCGCTTCCACGAGAGCTGAGCCGTCCTTCGCAGCAGATGTAGTATCGGCTGTTGTAAGATGTAGTTCCACAACAGGAATTGTCGCTTCCACGAGAGCTGAGCCGTCCTTCGCAGCAGATGTAGTATCGGCTGTTGTAAGGGCCACATGTCTGTCCTAATAAACAAACAAAAAAGTATTTTTTCTTTATTTATCGTATCTTATGGTTGATTTAGTTTACCAATGGTAATTTTAATCGGCGAAAATCACAGTTTTCACGAGCGACAAATTTGCACTGTGGATGAATGATTATAACTGTCGGAGAATTGAAACGCATTTGTAAATTTATGCACTAAGAAATCGAATGAACTAGTCAGACGGGGGTTAAAAAAGCTGTCTTGTTGTTTTTGTTGTTGTTGTTGTTTTCTTTTTTTTGCACATTTACAAGGACCTTCACTTTGAGCTCCCTACAAATTTCGTTCATCTCTGTTCTTCTCGACTTACTACGGCGGCCCCAATAGTTCAAAAAGGACCGGTCTGGATTTTACACGACTTCATTTTATCTCTGTTCTTCTCGACTTACTACGGCGGCCCCAATAGTTCAAAAAGGACCGGTCTGGATTTTACACGACTTCATTTTATTTCGAAGTTGAATGCAACAGCAAACATCCAGCGGGCACACTCTGCACATGATATACGTGATTTACTGTCCGAGCAGCAACGCACTACTAACAACAGAACTATACGCGATTTACGCTTTGTTACAACTAGCTCTCCGAGCAGCAATGCACTACTAACAACAAAACTTAACTTAGAGAGATGATCATATCAGTGTTGATGTTAATCATAATGAAGATAAGTTTTAGTCAGGATAGGACAGAAGAGGATTTCCTTATCTAAAAATGTCCTGCCATTCTATTGTTACAGCAGCACACAAAGGAAACGCAACAAATAACGGATATTTACAAACAGTATTGCAATAACAACAACAAGCGTATAAGCATATCCATAAAACAGAAGAGAGCATATCTGAAGGTTTCATTTCTGCACGAAGTGGAACACAAGTGTTGATTTCGCCAATGCTACCATTTTTATGCTCACAGATCGTTCTGAGCTGTTTTCGTGGTATCTATCATCACACCTTTTAGACACCTGAACACTGACAGCGTCATGTAATGCTGGAACTGAGCCACAGAAAGTGTACTCGATGACTCAGCGTCAACACGTAGCCCTCCAGACACATGACAACAGTCGTAGAACTGGAATGTTCGACCGCTCGGGCAAAGTGTGAACAACATTGTATCTCAGTAACTCTTTGACGATTGCGCTCCGTCGTCAAAGAGTTAACAGCTGTACTTATCATCATTTCGAGCATAAAGGCGCACTCACGAGCGGAACTTTTTCCAAACATAAGTTGGACACATGGCCCCAGCAAAAGATAGAATTAGCTCGTTTACAGCATAACACTCACCAGTGCTGAAATGGATGAGGGCTGCGACCAAAAGAACTGTCACGAAAACCATTTTCGCCATCGTCGTTTTGGCAGTCAGTAGCAGACAACGCACAGAATACGTCCCGTTAGACAAAACCCGTCTCCCGGCCAGCACTGGGCGTAACGGTTTACCTACACGTGTTTTATACCGTCCTTAGGCCCAGAAAAAAAAAGCCTCTCGTGGTTCTGTCAGATATGATATGTGTATTTGAAACGCTATATCCAACGGCAAAGAACTTGACAACATAATACCAACCTCAAAATCCGTCAAGCGACAAAGATGGCTCTGGATATGACACATCCTCAGGATACCCCAAACTGCTCTACCCTGGGTGGCTCTTCCTTGGACCCGAGATCTGATGATGATGATGATGATGATGATGATGAGTTGGTATAGCGCACGGCTCCACCCTAACTGAGTGCTCACGGCGCTTAGGGAGAGGTTCTAAAAGAAAGATAGTGTCACACACACACACACACACACACACACACACACACACACACACACACACACACACACACACACACACAATGCATATGATTACTGGGGTGATGCAGTGAAGAGATGAGAGTCTTCAGGCGCTTCCGGAATGCGGTAATGCTGACTGCCTCCTTCACCGTCTCAGGAAAAGAGTTCCACAATGTCGGCGCTGCATTTTTTGAAAGACCGTGCACCATACCTCTTCTTACTGGTGTCGTCGGTCGAAGGAAGCCGCAAACGAATGGAACGGAGGGAGTGTGTGGGGGGGGGGGGGGGGGGGGGGTTGGGGGGGGGATGGGGGGGGGGGCTTCGGAAATCGGCGTAACGCGCGAGGATCTTTGACAAACTTAGTTTGTGCGGTTCTGCTTCCGTTGATGCCGGTGTTCTTACCGAGAAGAAGTCCCCTGCACCACTTTGTTACTCTGGAGCACAGCTAAAGCTGCATGGATCCGTTTGCGCTTCGTGTTCAGGCGTGCAGTGTGAGACTGGAGGCGCCACAGGCGTTCACGCTGGTCAGCCGGACGGAGATGGTAGAGTGCTGTGGGCGAAGGACACAAATACACAGGGCCTCAAAATGCCTTTGTATATTCCCTGCTAGCCTCAGGCATCATAGTCACCCCTAAAAATGCTTCAATCTACAAACAATTACTACCATGAACAGACCATTCTAAGGCACGCACCTAACAGGGGTTTTAAAAAAATTGAATGTCTCCTTCCCCCCTCCCCCCCCCCCCCCCCAGCCTCACTGGGGTAATGCACGTCTACTTTCTGTTTAGGCCAGAGAGGCAGTTCACATAAATCCGCTTGCCTCACTTGTGTCCGACCTCTGTGCAAAAAGTCCCAACTTCATTGGCAGCTTGCCTCTTTTTGTGACCTTGACCTACATAACACAAAAATCACACAATTTCATGACAACAAGAATCACTACAGACTAGCACACTTGCCAAACAGCGTACCTCAAACAGGACCCCACGGTCAATTTGTGTGCTTACGCCTGTACTATGAATGGACGTCGTGAGTTCATTTCCCAGGGCCGGGGAGCCGATCAAAATCTCTCTCTCTCTCTCTCTCTCTCTCTCTCTCTCTCTCTCTCTCTCTCTCGTGCTCTCTCCCTCTCCCTCTTTCTCTCTCTCTTACAAGACGTACAAACAAGCACATTACGATGCATCCCCGGCCTGCCCCTCTCTGCATCAAATGGACACTGAATTTTAGCAGTGCGTATATTATCAAGAATAAACGGAAACCGAAGGGAAAAGACAAAAAGTGGACATCGAACAATCTACGCTACTTTAAAGTCTAAAATATCGGAAACAGTATTTTTTTTTAATTCGCCTAACTGAACGAGCCAAGCAAACATCCTGTTATTCGAAACGAAGTGTGATACATCACACAGCTCGGCTGCTCACAGCTGCACATACGCGTAAGCTGAAGCCGCTTAATAAAACTAGCGCACTCACTCACCACTGGCTGGTGGCAGATGGGGTACACCCCTCGCTTGCAGCGCCGGAGAACTCAACGGGTTGTACATGTAGTAGAGTCAGTTTTAGTTTCTTGTTGTTGTTTTCTTTCTTTCTTTCTTAACTTTGTAAGCGCTTAGAGCTTGCTGAGTAGAAGTGCTATATAACTTTGTAAGCGCTTACAGTTCGCTGAGTAGGAGTGCTATATAATTACCAATTATTATTATTATTATTAACTTTGTAAGCGCTTAGAGCTGGCTGAGTAGAATTGCTATATAACTAAATACCCATTATTATTATTATTATTATTATAAACTTTGTAAGCGCTTAGAGCACGCTGAGTAGAAGTGCTACATAAATACCCATTAACATTATTATTATTAACTTTGTAAGCGCTTAAAGCACGCTGAGTAGAAGTGCTATATATAAATACCCATTATTATTATTAACTTTGTAAGCGCTTAAAGCACGCTGAGTAGAAGTGCTATATATAAATACCCATTATTATTATTAACTTTGTAAGCGCTTAGAGCTCGCTGAGTAGAAGTGCTATATAAGTATCCATTATTATTATTATTATTGAGTAGAAGTGCTATATCAATATCCATTATTATAATTATTATGATTATCATTATTATTAACTTTGTAAGCGCTTAGAGCTCGCTGAGTAGAAGTGCTATATAAGTTAAGTATCCATTATTATTATTATTATTGAGTAGAAGTGCTATATCGATATCCATTATTATAATTATTATGATTATCATTATTATTAACTTTGTAAGCGCTTAGAGCTCGCTGAGTAGAAGTGCTATATAAGTATCCATTATTATTATTATCGTCGTCATTATTATTATCATTATTATTATTGTTATTAACTTTGTAAGCGCTCAGAGCTCGCTGGGTATAAGTGTGATGGTGTTGAGTGAATCAGGCAGGCAGGGAGACCAAACACAGCGGTCGCTATGACATGAGTTTTATTGCAACAGGAAAACAGCAACAAATGGCAGAGCGGAGAGCGACAATCCGTGCAGTGACTCGCGGCAGGGCTGGCTGGCGACTGTCCAGTGAGGCGTAGCTCGCGGCTACTTATGCGCCCAGCGCGAGCCGCAAAGAAAGCAACGGCCGCTCGCAGCAGAAACAAGGGCGAGATGCTCGGGCAGCAGCGAAATCTGTGTTTGTTTACACACAGAAAACTAACAATAGCGGGCGTAATACTACAGCTACAAACTTCAAACAAACTGCATTGAAAAGAGCGTGAAAAGTACTCTAAGATGGCATAAGTTTAGAACATTATCAATGTACAAAGAATTTCCTATCGCCGATTTAAGAGCGTAAAGACAGGGACCACGCATTCGAAAAGTGGTGAAAATGGCAAAATACACCCGTTAAACTACAAAACCGCGCTAAAAACAAAACATAACTAAAAAGTACAAACTCTTCCGAAACTACTATAGTTTACATGATAACTTTAGGTTAAGTGACTGCGGAGATATTTAGCACTAAATGGACACAAACAAACACAACTAACTGACACGTGGCTATCGTGGATCCGCAACGCTTCACGCGTGCGGTAGCCTACAGGCGAACAAAGCCGGCGGCACACAGCTGGCCGGAGAACCTAGGGTAGTGGGCGAGAGGGTCCAAACCACTCGGCTACATCTCCCCACACTG
>JACVVK020000118.1:642500-652500 GCA_018292915.2 Batillaria attramentaria | reverse complement strand
GTGAGTGCATTTCTTCAGTGCGGGTTGGGACACGGCGGCGGCTGACGGGCAGGGCCTGTAGGGTATACCTTTTCTTTCTAACCATATGTACTCCTGTTCCTTTCCTTCTCTTTCTCTCTTCTAACCAGTATAATAGGGGCGCAGGTTAGGGTTTTGTCCCTGTAGTGAGTATTGTTGTTAGGTTGTTTCCAGTCTGTATTTCTTTATTAAATTCCTTGTTCCTTACCTATCGTTCTGTGTTCTTATTTTATTGTCTGTTGTCGTGTTGTGCTCATCGAAGACTCGCTTGGCCACCGCTCCTCTCCACGCCAACCCAGTGACGGCGTGTGACCATGAAAAGACTATAGTGGGTTTTTTTTTTTCCATTTTTTACTCATCCATTTTTAGCCGCTAACCTTGTGCGTTACAGATTTTCTGAAAAGGTACTATGTCAAATTTGATTCGGTGCTTTAGGTATTTTGGTTAATTTGGTTCTTCTTTCTGAAACGGTACAGCCAAGCAAAGTTTAAAAATCGTCTGTGGTTTAATTTCTTTTTTCCCTTGAAGGTTAATTTACTCTGCATTGTGAGTGGGTTTCACTAACGCAACCTTTTTTTTGTTTTTGTTTTGTTTTGTTTTGTTTGTTTGTTTGTTTGTTTGTTTGTTTTTTAGCGAGAGAAAGGAAATCTGTTTATTGAATAGTGGTGCATACTGCGTCCATTCATCCACTGGCTTCAGGCTAGAAAACCTGGAGTATTTCTCATCTATAAATTTTTGTTTTGCTGATTCCACGTAACGGATCATGGTTGGAAGACGCCCATTCAACTTGGATTTACAAATATGAAACTTACTCAACAATAAGAGGATTTCATACACATAGTCTGATTTAACACCGTCCTGTACACCCACGAGAACAAACTGTTTAGGGAGCCGTATATTTCCAAGATCGCAACCTGTATCTTAATTCCAAGCATTGAAAGTAATATTATCTGTTCTGAGAGTACAAAATAAATGAGCGAGCTAATGTTCTTTTCGTGAGATTTTCGGAAACCAGCGAGGCCTGACGTTAAACCTGGTAAAACAATGGCTACGCTTGCACGAGGCGGCCACAGTGTATAACCACGTATAGTACAGAAAGTTGTTGATGGAATAAAATGAGCCAACCGCAAATGCCAGGTTACTCGTTTGACTAAGATGTGTCCCAGCTGATGTCAACTGATGTCAAATCCCCTCGCTATGTAAACTTTTCACAAGGAAAAAAAGCAAATCCAACAACAACAATGACATCTACAACTAAAACAAAAAAGGAGATCTCAACATTAAAGAAACTGAGAGACATTACAGTAACTGAAGAAATAAATAAATGCATAATCCGAAAAAGAGGAGGACATTTTCCATAATGTCAAAAGTTTGTATAGAAATACAATCTGTCAGAGAAAGAAAAACTGAAACTGAAATTGAAATTAGTCTTGCCACTATTTTTGCAAACTTGCCGTTTTTTGTGTTTTTGTTTTTTTTTGTTTTTTGTTTTTTTTAGGAAATGAACATCGTAAATAGTTTAGAAAAAAATCAATACTAAAACATACGTCAGAGAGAGAGAGAGAGAGAGAGAGAGAGAGAGAGACTCACCAGTAGACAAATGTATCACCGCAGCTACGACAAGAAGTAACACGCTAAATAGTTTCTCCATCCTGATCGCAAAACTTCAGCAGAAAACGCGCTGACTTCTGAACAACTCGAGAGAGTAAAAGAAATCTGCTACAGCTTTGAACGCTCTCTGTCGGGGGAATTGTTTTTATACTGCCTGTTCCCTCCTCTCTAGAACTGCGCAAACGAGATAAACATCCCGTTAGTCCAATTTTACTTGACATGTAATATCGTATCGTGTATATTTACGTATAGTCACTGCGCGACATTGCCCTATGTAAACTAATCACATGGTTCATATCTACCGCCAACAGGGGGCCAAAAACGGATGTAAGCGCCTATCAAATGGTGATTTAGGTCTAGTTTTGCAGATGGAAAAAGGATCCAAACGCCATGGATTTGATAAAGGATTGGGTTCTTTTTCTAGATAAGGGTAGATATATAATTATCATGTGTTTTGTTTACACAAAGACGTAGTAGGTATTGCGCAGTCAGTACAAAATCGTAAACATTAGATGACTGGTAAAGTTTGAATGGTAGGCAGATGTATCTGTTCCTGTGCTTCTGAGATGTCTATCGGGCAATAATAATAATAATACAGGCGCTTTACCCAATTTCATAAATCGGCTCAAAGCGCTGCGAACTGAAACCAACACGCACGCTCACGTGAATCACACACATTCTCTCACACATTGGACATAAACACATTACAATATAACTGTTACCCGTCGTTCTTGTTGATGTTTTTGTTGGAGTTATAGATGTAATCGGGGGGGGGGGGGGGGGAGAGAGAGAGAGAGAGATGATGATGATGATGATGATGATGATATTATTAAGGATAGAGCATAATTATTGGCATTGCGGCCTATCTTACAGTCTGTCCCGGAGAGAGAGAGAGAGAGAGAGAGAGAGAGAGAGGATGGTGTTTTCTCCACCTTGCAAACTAGATCAGGCCGTCTTCTCTCCAGTTCAAGCAACAATCGAGCTATGTGCAAGAACCGGAGCAACTAACCGAATTTCGAATTTACCCGACGAAACAAACATCCTGTTATTCAAAACTTACTTGTACTGACTGCGCAATGCCTTATATGTTGCCATGTGAACAGAACACATGATACATGTCCACCATTATCTGAAAAAAAAAGAGCGTAACCGAATATCAAATTAGATCCGCTTAAATCCTTTTGCAGATGACGGTAGATGTATCTGTTTGCGATAGTGAGATGTGTATCTGGAAATACGGATATTGCCTATAGTTCCGGTTCATGTTTTTGTTCTGTGGATGATATTACCTCAGGCAGAAATGATTGCTCTTGCGCGGGGGAGCGAGGGGGGAGGGGCCGGGGGAGGGGGGCATGCACACACACTGAATCACAAGCATCCCAGTGCGTGTGAGAACACCCCATTTCTGTAAACACAGTATTTCTTTCTGTGTCTGGAGGGTTCCGGGTGCTCACTGTGTCTGTACCTCGGTGTAGTCAGTGTAGACAGTGCAACTTTTTTTTTTTTTTTTTAACAACAACGCAGTGGATGGGAGGGTACAGAGGGTTTGGACGGGGTAAAATCATCGTCTCGTATCCGTTGTACACGCACGCACGCACGCACGCCCGCACGCACGCACGCACGCACACACACACACACACACACACACTTACTTTTCGGGTTCCTTTCGTTATTACTTAGTTCGTTTAAGTTAGCTTTTGTAGTTCTAAGTGTCTAATTGCTTGTTTTATTTAATTTGCTTATTTGTTTGTTGTTGCTGCTGTTGTTGTTTTTGTTTGATTGTTTTTGGTTTGTTTGTTTTTGTTTGTTGTTTGTTGTTCCTTGTTTGTTGTTTGTTGGTTGTTGTTGGTTTTTTGTTTTTTTTGTTTGTTTTTTTTTTGGGGGGGGGGGGTGGAGGGGGGGGGGGGGCAGTAGGGGGGAGGAGTGTTTTTTTGTGGTGGTTTATTTATTTATTTCCTTTTTTTTTGGGGGGGGGGGGTCTTATGGCTGTCTTTTAGGCTCTACTCAATGTTCTTTTTTCACACATGAATCAAATCAATCAAATGGGATGTCCTGGGTTTGTATCCGGGAACACAGATGTCGCCCACTCTCGTTGGGCTGGTGTTTTTTGAGTAGGTAAGTGAGACAGACAGACAGACACAAACACACACACACACACACACACACACACACACACACACACACACACACACACACACACACACACACACACACACACGAGAGAGAGAGAGAGAGAGAGAGAGAGAGAGAGAGAGAGAGAGAGAGAGACTCACCAGTAGACAAATGCATCACCGCAGCTACAAGATTTATTCATCTCTCGCACTGCCCAAGCGAGATATGCTGTGATTCACACGTACTTGACAGTTAATATTAATAGCCTTTGGTATTACACACGCCAACGATGGTCGGCGATGACATTTTATGAAGCCACGTTCGTATGTCAATTGCTGGGAAAAGGTTATGCAGGAAATTGTGACCTAGTGCATTTTTTTTTATCGCAGCCAGTTTTCTCAGTCTGTCTTTCCGTTTGCGTCACCAGTCCAACAACAACACCATCACCCCCACTACCAGGCAGGCCCTAACATGGAACCCCCAGGGCAAGCGAAAGAGAGGATGACCTAGGCACACGTGGCGACATGATCTCGAAGCAGACACCTGGGCCTGCATGTAAAAGTCGAGGTTAGGAATTTTAACCCCGAGTTAAAGTCTAACCTCGAACTAAATTATTTTCTTCTTTTTTTAAGTCAGGAAGAGGAAATGACAGGTCCTATGTTTTTTTTAATTAAACTATTCCCCCCGCGAGCGCGCGCGCACACACACACACACACACACACACACACACACACACACACACACACACACACAGACCCTGGCATATATCTACAATTTCCATTTTCCATTTTTTTTTTTTTTTTTGCAATGCATTTATTCTGTTTGTGACATTTTTAGAGAACACTCCATCGACAATTTCGTATTGTATTTCCGACAAAAATAATTATGTCCATGTCTGTATGTCCCCTTCTCCTTCTATTTTTCCATTATTTCTCTACTTGTCACAGACAGTTTTCGAATCCGTAATTACCCACAGGCGTTGTTGCTTCCACGAGAGCTGAGCCGTCCGTTGCAGCAGATTTGGTATCGGCTGTTGTAAGGTGTAGTTCCACAACAGGAATTGTCGCTTCCACGAGAGCTGAGCCGTCCTTCGCAGCAGATGTAGTATCGGCTGTTGTAAGATGTAGTTCCACAACAGGAATTGTCGCTTCCACGAGAGCTGAGCCGTCCTTCGCAGCAGATGTAGTATCGGCTGTTGTAAGATGTAGTTCCACAACAGGAATTGTCGCTTCCACGAGAGCTGAGCCGTCCTTCGCAGCAGATTTGGTATCGGCTGTTGTAAGGTGTAGTTCCACAACAGGAATTGTCGCTTCCACGAGAGCTGAGCCGTCCGTTGCAGCAGATGTAGTATCGGCTGTTGTAAGGGCCACATGTCTGTCCTAATAAACAAACAAAAAAGTATTTTTTCTTTATTTATCGTATCTTATGGTTGATTTAGTTTACCAATGGTAATTTTAATCGGCGAAAATCACAGTTTTCACGAGCGACAAATTTGCACTGTGGATGAATGATTATAACTGTCGGAGAATTGAAACGCATTTGTAAATTTATGCACTAAGAAATCGAATGAACTAGTCAGACGGGGGTTAAAAAAGCTGTCTTGTTGTTTTTGTTGTTGTTGTTGTTTTCTTTTTTTGCACATTTACAAGGACCTTCACTTTGAGCTCCCTACAAATTTCGTTCATCTCTGTTCTTCTCGACTTACTACGGCGGCCCCAATAGTTCAAAAAGGACCGGTCTGGATTTTACACGACTTCATTTTATCTCTGTTCTTCTAGACTTACTACGGCGGCCCCAATAGTTCAAAAAGGACCGGTCTGGATTTTACACGACTTCATTTTATTTCGAAGTTGAATGCAACAGCAAACATCCAGCGGGCACACTCTGCACATGATATACGTGATTTACTGTCCGAGCAGCAACGCACTACTAACAACAGAACTATACGCGATTTACGCTTTGTTACAACTAGCTCTCCGAGCAGCAATGCACTACTAACAACAAAACTTAACTTAGAGAGATGATCATATCAGTGTTGATGTTAATCATAATGAAGATAAGTTTTAGTCAGGATAGGACAGAAGGGGATTTCCTTATATAAAAATGTCCTGCCATTCTATTGTTACAGCAGCACACAAAGGAAACACAACAAATAACGGATATTTACAAGCAGTATTGCAATAACAACAACAAGCGTATAAGCATATCCATAAAACAGAAGAGAGCATATCTTAAGGTTTCATTTCTGTACGAAGTGAAACACAAGTGTTGATTTCGCCAATGCTACCATTTTTATGCTCAAAGATCGTACTGAGCTGTTTTCGTGGTATTTATCACCACACCTTTTAGACACCTGGACAGTGACAGCGTCTATAATGCTGGAACTGAGCCACCAGAAGCGTACTCGATGACTCAGCGTCGACACTTAGCCCTCCAGACACATGACAACAGTCGTAGAACTGGAATGTTCGACCGCTCGGGCAAAGTGTAAACAACATTGTATCTAATTAACAGCTGCACTAATCATCATTTCGAGCATAAAGGCGCACTCACGAGCGGAACTTTTTCCAAACATAAGTTGGACACATGGCCCCAGCAAAAGATAGAATTAGCTCGTTTACAGCGTAACACTCACCAGTGCTGAAATGGATGAGGGCTGCGACCAAAAGAACTGTAACGAAAACCATTTTCGCCATCGTCGTTTTGGCAGTCAGTAGCAGACAACGCACAGAATACGTCCAGTCAGACAAAACCCCTCTCCCGGCCAGCACTGGGCGTAACAGTTTACCTACACGTGTTTTATACCGTCCTTAGGCCCAGAAACAAGCCTCTCGCGGTTCTTTCAGATATAATATTATGTGTATTTGAAACACTATATCCAACGGCAAAGAACTTGACAACTTAATACCCACCTCAAAATCAAGCGACAAAGATAGCTCTGGATATGACACATCCTCAGGATACCCCAAACTGCTCTACCCTGGGTGGCTCTTCCTTGGACCCGAGATCTGATGATGATGATGATGATGATGAGGGAGAGTTGGTATAGCGCACGGCTCCACCCTTACTGAGTGCTCACGGCTTTTAGGGAGAGGTTCTAAAAGAAAGATAGTGTCTCTCTCTCTCTCTCTCTCACACACACACACACACACACACACACACACACACACACACACACACACACACACACACACACACACACACACACTGCAGATGATTACTGGGGTGAAGCAGTGAAGAGATGAGTCTTCAGGCGTTTCCGGAATGCGGTGATGCTGACTGCCTCCTTCACCGTACCAGGAAGAGAGTTCCAAAATGTCGGCGCTGCATTTTTTGAAGGACCGTGCACCATAGTTACCTCCTCTTACTGGTGTTGCCGGTCGAAGGGAGCCGCAAACGGAAGGAACTGAAAAGACTAAACCAGAGGTGTGTGTGTTTTGTGTGTGTGTGTGTGTGTGTGTGTGTGTGTGTGTGTGTGTGTGTGACCGCCTGGCATGCACCTTGACCTACATAACACAAAAATCACGCTTTTTCATGACAACAAAAATCACTACAGACTGGCACACTTGCCAAACAGAGTACCTCAAATTAACACCAAACATGACCCCACGAGCAATGTGTGTGCTTACGCCTGTACTATGAATGGAGGTCGTGAGTTCAATTCCAAACGAGCGCCGATCAAAATCTCTCTCTCTCTCTCTCTCTCTCGTGCTCTCTCCCTCTCCCTCTCTCTCTTTCTCTCTCTCTCTTACAAGACGTACAAACAAGCACATTACGATGCATCCCCGGCCTGCCCCTCTCTGCATCAAATGGACACTGAATTTTAGCAGTGCGTATATTATCAAGAATAAACGGAAACCGAAGGGAAAAGACAAAAAGTGGACATCGAACAATCTACGCTACTTTAAAGTCTAAAATACCGGAAACAGTATGATTTTTTTTTTCGCCTAACTGAACGAGCCAAGCAAACATCCTGTTATTCGAAACGAAGTGTGATACATCACACAGCTCGGCTGCTCACAGCTGCACATACGCGTAAGCTGAAGCCGCTTAATAAAAATTGCGCACTCACTCACCACTGGCTGGTGGCAGATGGAGTACACCCCTCGCTTGCAGCGCCGGAGAACTCAACGGGTTGTACATGTAGTAGAGTCAGTGTTAGTTTCTTCTTGTTGTTTTCTTTCTTTCTTTCTTAACTTTGTAAGCGCTTAGAGCTCGCTGAGTAGAAGTGCTATATAACTTTGTAAGCGCTTACAGTTCGCTGAGTAGGTGCTATATAAATACCCATTATTATTATTATAAACTTTGTAAGCGCTTAGAGCTCGCTGAGTAGGTGCTATATAAATACCCATTATTATTATTATTATTATTAACTTGTAAGCGCTTACAGTTCGCTGAGTAGAAGTGCTATATAAATACCCATTATTATTATTATAAACTTTGTAAGCGCTTAGAGCTCGCTGAGTAGAAGTGCTATATAAATACCCATTATTATAATTATTATTATTAACTTGTAAGCGCTTACAGTTCGCTGAGTAGGAGTGCTATATAAATACCCATTATTATTATTATAAACTTTGTAAGCGCTTAGAGCTCGCTGAGTAGAAGTGCTATACCCATTATTATTATTTTTTTATGATGATTATTATTATTATTATTATTAACTTGTAAGCGCTTACAGTTCGCTGAGTAGAAGTGCTATATAAATACCCATTATTATTATTATTATTATTATTAACTTTGTAAGCGCTTAAAGCACGCTGAGTAGAAGTGCTATATATAAATACCCATTATTATTATTATTATTATTAACTTTGCAAGCGCTTAAAGCACGCTGAGTAGAAGTGCTATATATAAATACCCATTATAATTATTATTAACTTTGTAAGCGCTTAAAGCACGCTGAGTAGAAGTGCTATATATAAATACCCATTATTACTATTATTATTATTATTAACTTTGTAAGCGCTTAAAGCACGCTGAGTAGAAGTGCTATATATAAATACCCATTATTACTATTATTATTATTATTAACTTTGTAAGCGCTTAAAGCACGCTGAGTAGAAGTGCTATATATAAATACCCATTATTATTATTATTATTAACTTTGCAAGCGCTTAAAGCACGCTGAGTAGAAGTGCTATATAAATACCCATTATTATTATCATTATTATTATTATAAACTTTGTAAGCGCTTAAAGCACGCTGAGTAGAAGTGCTATATATAAATACCCATTATTATTATTAACTTTGTAAGCGCTTAGAGCTCGCTGAGTAGAAGTGCTACATAAATACCTATTATTATTATTATTATTATTGAGTAGAAGTGCTATATCAATATCCATTATTATAATTATTATGATTATCATTATTATTAACTTTGTAAGCGCTTAGAGCTCGCTGAGTAGAAGTGCTATATATAAATACCCATTATTATTATTATTATTATAAACTTTGTAAGCGGTTAGAGCTCGCTGAGTAGAAGTGCTACATAAATACCTATTATTATTATTATTATTATTGTTAAGTAGAAGTGCTATATCAATATCCATTATTATAATTATTATGATTATCATTATTATTAACTTTGTAAGCGCTTAGAGCTCGCTGAGTAGAAGTGCTATATAAGTATCCATTATTATTATTATCGTCGTCATTATTATTATCATTATTATTATTGTTATTAACTTTGTAAGCGCTCAGAGCTCGCTGGGTATAAGTGCTATATAAGTATCCATTATTATTATTATCGTCGTCATTATTATTATCATTATTATTATTATTAACTTTGTAAGCGCTTAGAGCTCGCTGAGTAGAAGTGCTATATAAGTATCCATTATTATTATTATCGTCGTCATTATTATTATCATTATTATTATTGTTATTAACTTTGTAAGCGCTCAGAGCTCGCTGGGTATAAGTGCTATATAAGTATCCATTATTATTATTATCGTCGTCATTATTATTATCATTATTATTATTATTGTTATTAACTTTGTAAGCGCTCAGAGCTCGCTGGGTATAAGTGCTATATAAGTATCCATTATTATTATTATCGTCGTCATTATTATTATCATTATTATTATTATTGTTATTAACTTTGTAAGCGCTCAGAGCTCGCTGGGTATAAGTGCTATATAAGTATCCATTATTATTATTATCGTCGTCATTATTATTATCATTATTATTATTATTGTTATTAACTTTGTAAGCGCTCAGAGCTCGCTGGGTATAAGTGCTATATAAGTATCCATTATTA
>JACVVK020000118.1:637500-640000 GCA_018292915.2 Batillaria attramentaria | reverse complement strand
TCCTCGGCTTCTAACCTGACCTCCACAGCAGATTTGGGTTCGTGTGCTGTACGTCCTAGATCCGCAGCACGCGTTACTGGATCCCCGGCTTCTAACTTGACCTCCACAGCAAATTTGTGTACGCGTGTTATACGTTCTACTTCCACAGCAAGCGTTACTGGATCCTCGGCTTCTAACCTGACCTCCACAGCAGATTTGGGTCCGTGTGTTGTATGTCCTAGATCCGCAGCACGCGTTACTGGATCCCCGGCTTCTAACTTGACCTCCACAGCAAATTTGTGTACGCGTGTTATACGTTCTACTTCCACAGCAAGCGTTACTGGACCCTCGACTGCTAACCTGACCTCCACAGCAGATCTGGGTGCGTGTGTTGTATGTCCTAGATCCGCAGCACGCGTTACTGGATCCCCGGCTTCTAACTTGACCTCCACAGCAGATTTGTGTACGCGTGTTATACGTTCTACTTCCACAGCAAGCGTTACTGGACCCTCGACTGCTAACCTGACCTCCACAGCAGATCTGGGTGCGTGTGTTGTATGCCCTAGAACCGCAGCAAGCGTTGCTTGACCCGCGGCTTAAGACACGGCCTCCACAGCAAATTTGTGTGCGCGTGTTATACGTTCTGGTACCACAGCAAGCATTACTGGACCCTCGACTGCTAACCTGACCTCCACAGCAGATCTGGGTGCGTGTGCTGTACGGTCTAGTTCCACAGCACGAGTTACTGGATCCTCGACTGCTTAACGTGTTGCCGCAACATATCTGCGTGCGAGTACTGTAGGCCACTGCGCCACAGCATGCGTTCCTTGATCCTCGGGAGTTGATTCGTCCACCGCAGCAGATTTGGGTGCGAGTGCTGTAGGGTGTTGTTCCGCAGCAGGCATTTCTGGAACCTCGGGTGCTGACGCGGCCGTTGCAGCAGATTTGGGTGCGAGTGCTGTAGGGTGTTGTTCCGCAGCAGGCATTTCTAGAACCTCGGGTGCTGACGCGGCCGTTGCAGCAGATTTGGGTGCGAGAGTTGTAAGGGCCACACCCCTGTCCTGGAGAAACAATGTGAACTGTTCATTTTGTTTCTGACCTAGGACATCTCTGTTTCTTAGATAAAGACCAGTATTGGGAAAAAAAACTTCAATGCAATTTGATATAACTTTATTGTCTGATAAAATCAGGGTTTTTGTTGTTGTTGTTGTTGTTGGGCATAAAACCAGTAAATGTAGAGACTTAAAATCATTAAGGGAAATGTCATCAAAAAACATGCACTAATTAATAAGGGAATTCATTCCAAAGAATAAAGTACAGACAATCAAACTCTTACGTATGCATGCTCATGAAATGAAAAGGTTCATCACATTAACATTTTTTCCTAATTTACATTCCTCTGAAATATTCTTTTTACAAATTATGGATTTTATTAAAAGAGGAGGATGCGGTTGGTGTCTGAGGGTTCAACGTCCTTTTCCACCACGTAAGGGTGATGTCAACGACGGGGCAACTAGAAAACGGCCAGAACAAATATTTGACCCCAGCCGGGAATCGAACCCACGTGCCGAGCAATAAAAGCCCAATACTCTACCACCAGACCGTCCCGCTCGACTGCCGTGGCTACCCGTTTTAGAAAAGAGAGAGAGAGAGAGAGAGAGAGAGACTGACTGACTGACTGACTGACTGAAACTTTATTTTTCAAGGATGAGATAATAGACGCACAGGTCTCTTTTACTATCTGTCCTTGCTACACTAATGACCATACTAAATGCATCATCGCCACCATTATGAGCACACACACACACACACACACACACACACACACACACACACACACACACACACACACACACGAGAGAGAGAGAGAGAGAGAGAGAGAGACGCTTCTTACCTGAAGCCAAATGGATGACGACGACAGACAAGAAGAAAATGAAAACACCCATTTTCGACATCATTATAGTGTGAATCTCCTGAATTGAGCAACTACGCGCAAGCTGGACGGTCGGGGTATTCTGTGCGTCAAATGTCGGCAACGTTGGCGTCTTTATTGTGTCAGCAAGGACCGTCGGTCACGTGATGATCCCTACACCAAAGAAGATCCTGCTTTTGTTTTTGTTGAAATACATTGGTGATGTTCAGCGTTGCCTTTTTTTACTTTGAGGGCACATCTTCCTGTTTTGACACTGCAAGCAAACCGAAAACTGAATGGATGAGTGAACAAAGAGGACAAGGGGTAGGCGTCGAGGTGTATCCGGGAAAATTTCCACGCGGAGGTGGCGTGTGCCAAATACATCTGTCCCTAAGCTTTGATTGGTTGGTATCAGTCTCTGACGTCACGGAGCAGTCAGGGTGTGGGTGTGTGGGGTGGGGAGGGGGTGGGGGGGCTGACACCAAGTGGCAGTATATACTCAACTGTTTCTGTGACTTATTTACAGTTACAGTCTCACTGTGACATTTCGCACTTGATGTCAAAGCGTGTGACGGGTTTGTCGTCACTTGGTACTAAATTAATACATCC
>JACVVK020000118.1:610000-632500 GCA_018292915.2 Batillaria attramentaria | reverse complement strand
ACACAACTTTTAAAAAAAAAATGAAAGCAGTACTAGCTGTCTCATTTTGCTTGCAAACTTCGATCCGAACTTTACAGCCCGCTGGCACATAACGAATCTTGCAGGAAGCCTCAAGGAAATTTTATAGTCGCTGGTGGACCTCCGGGCCATACAGTGTGTCGGGGACTTGAGTCGGCACTGCCACAATTTCTTACGGCTGAGGCCGGTGACGCGTAACATGCACCAGGTTGGAATCCGGGCTTTTTTTTTTTTTTTTTTTTTTTTTGTCCCTTGCAAGCGATGCCAATAGGCCCAGCGCTAGAACTAAAGGTAGATTTTTCCTGCGAATAATGAACAAGAAAGGACTGAATTTGAGACGAAAAAGAAAAGTAAAAAAGTTTTGGAAAGAGAGAGAGGGAATTCACAAGAAACAAATCAAGTTGAAAACACACACACACACACACACACACACACACACACACACACACACACACACACACACACACACACACACACACACACAATGCGGAGAATAACCACAAAAGTAAGAAAGAGGGAACAGTTGTTTCTCTGACTGTAGGAAAAGGGGAAATAACAAACAAGAAAGGAATGAAATTGAGATTTGAAAATGCAACGAACTCGCACAAACAATCAGAAGGAGTGAAAATCTGTGTTTGTTCAGTTTGTTTGTGAGCATTTTTCGGTGTGTCGTGAAAAATAATAATGATGATGATGATAATAATACTTACATAGCGCTGTAACCTAGTAGTAAATACTACTTATAAGCGCTTAAAGATAAAATAAAATAACAAATGAAAAGGAAGAGATGTCTACAGTAATATACAGAGCCATCAGGCCAGGGCTTAGGCTCAACGACACGTGCATACCGAGAACATGACGCAAGCAGTTAAGTGGTGTTCAGGGATGAAAACAGATGGGCTTTTAGATTTTCCTTGAAGGTTTCAAGGAAGGTTGACTGGCGGAGAGAAAGAGGGAGTGAATTCCAGGCTAAAGGGCCAGCGTAGGAATTGTTGTTGTTTATTGTTAATTGATAGGCCTTAGGCCCATTCAAAGTTGAGAGTGACATCCAGACATTCTTATACACATCAATACTTGTACATGACATAACCAAAGTGCAATATAAAGTATATCAACTCAGCCGAGCAACTGTTGTCTTTTTCTTAAAGCTAGAAAAATATACAATGCCAGGTCCTTAACTGTATAATAATTACTTGAGGCCATTAGCAAAGTGAGTCGAAAGCTGCATGGATGGTTCCAATATTTTCTAGGTATAAACCGGGTACGTATGTCAGAAAGACTGGGACAGTATAAAAGAAAATGTAGCTCGTCCTCAATACCAATCTGACACAGTGGACATAATTTACTGAGGGGTTCAGCATCACCATAACGCAGATTATAAGCGCAGGAGAATGCTAGAGTGCCAGCGGTAGAAAGCCTAGTGCGTTGAATAATGAGGAAAAGAGTCGGTCTGTTCAGTTAGGGCGAAATAACAATTTCTAGCTTGTGTGTGTGTGCACAGGCCCACACGCTGATGAAGCATACAACCACGGCGTTGTCTGAGATCTCGTATTAACTTTTCGAACTTCTTGTACATTCTACTTTATCAGGAGCACTCTAGATGCGTAGTGCTTCAACTTTCGTCCGCACTACCACTTGAGGAAATGAAATGCGAACCTTTTCATTCATTCATTCATTCATCCATTCTTTCATTCATTCTTTCTTTCTTTCTTTCTTTCTTTCTTTGCAACTTTCGTCCACACTGCCACTTGAGGAAATGAAATGCAAACCTTTTCATTCATTCATTCATTCATCCATTCTTTCTTTCTTTCTTTCTTTCTTTCTTTGCAACTTTCGTCCACACTGCCACTTGAGGAAATGAAATGCAAACCTTTTCATTCATTCATTCATTCATTCATTCATTCATTCTTTCTTTCTTTCTTTCTTTCTTTCTTTCTTTCTTTCTTTGCAACTTTCGTCCGCACTACCACTTGAGGAAATGAAATGCGAACCTTTTCATTCATTCATTCATTCATCCATTCTTTCTTTCTTTCTTTCTTTCTTTCTTTCTTTCTTTCTTTCTTTCTTTCTTTCTTTGCAACTTTCGTCCACACTGCCACTTGAGGAAATGAAATGCAAACCTTTTCATTCATTCATTCATTCATTCATTCACTCTTTCTTTCTTTCTTTCTTCTTCTTTTTCCCCCTTTGTTACCTTGTTTCTTTCTTTCTTACCTTTAAATTCTTTCTTTCTTTTTAATTATTTTGTGATTGATGCATGCCTTCAGGTCAGCTCATCCAAGTGAGTGGCCGGCCGGGAAAAACGTGTCTTTCTCAGTGTTTGTCTCTGTCTTTCTTCCTTGTTCTGTGTGTCTCTCTGCTTTCTTTCTTTCTTTCCTTCTTTCTTTCTTTCTAGGGAGCCGGGGTGGTCGAATGGTAGAGCGTTGGACTTCTAATGCTCGGGTCGTGAGTTCGATCCCGCCGGGGCCAAATGTTTGTGCTGGCTTTTTCACCCACCCACACCCACCCACACCCTTCTTTTTTCTATCTTTCTTTCCTTTTGTGCTGAGGCCAAATATTTGTGCTAGCCGTTTTCTCTTTACCCCGTCTTTGATATCACCAATAATTATATGGCGGGAAAGGACAGTAAATCCTCAAACACCCACCAACCCTTGTTTCCTTTATTTTATTTATTTTTTAAAGATCATTTAGTGATTGTTCCAGCCTTTAAGTTCTGTATACTGTTTTAGGGGCGACAACGCATGCAGCGTGCGTAGCACAGGTTCGCTCTCTTCCAGTGAGAGGCCGGGGAGACTGTGTGCCTGTTTAATCTGGCGATGATCGCCCCTTGAGACGCGTTCCACAAGATGTATGTTCCCGAACGTCCACTCGGATTGACTCTATCAACTATGCTCTGAGCTGAGGTCAGAGTGCATAGCGCTAGCTAAGCGGAACTCACGGCCATGAATACGAAAACAAAATGCGGAGCTACAAGGGAACTTTCGAGCGCCAGCCAGGTTTGGTTCGGTTCGTAGTTGATAAGCATAAACATAACTTTATTACCACGCGTGCAGACGCTAGGAATTTGTTGTGGTTTCAAAGAGCTGCTTTGCAATCACTCACATGTGCATGCTGCAACTTACCATAAACAGTTTTAAAAATTGTAACCATCCCAACCTTACAGACGAATCGCAATGAAAGCTGTGAGCTGATCGACACAATATATTTTTTTAAAATTATTTTGCTATATCCAGCACCTTCTAATTTCATCCTGAAAGAAGAAAAAACAGTTCAGGCTTCGCTCACATTTTATCATAAAGTCTGGCAGCTATATAAAGGGGCTTGCCGTCATAATTGTGACCAGACGCCATTTTGCATAAGACACGAGACCCCCTCGATAGTTCGTCATTCTGGGCTTGCGATGATAAGAGGGAGCAACCTATCTGCCCTCCATGGAAAGAGATTGATTTGCCCAACGTCTTGGGGTAAATAGATGGGAAACAGCGTCTCTTGATCCTCAAAATAATGACACTATTCACACTGGCTCTTCTTGAACTCGGAAACTTATGAAGCGAGAAATATATATGTACGTCCGTGTAGACCTGGAAGTACAGGGTGAGTACTTATGTCGTTTAAGTGTGACTGTGGTATCTGAATAACACAGGACTGGACCTTCTGCAGTGTACGTTCGTAGCATTGTCTTGGTAGTTGTTTCCTTTGTTCGCTTGCTTGCTACTTACTTGCTTACTTACTTAGGGTGGACGGTGGGGGTCAGGAATGAAACAGCGAAACTTGGTCCCCCCCCCCCTCTCTCTCTCTCTCTCTCTCTCTCTCTCTCTCTCTCTCTCTCTTAAAGCCACAGTTTATCGTTACTTTTCTACGAACTAAGTATTAACCACTTCTTTATAAGTTTTCCTACAGCTTTTCCATGCTTTTCATATTGGCATATTCATAGTCCCATTTCATATGCTAACGTTTTACTGCTTATACTGTATTACCCGTGTCACGTGCTGTAGCTACGTGCTGTATGTGTGATACTGTGAGTAATCACATGTATGTCTTATGCTACGTATGTAATGTTATGTATGCCGTGCGTGCGTGCGTGCGTGTGTGTGTGTGTGTGTGTGTGTGTGTGTGTGTGTGTGTGTGTGTGTGTGTGTGTGTGTGTGTGTGTGTGTGTGTGTGTGTGTGTGTGTGGCAAGGACAGGCAGTTAGAGAGACCTGTGCGTCTATGATCTCATCCTTGGAAAATAAAGTTTCAATCTTTCTCTCTCTCTCTCTCTCTCTCTCTCTCTCTCTCTCTCTCTCTCTCTCTCTCTCTCTCTCTCTCTGTGTGTGTAGAGTAGCAAGGACAAGATGTAAGACAGGTCTGCGCACCTAATCTTCTATCCTTGGAAAATAAAGTGTCATTGTCATTGTCTCTCTCTCTCTCTCTCTGTAGCATTTTATTTTCTTTCTATTTCTTTGATTAGTAAGTAGTTAACTACGGTAGGTATGCAAAATGCCAATGACTGTGACTGTGTCAACACTCAAACGTTGATAAAGTTAGTTTCATACAATCATGGATTCATCATTGAATCTCTCTCTCTCTCTCTCTCTCTCTCTCTCTCTCTCTCTCTCTCTCTCTCTCTCTCTTTGTTTTGTTCACGTGCCATTTCAAGCTGCTTTCAGAAAGAAATGAAGGAATTAGTTCACAAAGTAAATGGAAAAATTAACAGTTGTGTTCCGCTTCATCTCGGGAAAAAAAGCGCTGATTAAAGTACATCAAATTTCAAACTGCTATAACGGCACTCCAAATAAACATCACAAGGCCAAAAATTGCAAGGCTACATTATCAGCCAATTAAAGAAAAGATCGCCCTATTTTAGACACAGACTCGGCGCAGAATAATCCGTCGCAGACATGTCAACACTAGCCAAACGAGAGCAAACATCATTTTACGACGATAATTGATCTCTTCCTCTAGAGAGCGCTGGTTTGCGGGGAGAGAACTCTTGTCAGGAATAAGCAAGCGGCCTAAGAAGTTTCCTTCAATGACATCGTTTTGCGGGCTGGGCCAATGTAGCAGTTTGTTCAGCCCGGCGAGTCTGATTCACATCTTGCTTGGTGGGGAAGAAAAAAAATCAGGTTGGAAAAAAAAATGGAGACTTTTTTGTGGTCATGAGAGGAAAACGTCTGACGCGATTGGCTCTTTGGTTCTTTTTTCGGTAACTAGTCCGATGGCGAACGCAGCAGCTTTGCCCATGGCTATGGGGTGACTGTGAGTGTGTGATGGCTCCGAACCAAATTTGTCTTTAAGTAACACAAGGGAGTGAGCGAGTGAGTATAGTTGCTTAATGGGAATGGTAGTAGGTGAAACACTGGGACGGGAGGGAGGGGGGTGGGTGGGCGTCTTTACCTAAAGCTTAATTTACCCTCCTTCCCTCCCCGCCTACAAACTTCATTCACCCTACCCCATTCTCCCCACCATCAACCTGATTTTATTCCCCCTGTCGTTCTCCGAACTCCCACCCCACCCCCCTCCCCCCTCCCCAACACCACCACTACCATTCTCCGCCCAAACGCCCCCAGCCCCAACCGAAACCACTAATGTTTTGTCAGTGAAAACCAAATGCGTTGAATACTAGATTATCCAGCACCGAAAAGGTACTGGGCACAGAACAAGTGGTTGTTACGCGATTTCCTGTGCGAGAGATATCCTGACACTTAGGACAAACTCCAGATCATCTGCTATGCCCCTTCCAAATAATAGCGGCTTACTTTAAAAAAATGTGAAGAAAACAATTACGCTCAACAATTACAAAATGATATCATTAAATGTGAATTCAGCCGCCGAAACTGAATAATTTGGAATCCACTCAGACATATCGATAGACGCTTTACTTCATACCCACGATACAAACTCCAAATTATCTACATTATGCCACTACAAAATAATAGCGGCTGTACCTTTAAAAAAGAATGTCGAGAAATCAGTTACACATACAGAATGGAATTATCAAAATTTCAATTCAGCCGCCGAGAATAGGTCGGACTCGACTCAGACATATCGTACCACAAACAAAACAGGGTTGGGTGCCGTGTAACGTTCGTTTCAATCAGCGTCTCGGAAGAGCAAATGTCTGAGTTATCTTGGTAACCGAAGTAAAAAGTTGTAGCCTATTAGTAACGCCAATGCACCATGCGCAAAATGTTCTTGGTATTTATTCTCGAAGGACTTTGTAATGAAAAACTCGGCGAAATGAAAAGTTTCTTACTGCGTATGGATCCAGCAGTAAGTTCTTTCAGAACCTGTGGACGGGACAAGATTGCGGTGTCACCAGTGTTCCCATTGTTGTATTCGCCAGTAGCCACAAATCAAAAGCGAGGCTAGGACAACTCAAAGGGAGCAAATAGGTAAGCGGACGCTGCAAGGGAGAGAACTGTGCCTGTATGGGTAGAGTGACCACTAGAACTAGCGGTTTCAAGTACAGAAAAAAAATGATAGGAAAAGGGGAGGGGAGGGGAAGACTAAAGGAGACAGAGGAGATAAGACTGGCTAAGACCCCAAAGAGGGGCCATATCACTCTGCATGTCATTCACAGCTCTTTGGTGCAATGGATATAATTATGTGATATTGGTCGCCTGAAAAGGGGCCCATGTTGTGTAGTGGCCAGTGTGGACAGCTGGTTCTGTCTTGGCGACCTCATCAGCTCACCATCGGCCATACCTGAAGGTGGCACGGCTGTGACCCAAACAATAGGAAAGCACCACAATAAAGCGGCGCCGCATGTGGGCACACAACTGTGCCACCACCAAAACCCCAAACTAAACCCACTGGACCAAGTGAGAGAACCTTTCAAAAGAAAAAAAAAAAAAAAAAAAAAAAAGGCGGGGGGGGGGGATTGGGTAGCAATCTTAATTGTTAAAATATAATTACTTGCTAATTATTTATAGAGGCTAGGACATCCTATGACAGTAATAATTGAACATGATAGAGATAATTAATGAGAGGAAGAAGAAGAAGAAGAAACAAACCCTCCCCAAAATATCAAGCACACAGACTCAGTCCCCAGCTTTTTAAACAGCAGTCAGAACATCACATCTGTTATCAGATCAGCAGCAGTGACGAGTGAATGACAGTACGTTGACGTCATTTTGCATCACAATGATAACAGTTATCTCGTGCATTCTGAAAAACAACAACAACAACAACAAAAAAAACCACCTAACGATTCGCACCACAGTAGAACCATGGAGGAAAAGGACGTTAAACTCCTAAAAACCCACCCATCCGCACCAGAACAGGTCAGAGAGTGTTTCACGTTTGCTCAATGAGCGAAAACCAGTCGCTCTGTCACTGCCGATTCGCTATGCATTCTGCAAAATAACCACTGGGGTCGCGTAAGCGTCAGGCGTCCAGATGTTGTGTGTGGGGGCTGTGTGGAGAGGACAGTGGTGTACCATACACACACGCGCCAGTCCCCGCCACGCCGTCTTTTTGCTACCTGCTGTGTGTGTGGCAGTGTTTGCCAGCTTACCACTAGGGCGTTGGTGGCTCCTACCCCTCTTCCTGCAGCCAACCGCGGCCACGACTTCTGCACACGGGATATTTTGAAACGGGACTCTGGAAAACATTGCCTGGAAGGATTGTCTAGACTTATATGGGAAAGTGGCAATTATAAATGAAAGATGTAGAGCGTGTTTGTGGGTCATTCGCTGCCTTTGTTAACTTGGTCCATATGCCACAAACGTTTTGTGGGGCATTGCGAAAGAACACGTGTTTTACGTTATACATGCTGGAACCGCTTGGAGACATTATGGTGACCTTGTGTTTTAAGTTTTCTGTTCAACAAAGCGTTTTCTTTGCGACTGCATAACTTTCTAAGGGCTGCGTAGATTTCTTTCGCGAAGTTTTATTAATAATTCATTTGGACGCCTGAAAGTGTCCTTTGAAGCAGACCGGTTTTGTATCGTAGCAATTTCTGCCTGTAACGACTGACAAAAAGCGAGTGAGAAGCATAAGGACTGAGACAAGTCTGCAGGTTTGATTTCAAAAGTCACACTGAATGGACGAAACTCTCCAACCAGCCACGTCTCTGTCATGACTCGCGAACACACACGACCATTTAGCAATTTCCTGTGCACCAACTAACAGCCGGTTGGGAAAAAAAATCTTCGCGTGGGTGATCAGTCCTGTAGCAGGTGCGTGTGTGATTAGTTTTGCCTCTTATCTGATCCGGAACATTAATGATTCATCGGCATTAGTAAACCATCTTTTAACTGCCACGATCGTCGAACGCAGTGGACCGACTGCTTTTAAATGAAGCGACCACCAGCCGAAGCCTCTCTTCGCTGATCGAACAGGCAGTAGGGTTGGTGACTCTTCAGGTTGTTCAAGACAGCTGACGCATTGCTAACGGACATATTCGCCACGGCTTAAGGCGGGCCAGTACAAAAGCGTGGGACTTGTGACTTACGGTCAGTCAACATGCCGGACACACGACGGGTGGGTTTGTTCCTGACGGTGACAGTGCTTGCAGTGTGTTGGACATGCGTGCACGGTGGCTCCGGGGTCGCTGACGACAATTCGACGGACACTAAGGCATGTCCTGTGAAACTCAAGCCGGCCGCTTCTGCACAGAAAGGGTAAGTGAAAACCTGATGTAGAGCCACGTCGTTTGTGGGACATTGGAAAGTATCATTGCATTGCATTGTCGTGATTTTCATGTTGGAAACCATTTACACAAGCCCGTTGCAGACTTTCGGCGACATCATGTTTTCCGCCTGGTGTTCAGCAAAGCAAGCGCTTTCTTTGCGACTGAATGACTTTCTGCGGACAGATTTCTTTCAAGTAGCTCTGCCCCTCCCCCACCCCAAAAAGAAGAAAAAAAGTTGGATATAAACAGATTTAATTAAATAAAGAAAAATCTCACTTGAATCCTGTCTTAGCTACCCCTCAGGCGACAATGAAACTAAAGATGGGCTACTATTTTTTTGTGCACAATTTATCCATGTCTGTGTTTAGCATACTAAGCCAAGCAGGCGAACAGTTATCGCAAGTGTAAATGACAACGAAAACTGTGCACTGCTGAGTCAACAAACCTCATTTGCTAGCGAGTAGCTGACACTGACCTTGTATTTTTTTCGGCTAGGTGTGAATAGCATATTGCCTGCATTGTAAGTCACGTTATGACGCTTTTTGTGGTGTTGATTTTGGCAGCAGCTGATGATATAATTATATCAGTTTTGCTGGTTGTGTGTATGAAAATAGTGTTGTGGGGACAGCTGTCTATGATCATGTGCATGTTGCTACCGATTGTCAACTAATTCGTGCCCGATTTTTGTTGTTGGTTTTTTGTTTGTTTGATTGTCACGTTGTGTGTGTGTGTGTGTGTGTGTGTGTGTGTGTGTGTGTGTGTGTGTGTGTGTGTGTGTGTGTGTGTGTGTGTGTGTGTGTGTGTGTGTGTAATTAGAATGCAAAATGGCAGTGCAAAGAATAGATATGCCGGCCATTGAATCATACAATTCTATGAAACGTTTTGCACACCTGTATACCTGTCATACCTATTGAGGCTTTAGCTGTTACTAGTGATAGAGATCTAGGCTCCACAAGCGCGTGTTACTGTTACAAGTGTTAGGGGTCTAGACTCCACAAGCGCGCTTTATTGTTACAAGTGTTAGGGGATTAGGCTCCACAAGCGCGTGTTACTGTTACAAGTGTTAGGGGACCTAGGCTGTACAAGCGCGTGTTACTGTTACTATAGTGTTAGGTGTTGTGTGTGTGTTTCTGGGCGAGTGTGTGTATTCATTGTAAGGCGCCCTGAGCTCCCGCAAAAGGGAGGGTTCCCTGTAGTAGTAGTAGTAGTAGTAGTGTTAGGGGTCTAGGCTCTACAATCGCTCGCCCACCAGACGGACGCACCACGTGCCCAAATTGGGCGGAAGATCCCCCAACGAGCGTAAGACTGACCAGCAGCTTCTTATAGCGTATACTCCGACCAGCATTGACTGAGCCAGAGCTCTGAACTCCATTCTTCAATATTAAAGAAGATGTAAAACGTCGCCAGTGTTACGTTTGAAGTTAAGTTTTTTCAAGACCCCCCCCCCTTCCCCCACCCCCTCCCACATAGCATGGTGGTATTTGCCAGCAGCCACAATGGAAAGCGAAGGTAGGTCAACTCAAAGGTATAGGTAAGTGGTTGCTGCAAGGGAGAGCACTGTGCCAGTGACGGAAGTCTGATCGCTAGATCCAGCAGATCCCCAGCACAGAAGGAAAAAAAAAATGATAGGAAAGAGTGGGGAGTTGAGAGACTAAAGGAACTCACGACCCGAGCATTGAAGGCCCAACGCTCTCAGCCATGCGGCTATCCCGGCCGCCCCCCCCCCCCCCCCCCCCCCCCCCCCGTTTTTTTTTTTTTTTTTGCAGCAGCAGCAGCAGCAGAATTTTGTCGGTGCTTTTATAATGCACTATTGTGTAGCTTCATTCAGAGTAGCTATAGTGTGATCTCACAGATTTCCGACTTTAACTGGCTGTCGTTTTCACAATTTTCCACAGTTAATGTGCCTAGAATAGGCGCTTGCAGTGCAATGTCGTATTACTGTTCATTATTCAACAAGGACATTTAGAAACAGAACCGTTGACGGTTGACACAACTGGCGGCGCCCCAGGGAGCAGAAGTGGCGGGGATGTGTGTGGACGGAGAGGAAGGGGGGTGTGGAAGTGGTGGGGGGGGGGGATGGGGAGGTGGAGGGGCACAACCATGCTTTCGGTGTGAAGTAACTGCTGTGGTTATTTCTGTAGTCTTGGGTCCTAGAAAACGATTAATCACACAAAATGACACACGACAAAACAGACAAACGAACGGTCCTAAAACAGATATAAATAAATAAATAAATAAATAAACAATCAAAAAAGAGACCAAATAACAAACGGCTCTAAAACAAAAAAGAAAGAAACAAACAAACAATCAATCAAACAAAGAGACAAAAACAAAACAGACAAACTGCGCCCCCCCCCCCAAACAAACGACAAACAAACAAGCAAACAAACAAAAAAACAACAACAACAACAAACAAACAAACAACAAGCATTCAAACAAACAAACAAAATAAAAAAACAAAACGAAAAACCCAAACAACAACAACAACAAAAAAACCCAAAACAAAACCAAACAAACAAAAGAATAAATAACAAAAAAGCAAACAAACCAAAGCTTTTCAGACTCTCGGCCGACAGGTATATCTCCATACGAAATTTATGTCAGCTGGCCAGCGCAAGCACGTGCAAACGCGGTATCACTTACAGCTTTGCAAGGGTATGTTTTTGTAGCGGGCTGTGTGTGTGTGTGTGTGTGTGTGTGTGTGTGTGGTGGCGGGTAGCTAACGTGCGGAGACACACAAAGGGTTCAACTCAAGGTTTGGGAGAACAGTTGCAAGCTGATCTTTTAATGGTGGCGTCGGGATCGTCATCACAACAACATGTTCATCATCATGATCATGATCAGCATCAGCCACACGCTCCAAAAGTTACTAATCAACAAACTCAGTGATATGAAAGAGAGGGTGGGTGGGTGTTTGGGGGTTTAACGTCCTTTTCCACCACATACGGGTGATATCAAAGACGGGGCAACGACGAAAAAGCCAGCACAAATATTTGGCCCCAGCCGGGATTCGAACTCACAACCCGAGCATTAGAAGTCCAACGCTCTACCATTCGACCATCCCGGCTCCTCCGATATGAAAGAGAACCATAAAGTGCTGAACTGCATATTTAAGAAAAGTACAAGTAAGTTAATTAGTTAGTAAGTGAGTGAGTTAGTTAGTTAGTTAGTTAGCTAGCTAGCTAGTTAGGGCTTAAAGCCGCGCAAGCAACAAAGGCTAATTCGCGGCAAAGAAAAATACAATACTTTTCCAGAAACTGCAGACAATAATAAAAATAATGATAATCACCAAACGTTCTCGTTCTTTGCCTTTGATGATGCGGATGGAGCGTATTTTCTGCCGCAGAATCAACACGCTAATGGCTAAAATCAGAAAAGTTAATGTTCACACCCTGTAGGTGCTATAAATTACGGTATTACACCTCAATCTCTTTTGTATCCTGCTTTGACAAACCTTGCCTTCCTATGCTGAAGTCTTTAGCGCTAATGGCCCTTCCGTCGACTTGAAAAGAACTGATTCTCTTTGAGGGCGTGCCGCAGGTCCTAAATTTTCTGTGTGTACGAAAATATTTACGCGTTTCCAAAGACGTTTGTGTGCGTGCGTGCATGTGCGTGTGCGTGAGCGTGCGCGTGTGCATGTGTGTGTGTGTGTGTGTGTGTGTGTGTGTGTGTGTGTGTGTGTGTGTGTGTGCGTGCGTGTGCGTGCAGCAGGTTCTAAATTTTTCTGCGTCAGTGAACAAAGACGTTCGCGTGTGTTCCCAAACACTTTTGCGTGTGTGTGAAATGTACGTGCGTGCGTGTGTTGCTCTGTGTGTGTGTGTGTGTGTGTGTGTGTGTGTGTGTGTGTGTGTGTGTGTGTGTGTGTGTGTGTGTGTGTGTGTGTGTGTGTGTGTGTTGATATCACAAGAGAAAGCGGGTGAGTGTGTATTTAAGGATTTAACGTCTTTTTCCTCCACGCACGGGTGATATCAAAGACGGGGCAACGAGGGAATGGCCAGCACAAATATTTGGCCCCAGCCGAGAATCGAACTCAGGCCCAGAGCATTGGAAGTCCAACGTTCTACCGCTCGACTGTCCCTGCTCCCCAAAGAGAAGGCGATAAGTGAATTGTAACCTATAATTTTGCTCTTTAAAGAATGGATAAACACACGTGATATAAAAGGTGGAAAATTTGAGTTGATGTTGCATGATTGACAAGTTGTCAGTTGTGGTATTTGTCAAAGATGTTTAAGCTTTTATGATATTTGCATTTTCTCGTGGTATTACCGCGCTTTCGTCTTGAACAAAAGCTAATAGCTTTATTAAAGTTTGAGTTAAATTCTTTTGAAGGCAAAGCTTAAGCCCGAGGCGATATCCGTAAAGCAGCGTGTATATTTACTACCCTCCGGAACAAGGATGAGACGATTGTGTCCGAACAATGAGGTAGCTGTTTGAACTGTGATTTGCACTGCACTTATTGAACTATCTGACGCTGGCTCAAAGGTCTGCATTCTCCAAACACGTCGCGTTTCTCACAAGTCAGACAAGATTTGTCACGGAAACAGCCATTGCAACATGTGTGATCAATAGGTGTGTTTGCTGCTCGTCGTCATGCGATCTTCCTGGGAGAGAGAGAGAGAGAGAGAGAGAGAGAGAGAGAGAATGATTTTTTCCCTACTTTTTTTTTTTTAACCCTTTCGAGATATTCGGGCTGCTTCCCCCAGCAGTGCAGCGGCACCCAATACCTATCCTCTTTTTTTTTTCTCTTTTTTTTCTTCTTTTTTTTTTGGGGGGGGGGAGGGGGGAGGGGGATTTTGCTGGGGGAGGAAAGCCGGATAACCCGGAGAGAAATTTCCGAGGGGGGAGGGGGATTTTGCTGGGGGAGGAAAGCCGGAGAAATTCCCGATGAGCAGCCCGGTAGCCAGGAAAAACCGGTATGACACATTGCAAGCTCGACCTGGGCTCGAACCCACGTTTCGCCGTAACAGCGGTGACGGCACTCCGACGCGCTACCTATTAGACCACCGCTCACCCATAACACTTTATTTCTCAAGGATGAAAGATTACGTACATGGCCCTGGGCCCCGTTTTCTATCTTGTCCTTGCTACCACAACAAAATGGTTGCACATACATAACATACAACACATTCAAGGAGAGAATGCCTTATCCGCCTTATCTGTCTGCCTCACTCTGCACCTACATTCCGTCCCGTACCCTCCGCTCATCTAATGACAAGCTACTCAAGGTCCCTAAGATAAACCTGAAAACTTATGGTGAACGATGTTTCCGTTTTGCCGCCCCAACAGTCTGGAACTCTCTGCCTATGGGGCTGAGACAACAACCATCTTTATCAGCTTTTAGATCTGGACTGAAAACGCACCTTTTTCAACAGGCTTTCAACTGATGTGTCTTTGTATTGTGTGATGTGATTGACGTGTTTGTCTGTATAGTGTGAATGTGTATGAGTGATGTGTGTTAGCGCAATGAGTCACTGTTTCTGAGAAGTGCGCTATATAAATGAAATTTATTATTATTATTAGAGAGAGAGAGAGAGAGAGAGAGAGAGAGAGCGCCAGTGATAATACAATGACAATGAGACTTTCGTTTCCAATGAAGATTAGGTTCGCAGACCTGTCCATCCATTGCTGTGCCGCCATATCGATTCTTTTTGCAATCTGTACGACAGCAACAGCAATCCAAACTACAACAACAACAACAATAATCAGAATGTCAAAAGGCCAAAAGCCGCCCACAGATCAACAAACGAAACAAAATGTATCCCCAGCAACAACAACGTCAAAGACAACAATTACGTGTACGACGACATTGCGTAATGTGCTTTAGATAGATTTTTTTCTTCTCATAACAGCAAAAAACATAATAATTATCTTTTCATTAAATTCCATTTTTACCCTGCCCCCACCCGACCCATCCCTTTCTCAACCATTTCCGGTCTTCTTTTGTTTACACACCTTTATTAGAGTTTGCCATTTTAAATACCATTTTACCAAAGATCACCACAGCGTTATTTTTTCTACAAGGTGATGGGGGAGCCGGGATAGCCGAATGGTAGAACGTTGAACTTTTAAAGCTCGGGTCGTGAGTTCGAATACCGGCTAGGGCCAGATATTTGTGCTGGCCTTTTTTTTCTCGTTGCCCCGTCTTTGATATCACCCGTACGTGGTGGAAAAGGACGCTAAGCTCCCAAACACCCACCTACCTTTTACAAAGTGATGTTTATGTTACGTGTGCCGTGTTCGACATTTCCCTTTGGCATGATATGTAATCTAGCTAATTACCCAGGGGTGTGTCTTTTCGTCGCTGAGAACGAGAGCAACAAAAGGGCCATTAAGAAGATAGAATAGCAAACGGCACCAGTGCTTTTCGGATCTGTTATTGGCATTTAAAGGTCTGTTATTGTCACGAAAAGCTACACACCACCGGCCCCCGTAGTGTAGTGGTTAGCACTTCGGACCGTGGACCGGGAGACCCGGGTTCAAGTCCCAGCTGAGGCAAGCGGGATTTTTCCTACCTAGGTCGGCTCCTACCCAGAGCGGGTGTGCTATGGGCCCAATGGGGAGGCTCTTGCCACACAGCCGAGGTTCACCCACTTCATGGGTGCGACTTTGGGGATGCTTCCCTTGGTATGACACGTCTTATGATGTGGATGATTACACGGCCGGCACCGCAGGTGCTGTAGTTCCCGGGCCTGGCTAACGCCGGGATATTTATGACAGGAAGCGTGGAATGCGGCCCTGTCCCGCAGTCCCAAACCACACGGACCTCCATAGCATCATCTTACCATCATCCTCATCTCCATAATCATGCATAATATAAAAAAAATGCCGCAGCTTTCGAGCTCTCCGTGGATTCCATCCATGACCTGGGAGGAACACCACTGGAGCTGGGGGGGGGGGGGGAGCTGGGACAGCAAAAAAAAAAAAAAAAAAAAAAAGCTACACACCTTTTTTCTTGATTTCCTTTGTTATATATAAATTGTTTGACTGTATGCAGTACAAAGTCAACATTAGGCAGTTTTTCAAAGTCTCTGAAACCCCCAAAGAACGAAATGGCCAAGCTGAACTGGAGCTCACATCACTGTGCACTTGGACACTATGCAAGACACATTCGTACCAAAAGCTAAGCTGAGCTTAGCTCATCTAATCTACACTTAGACATTTTGCATTCCATAACCACAAGCAGAATTTTGCTTGCTCCTGATGCTTAGCGGGTGCCGTGTGCGCCACGTAACTTGACAGAATTTGTTATAAAAAAAAACAACCCACAATCTTCTTTCCAAACCTCAAACTGTGTGTACAGCTTAGGGCGGCACCCAGCAGTGAACAGTTTTCAAAGTAATTTTTGCTTTAAAGTTTCCTTAGAGTGTTCGCAAAAGCTGGCTGTTGGAGTCAAATAACGTGGACGCAGTCTTGTGATACTTTTGAGAGGTTACTGCGTGTGAAGTTCAGGCAGTACTCTTCTAAGATGGGGTAAGCGGATAAGAAGGCGACTCCAGCTTCAGGCACTGTGATGCTTCCATTTATTTACCTTGTCCTAAGCAGACCGCATAGTTAGCGCTGCTTCGGGACTAAGTCCCTAATCCCTGGACATAGCAAGTGGACATTGACAAATCTAGGAGTCAGTCGCCATCGGGAAGACCTACCATGATTACTCACTCGGCTTTTGCTGCCCCGAGAGAGAGAGAGAGAGAGAAAGAGAGAGAGAGAGAGAGAGAGAGAGAGAAAGAGAGAGAGAGGGCTTAACGCCGCGGAAGCAGAGAGAGAGAAAGAGAGAGAGAGAGAGAGAGAGTGGGTTTTTCGGGCTTAACGGGGGGGGGGGGGGAGATATGATGATGATGAAACTTTTTCTTTATTTATCAACGGTAAAAGTTTTGACTTGCCGTTGCTAATGCTACAGAGACTATCTACTTAAAAAAAAAGAAGTAATATTAAAATAAAAATAAAAATTGAAAAAGACATATTAATACAGAAAATTATGCACGAAACTACAGGAAACAAAACCATAGAGAAAATCGTTCATAAGATCCAAACGCATTCACACACACCTGCGACCTTTGCAAACACAAATCATATACTGAAATGGCAATGGAAAGTTAAAATGACAGGTCGCCGCGTAATGTACGTTACATGCGGTCCGTCAGGTACTGTTTCAGCGTACGCTTAAACGTAGAAGTAGATATATTTTGTTTCAGGTGTGAAAGGAGAAAATTCCATTGTAATGCTCCAGAGAGAGAGAGAGAGAGACTAACTGACTGACTGAAACTTTATTTTCCAAGGATGAGAACATAGACGCACAGGTCTCTCAAACTGTCTGTCCTAGACACACGCGCGCGCGCGCACACACACACACACACACACACACACACACACACACACACACACACACACACACACACACACACACACACACAGGGCATACATAACATTACACACACAGCATAAGACATACATGTGATTACCCACAGTATCACACATACAGCACATAGCTACACTATACAGCGCAAGAGTAATACACTACGCAGTAAAACGTTAACATATGAAATGGGACTACAGAATAAAAGCATGGAAAACCTGTAGGAAAACTAATAGAGAAGTAGTAAACACTTAGTTCGTAGAAAAGTAATGATAAACTTTAGCTTTAAAGATATGAGAGGAGTAAGTAGACTGAACATGAGATGGGAGATTATTCCATAACTGTGCTCCTGAGTAAGAGAGACCTGATTTGAACAAGTCTAGCCTGGGGCGTGTGACGAAGAGACTGTTCCTCGAAGTGCTGTACCCCCTGTCGCAAGGTCTAAACAGTTTAGACAAGTAGTTGGGCGCTTTACCAGAGAGACTGACTGACTGACTGACTGAAACATTTATTTCAGGATAAAGACTTGTAGGCATGGTCTGCCTATCTTACAAGCTGTCCTGCTAATCTAGGAACACTAAAAAAATAAAAGCTAACATTACAAAAAAAAAAAAAAAGTATACCAGACACAAAGGGAGTAAATCTAATTAGAAAATAGGGGAAAAAAACATGCAAAGATACAAAGAAGCGCAGGAAATTCAAAGGAAACACATCGGAAAATAGGTGAAGAAGTAGACAGCATGGAGAGAGAGAGAGAGAGGTCATACAGCAGGTAGCTTACGTGAGTAGTTCGTGGACCTAGTAGCCTGCGCCTTTTCGTAGTCGATAGCGTCGCGGATGTTGTATGAAGAGAAGGCAAGATTCACGTAACCCACCCCAATGAGCTGCACGTAATATAAACACGTTTGTTGATTTTGACGGAAAGACCTGAGTGGTAAAGAACAGTTTCGGTTGAAATCAGCAAATCCGTGTGGTGTATTTTACTTTGATTCATTAATCAGGCGCACTGCGTTATATATTAAAATGTATTTATACTTTGTACCTAAATTTTCTTGATTTGAAAGCTTACATCAGCATTCAAAATGATTCGTATGTCATCTTTGACTGAGGCGTTTTACTTTCCTTTGCGCATATGCTTGGAGCACGCGCACTGTAAAACTGCTTGTAAGCGCCGCAAAACTGCCTGTAAGCCACGTATGGTCCATGACGGATTTTTAAACCATGACCTACTATAAGTGGTAGAGGAGAAAGGAGTATTAAATAATTTTTTACGTGAAAACAGGGTAAAAGTAGCCGCCCTTGTATGTAGCAGTAGCAATGGCAGTTGGTGTAGTAATACGTAATTGTTCAGATTCAGTGGTAGCAGCAGGAAGAAACTAGATGCAAGCAAACTGTAACAGGAAAAGCCTTGCCTTTATTTTAAAGCTCGAATTCTCTTTTCGTGTGATGCCCCGTCCGTTTTTGTAACTTTGTGGCCTCAAATGCTGAAGACATTAGCATTTAAAGAAGCCTTGATATACTTTTCTTGCAATCCGAGCTCTGCTACTGAAACATAAATAGAAAACTCCAATAAAAGCTTACATGTCTTTTGAACTTGGCTGCACTACTCACATGAAACCCGTTTTGCAAATCTTGTCTTGTCTTTTCTCTTGAAGTCTGTTCGTAAATTACTGTCCTCGTGGTTAAAAAAGAAAATATCAGGGAATAATAATAATAAGAATCATCATCATCATAATCATAAATCACATTTCTAAAGCGCATTTCTTGGCAGACAACTCATTGCGCGTTCACACATCACTCACAGCAGGTACTGCGGCACTCAGTAAAATGCCAGATGGAACAGGTAGGTTTATAGCTCTGATTTGAAAGAAGCCAAAGTAGGTTACTGTCTCGCGCTAGTGGCGGGCAGCGAGTTCCAGATTATAGGATAGAGCGTTGGCCAAAAAAAAATCATGGGTATCCGATGTGTTGTTGTGGAAGGCGTATTCAGTGCTGTGGGACTTCGCTCGTTCCGGACAATTTCTTGGACAGCTTGAGAGAGAGAGAGAGAGAGAGAGAGAGAGAGAGAGACGCCTCATCAATTTCCTATCAATTGCTAGCTCCGACAAAGCTGGCTCGGCCAAACGTTTGCTGTTCCAGTCTGCTCTAGGTGATACAGCTTTTAGCTCGTCCCCATTTAGACCTCTGTCATAGACCGGCATCATGCTGTCAGCCACTGTTCTTCCTTGTTTCATGGTGATGTCCACGGTTGTCCAAGGGCATTTTTTTAAAATACAAACATATCTCAGGCCTACACCGTACTACAGACATGATTCTTGTATCGAAAGCAAAATCAGAGAGAGTTATTTTCTGCTCTTTTCACTGATACCGATAATTCCGTATGTCGAACGTCGCCCTTTGTCTCAGTTTTGTGGGAACCCATCACAAATAATACTAAGCATTGTTCAAATGGCGCATCATTTCATTCACAATCAGGGCTACTACTTTGACAGTTAAATACCCCCTCTCTCCGCCCTCCCCCTCCCGCCCCCTACCCCCCCCCCCTTCTCCCCCGTAGTCACTGTCAGGTCGCATCTAGTTACTTTGAAATAACAGTATGCACGTTGAATGGATGTGGAAATGCCACTTACGAATTTCTAAGGCTGTTTGGGGGAAGACGCGATGCTGTATTTGGGTATGGAAACCGTTTTCGTAACTTTGCGGCACCTAGTATTAGAAAAAAACAAAAACAAAAAAAACAAAAACAACACGGCTCTCTTTGAATGCCCGTTGCTTTTCTTGTGCGATTACTACCTTTTGAATGTCTATAAATAGATCAGCCCAGTCAGCCGCTTAGTTTTGCACTACCGATCTGTCGTGTCTGTTGTGTTATGGGGAGCCGGGGTGGCCGAATGGCAAAGCGTTGGACTTCTAATGCTCGGGTCGTGAGTTCCAATCCCGGCTGGGGCCAAGAATTTGTGCTGGCTTTTTCGTCGTTGCCCCGTCTTTGATATCATGCACCCGTATGTGGTGGGAAAGGACGTTAAACCCCTAAACACCCAACCCCACCCTCTGTTGTGTTATGTCTTGATACAAACGACTGTTTTGAAGCAAGGAGTTAAACGCGTACGAGGAAACGTTTCTCAAATATTTCTCACAGCGTTGCTGTCCATAGACACGTTCATAGAGGTTTTAAGGTTCAGCGAATACTGTACTTCTGCAAATACAGACATGCACTGGATGTCGCTCAGTCTACATACTTTTTTCTTTTTTTCTCCGCTCATTTTCTTTTTCCCATCCGAGCAGTTAATGATCCGCACAAGCGCCCCACTTTCGCTTGCAAATTACTCCCCAGGGTAATTGTTTCAGGGCTGCTAAACAGCGCGCTTAATATTTCAAGGAGAAGTTAAAATACTCCCGGAATGTCGATGAATTGACATTTAGCACCGTTTCGTCCTCCGTCCGCCTGACATGCCTCAGCGTCCCAACAGACAGGAACACGTTGTTAGACGAGTAGCTGGATATGTTGTGGGCGGCCTGACGTAAGGTACAAGCGTATTTTGTGGATATTTCGTCACTAGTGCCTACAAAACAACTCCCCCTTCCGCCCCCACCGCCACTCTACAAAACTACTCCCCCTTCCGCCCCCACCGCCACTCTACAAAACCACTCCCCCTTCCGCCCCCATCGCTACTCTACAAAACTGCTCCCCCTTCCGCCCCCATCGCTACTCTACAAAACTACTCCCCCTTCCGCCCCCACCGCTACTCTTACAAAACTGCTCCCCTCCCGCCCCCACCGCTACTCTACAAAACAACTCCCCCTTCCGCTCCCACCGCTACTCTACAAAACTACTCCCCCTTCCACCGCTACTCCTTGACCTACTTTTGCTGTTGCGGGCATGGCGAATGCCAGTAACACGCAAAAGTTCTACTGCAGGGCCTCCAGTTGCACGTGCTTTGTTTATCATTGATAAATACTCTCTCTCTCTCTCTCTCTCTCTCTCTCTCTCTCTCTCTCTCTCTCTCTTTCTGTGGGGGGGGGGGGGGGGGGCGCATACTAGAACGTTTAACTTCTAATGCTGGGGTCGTGAGTTCGTATCCCGGCTGGGACCAACTATTAATTTTGTGCTGGCTTTTTCATCGTTGCCCCGTCTTTGATATCACCGGTATGTGGTAGAAAAGGACATTAAACCCCCAAACACCCACCCATCCCACCCCTCTCTCTCTCTCTCTCTCTCTCTCTCTCTCTCTGTGCGTGTGTGTCTGTGTGTCGCATATAGGTGAGATGGGGGGGGGGGAGGAGGTCGGAGTAGGATAATGTGAAAAGTAATAGACAGACTGTTAAACAAACAAAAGCAATCAGTCTAATTGGTGTTTCATTATTTGAAAGCCGTTCCTTAGCAATTATGCTTCTCTTTCAAATTTTTGAACAATGCCCATTTGACTTCAACAACTCATTCTGCTCGGCAGGTCTAAAAAGATTTTGCCTACAGCTGCCAGGCTGTTGCATGCGTTTTAGCTGCACAGGGAAACGTAGTGCAAGAGACTGATCTTTACTGAAAAAGAGAGAAAAACATTTCACTGAAGCAAAAGCTAACTTCCTCCCTAGGTAGGGGACTTCAAGTCTCAATTAAAACATTTCAATACTTGTTTTGTTTCCGTGTTTTTCATTTTTTTTTCATGCTAAATTACATATAGTACCTTAGTACGCCTGTGCCCTTATGCTGTTTTTTATGTACTGATTGAATGATGGGGACATTCTGGCTGGGATTTGTCTGCTAGTTGGTTGCATCCCATTCTGCGCATCAGAGTTAGTTACTGCTATCCCGCTGCGCAAACTGCCAACTGATATTCGACCTAAATCCGACTCATGACTATCACAGAGGAGTTTAGTCCGCCAGGCCAGTCAGAGGCGTTTCGCTGGTATCATGGTGAACCAATCGTACGTCTTCTTTCTGAGGCGTTCAATTTGAGACTGGTTCCGGGCCATGTAGTCACAACTACGCTAAATATAGTAAAAAAAATGTTTGCCCCGTTTAAAATTTGTGTGCAGAGTACAAAATGGCAATCTGGTGCTTTTCGTTGGCCTTGTAAACAAGTTTCATATCAGGTAATAGTAAAATTAGGGAAAAATGAGCCTGGGATGTGGACTGTTTGTATTCATGCGCGGCTGGCACAGGAGCCAGCAGACGACCGTGGAATGAGGGGGTATGTGGTCGCTGCCAACATTGCCCCCCCCCCCACCCCCCACCCCCCAAAAAAAAAAACACACACACAAAAAACCCCCCAAAAAACCAAAACAAAACAAAACCAAAAAAAAAAAAAAAAAAAAACCCGGAACAACATTGGAATTTGTTGAAATTTACTCTACACATGAGTCTATGGCTGACTGATTTTTGTGACTTTTTCGGTGAATTTTAAAGCATTTCTAGGGTGTCATCTGCAACGTTATGTGTAAGAGGAATTTGCGTCTCTGGTACGTAGCCAAAGTAGCCGAGTGGTTGTTGTGGTTATCATATCCGGGATGAGA
>JACVVK020000118.1:545000-605000 GCA_018292915.2 Batillaria attramentaria | reverse complement strand
ACACAACGTGCAACGAAGTTCCAAAGCCATAAGTATGGCAGACAGACAGACAGACAGACAGACAGACAGACGGAGACAGAATGATTTTGTTTAAACATACAATAATTTTCAAGTATCTACCTACGGAATTTTGGCTTCCATTTTTGGGCCAGACTTAGTCCCTTCCAAACCACTCACCACCGCCATCCTTTTACTTTGAGAATCGCACAAGAACTAGGCGAAAATTACCGTCATCTGCACAAAAAAAAAGGGCCTAAGCGCCTTTCAAGTTCCGTGACGCTTAGACGCTTTGTCCCCCAGACGACGGTAGAAATGTGTTCCAGTCACGTAAAAAGTCAAGTCTCTTTCGAATTACAATGTATTTGCGCTGATGCGACGAGACAAGACCGTGAAATACACTTGCCCTGTAGAAGCCAGTTCTTCCGGCGATAGAAAAGTGCGTACTATAAAGTTGCTGGCAATGGAGAAAAATTCTCACGTACCACGCTTGACTGCTTGCTTATCATAACGACAATTTAAGTACCCCCCCCCCCCTTTTTTTTTTTTTTTTTTTTTTTGCAACTCCAAGCGGCTGTGCCACAGGAGAAATGCACTCTGTCATAATTTGCCAACAGCGGTGAAGGGAGGTAATGTAATGTAATGCTCTTATCTCCCTTGCTTTGCCACAAACCAGATGAGTTTATTACTAGGCGATGGTGTAAAGTTTCATCACAGGAAACCCACCGAATTGTTTCTCACGTTTCTCATTTACGCTTCCTTTGATGGTAATTAATTCTTTTCTTAGCAGCATGCCCTTTTTCGTCCAGCAAATGAGTATAAGCGATAACGTAATCCAAATTCAAGAGAGGTCACAGCAATCTCTCTCTCTCTCTCTCTCTCCCCCCCCCTCCCCCCCCTCTCCATCTCTCTCTCCCTCTCTCTCTCTCCCTCTCTCCCTCTCTCTCTCCCTCTCTCTCTCCCTCCCTCTCTCTCTCTCTCTCTCCCTCTCTCTCTCTCCCCTCTCCCCCCTCTCTCTCTCCCTCTCTCTCTCTCTCTCTCTCTCTCTCTCCCTCTCTCTCTCTCTCTCTCTCTCTCTCTTCATAACTTTTGTTTGTCTTTTTTCTCTCTCCCCCCCCCTTTTTCCCCCTTGTTTTGATGATGTCTTTTTACCCTTTAACGTAGACTAGCAGGACAGCTTGTAAGACAGGCAGTAATGCCTAAATGCTTTATCCTGAATAAAAAACGTTTCATCATCATCATCATCATCATCTTCCCTTTAAAAAACAACAACAACAAAACTCCTGTTTATACCTTTTCACGTCTGCTGAATCAGCAATAGTTCGGGTAACCCATGAGTGATCGGGGAAGTCACATCCTCGATTACAGGCGAGGGGCACCATGACTAATCCAACCATTATATTACCGATAATAAAAGAACTGAAACTCATATTATTCTTTTGATGAAAAAAAATTATACCCATGAAAACAACAGCAGCAGCAACGGCGACTACAACAACGACAACAGGACAACAGCAGCAACAAACACAGTATCATCTACCACCACCAACAACAACCAAGCAAAATGTAGCCAATCGCCTCAAAGTGGAAAAGTGCAACTCAGTCATTGCTTGGGAAAATCGAGCCTACAAAATCAATCCACTGTAGTCTAGCGCCAGCAGATCACTCACAAATTAGGAATGAAACAGGCCATTTTCTGTCAATTATGCGTCTTCACACGGCCCCTGGCAAGCGTTCCGCGGAAGGAAAGACCGCGGGCTCGTCTCCAGTTCCCGAAATTAAATTCTTATAATTGTTTGCCCACGAACAAGACTCTTTTCTGATTGGCGCCCCTGGCCACACCCAGAATGATCAGCGCCGCCTAGGCGGCTAAAGACGAATGGCAAACTGATGCGGACATGTTTTTCAAAAGGCTAATTCTGCCTTTAGGGTTCCAACTGAGGACAGAATATGTTTCGTTGAGGAAAGGGCACCTCCTCAAGGTGACTGCCGAAGATTTTAGCCGCGATATTCTAGGATGGTTTGCTGTAGCTGTCTGAAAAAGGGCTAACGCGCTTATCAAATCTTCGGCGCATATGCCTTTTTTGTCCAGATAAAAGGAAGATTGCACCTTTGTTCTCTGGTTGTAGACAGTCTCAGTGGTATATGCCTGCAAGGTACACCTGTATCATGATTTCAAGGTGTGTCTGGTCTGTTTGTCTTTGTGTCTGTTTGTCTACCTCACTCTGTATTTGCTTTTTATGGGTTTGATCCTAAAGCAGACAGTGGAAGTATATATACGGTACGCATCATCACTTTTTTCCCTGTAATTTACGGAAAGCCCGGGGGGGGGGGGGGGGGGGGGGGGCAAAAAGGGGGGGGGGGGGTAGAAGGCGGCCATTGTAAATTCAGTGGCTGATAGTGGTACTGACAGATAGCGTAGGCTGCTATCGTGACGTATTGACGTGATCACAAGTGTCAAGAGAAATCTTGCAGCTCTGGCAAGGACCTTAGATCGGCTAGAGTCTTTGGCTCTAAACTGCGTTCAGTGTTGAGTTTTTATCGTTCACCTACAATAGTAGCTTTTTTCTTTGGCGGGTTGGTGTGTTGGTTGGTTCGCTGGTTGGTTGATTAACTGTTTAGTTATTCAGTTTCCCTGATTAGTAAGAATTACTCTCTCTCTCTCTCTCTCTCTCTCTCTCTCTCTCTCTGGGCCGTGAGTTCGAATCCCGGCTGGGGCCAAATATTATGGTGCCTTGACACTTTCCTCGTTGCTCCGTCTTTGATATCACCCATACGTCAGTGGCGGAAAAGGACGTTAAACTCCTAAGCACCCAACCCAAGCCCAACCCTGTGTGTGTGTGTGTGTGTGTGTGTGTGTGAACTAAAGCACTGCCTCAAACACTTTTCCACCCCTGGTATCCAAGACGATCTGTATACCGATGACACTGCTCCGCCCTGTCTGCAATCAGTCTGTCTGCCAGCCCAAGTCAGCAATTCACGCCGACTCGCTCCAGCATCGAATTTCCCAATCCCGGGCGCATCCTTCCCCTGTCTTATGACAGAAATCAAAACCACCTCTCCAACGATATAACGGGGACCAAAAAGGAGAGAGAAAAGACTGAAAAAAAACCCCTATTCTTGTTGCCTCTAAACCCCAGCACGTGCCAGAAGCCTAGAAGCGTAGGGCCCCCGGCCGCAGAAGTGTATAGACAGCCCTCCCCTATTGCGGAGTAAAGCCAAAACCCTTATCGTCTAGCGACACCTGCCATCCCCTCTGCCTCTTTAGAGACCTTAGCTGGACTCCCCATCAGTCTAATACGTCCTCGCAAGAGAGGCAATTGAAGAAAAATTGGCCTAATAGGATCAAACAGAAGCGCGGAATGCGACGCCCGCCGACTGTGGCCGTGCCGAAGGTATTAGCGCCCGATAAGTGGCATGGCCGCCACAGAAATTAATTCACCATATATCGCCCGGACAAATTAGGTGCTTGTCGTGGGAGAAAATGAAGCTTAGTTCCGCAGAAACCTGGACTTTCGCAGCTGTCATACTTCAGGATGGGAACCACGAAGGGAGACAGATTGGGGGCCCGTAAACTTGTGGGGCCGGGCTTTTCGCTATCGAGCGCGGTACTATTTTTTCTCCGCGGAAGGATAAAGTAGGAAGATTGCATCACGTATTTTGAGGTGATGATAGGGCGGCGTCAGCCAGTATTGATGCCCCCTAGAGAAAATTTAGCATTCGCTTTTTTTTCTTTTCTTTTTTGTTAGGCACAATTGGAGCTAAATTACAGCACTGTTGCCTTGTTTGTTCATAAAATGGCAACTTGAATCTCGAATTATAGCACCTCTTTAACTTGCGCTAGTAGGGTCTGTCTTGCATACCCTGCTAATAGTTTGACCTTCGATAAAAGAAGCACAAAAAATAGTGTCATATTTGTACTTTTGTGGCCATTACTTGTCTGATGAGGAGATTGTCACACATTTTATCTAGGCCAAGTGATTGATTGACTGATTGATTGACTGATTGATTGACTGATTGACTGGGTATTTGGTTGGTCGGTGTGTTGGTCGGTTGGCTGGTTAGTTGGTTGATGTGTAGTTGGCTGGGTCGGCCAGTTAGTCGATGTTATATTTATCTATCTGTCTATCTGCCTATATACTGATTCATATACTTATTTCGATTTGCTCTGGCAAGTCTGAATACTTGAATACTTCAGAAACATCTCGTTGGAATTCCGTGTGATCGCAGCATTATCCTGGTACAGAATCCTCGCCTACAGCAGCACCAGCTTTGCTTGTCCATTCATCCGTGAAACTACAATCTGTTGCAAAAACACACGATTAACTGCATGGCGTGACTGAAGAGGGTATTTCTCACGGTCCACTAAAAGAGCGCATGATGTGACTGACAGAACACATTAATTTACTTCTCTTAATTACAGGAAGGCTTTGGGATAAGCTAGCTCATTTTATAGGGCAACAGATTGGAAAATGCGTAAGAAAATTTGACTAGAGTTAATAACGAACATATTGATTGCGCTTGGTTCCTATCTTTAGCAAAACGTTTAAAGACACCCAGAACTGATATGTGTGAATTTTATTAAGTTGAGCTGGGGTCGATTGTAGTGTGTGTGTGTGTGTGGTGTGCGGAGGGGGGTGGGGGTGGGGTCACCAACGAACAGCTAAGTTGTGACCTAGCCCCCCCCCCCCCCTGGCATTCCCCCCTCACCTCAGCTGCTTAGGTTTGGTTTGGTTTGGTTTTGCTTTGCCCCATAGCCCACTCTGACTGAATGGTAGCGAACCGAATGAAATTGTATACCACCTCAACCAGGGATCCCACTTACACCTCTTGATTCCTTCAACCGTACACCCTACCCCTACACCTTATCCCGTCCCCCCTGCACACTCATTACCCCCCGCTCTTCCCTCCTACCCTTTGACCCTCTCCCCAAAAATACTCCGCGGTTTGTCACCTGCACCGTGTCCGCCATTGACGACCACTGACCTGGCTGCTGTCTGCGCTCTGATGAAGCTGTCAAAAGAGCCCAGGCAATTTCTGACCATCTAATTCCCATCACCGGTGTCCCCTGGTCGCCAGAGGGCAGCATCTGTCTCTTGTCACAATCCTTATTGCTCCTGGGGTGAAACGAGCTCGGGTGGGGGAGGGGGTAGGGGTAGGGAGAGAGAGAGAGAGAGGGGGGGGGGAGATCACCTCCGCAATGCACAATCCGTTTTAAAGTCTTCATCAGCGGACAATGAGGCAAAGATTGCTGCTGCCGTGAACACCTCTAGGGACCAGCGGAAGTGAGTTATGGAGGGCGTGATTGAAAAACACGAAATACAGGGCCGGGGGACTTGAGTACCGGGGAGTGGGAAGTCTTCAGGAAGACATCCTGTATTTGAACAGAACCGGAGACTCTTCCCAGAGCTGTTGCTGATCCTGTTTGACATTGCAGACAATGAATTGATACTACTACTACTACTACTACTACTGCATGTACTACTAGGAATAATACTAATAACAATAGCAATAATGATGATAATAATAATAATAATGGGATGGACGATGGGTGTTTGGTGGTTTAACGTCCTTTTCCACTACAGATGGGTGATACCAAAGACGGGGCAACGAGAAAAGGCCAGCATATAGTTATATTTGGCCCAAGCCGGGATTCAAACTCACGACCCGAATAACGACAGTCCAATGCTCCCGGCTCCCGTGTAATAACAATAATAATAATAATGTTTCGATGCTGGACGTTTGACAATGATAACAGTCAATATAATGCATGCTTGTATTATCCCAAATACGGATATAGTAATATGAGTGTAGTGGACACAAGAGACAAACCAATATACATATTTATTAGAACAGGACGCCAATAAAACTAGGAAACGTGAAAAACAAGGAAGGAAAATATGGGACATATATCCTGCACACACACACACACACACACACGGGCGCGCACGTACGCGCAGGTACGCACGCTCTCTCTCTCGCTCTCTCTCTCTCTCTCCCTCTCTCACACACACACACACAAGTAACTTGGATACACAGCGATCGGGGACATTCAAGCTGTTGGTACATTATGATCTCCCAAATGCTCAGCAAAAGCGACGATTTCAGTGCTCAGTACCAACAAGAGGGGAAAATAAGGTAAACTCAGTGAATTCAGTGAATTGTATTACAGTTGCTGTACGCGTGAGGTCTCTTTCTAGATCCAACCGTTCGCCAACTGGGCGTGGATTTGCATGACTGTTCCTTTAGCAGCTTCAGTGCTCACTGCACCGTCTCCATTCAGCCCTCCGTCCTGGCATTGTTGTGTAATGCACCTTCTCAATGTTTATATTCTCAATGTTTATGTTCACACGTATGTGTGAGAAAAGTGTAGTGTTGAACGATGGCGATGATAATATAATATTATGTACGCATTTACACGGCCGCCCGCGGTGGTGTAAATTTGATTGTATCATGGCTTTAAGGGGAGCCGGGGTGGTCGAATGGTAGAGCGTTAGACTTCTAATGGTCGGGTCGTGAGTTCGTATGCCGGCTGGGGCCAAATATTTGTGCTGGCTTTTTCATCGTTGCCCCGCCTTTGGTATCACCCGTATGTGGTGGAAAAGGACGTTAAACCCCCAAACACCCACCCCACCTCCCATGGCTTTAAAAGCCCCTTGGGCTCAAAGTCGGCAATAGAATCTCTCCCTTGGCAGATCTCTCTTCTTGGTTACACCTCGTCTCTGGCAGGACCTCTTGAAACACTGACCAGTCACCGAGGCTCTAGCTTTAAGGTACGTCCTGGCGCTTTGAACAGTGCACGTGCTAAATTGGCAGAATCACGACCGATTTGACCGACTATCTCTTCTTTCTTTCCCCCGTTTCTGACCAAGGTTACTGGAGGCAAGAGTTAATCAGGATACTTTACGGACAACGCCCAGACGCCTACGAGGGGGTGATATGAGAACTGCGGCAGCGTCGCTCGTAGTTTGGGACACTGCTAAAGGAAGGAACTGCGTACATATTATTTTAAGTGTACACGAATCTCATTGCCGTGAATATACTATTATCATACGACCGTAGCAGTTTGGGAAAACAAGCTAGAACGAATGCACATCACCGAAACTTCTCCTCTCTCTCTCTCTCTCTCTGTACCTATTTTCTCATTTGACAGTAGATTTAGTCCATGTAGTCTAACAACGGCAATGTTTAAAATTGGTATGAATATGCCTGTAACTTTAACCAACATGAAAATAAGGTTGTTGTTCTTGTTCTCTGTCTTCAACGACAAGTTTCTATCGTTGTTAAATAAAGCATCAAACTCAAAGTCTCTCTCTCTCTCTCTCTCTCTCTCTCGCCGGCTGAGGCCAAATATTTGTGTTTGGCTTTTTCATCGTTGCCCCGTCTTTGATATCACCCGTATGTGGTGGAAAAGGACGTTAAACTTCCAAACACCCCCCCTCTCTCTCTCTCTCTCTCTCTTGAAATTTGTGTTTACATTCCGTCACCTGCCCTTGTAGCGTAGCTGTAAGTGATTGTTTCAGTTTCGAGCGTATGACAAACTCTGCTTGCTAAATCTCTTACGTCTGTAACAATGCAACAAATAAAAGTGTTTCAAAAACAAGGAGCATCAGAACGGAGAATTACTTCTGTTTTAGGTCAGTCCGTAGATGCAGTAGGAGAAAAACTGTTTTGAAAACCTGTTTCTTCAGCTATAGACAGAAGCAAGCGTACCTGCGGTCACGACACACAGTCATCCTCCCCTCAGTCATCCGAATGCGTGCTAACGTCTTTTGGAGCATGGGTTACACCAAGGTTGAAATTGTCATTGTATTGTTTTTAGATTTTCTGTTGTTGTTTTTTTTAGTTACATGTTGCCTCCTTGGCAGAGTCTAACGCAACCCAGTGGATTTTTTTTTCTTCTTCTTCTTTTTTCGTTGTTGTGAGTACACATAGAACCCCTCTCTCTCTCTCTCTGTAGTTTTAATCTATCATAATTACTTACCAGTTTAGTCTGCCATTTCAATGCTGTCAGTATGTACCTTTTCCCACTGAGCATACACAAAAGCGGTGCCGCTTGTTTATGCTCACCATCTGTTTGCTTGAACGACCTGTCAGTATTGCACTAAACCAGATTGTCCTTGTGTAGTTTTAGGGGAGCCGGAGTGGCCGAATGGTAGAGCGTTGGACTCTCAATGCTCGGGTCGTGAGTTCGAATCCCGCCGGCTGGGGCCAAATATTTGTGCTGGCCTTTTTTTCTCGTTGCCCCGTCTTTGGTATCACCCTTATGTGGTGGAAAAGGACGTTAAACTCCCAAACTCCCCTTGTGTAGTTTTAGGCTAAGGCTTACAATTAGATGGCAGTAATTGTTTGGGGGATGTGAGAGAACGCTCGTTGTTTTGAGACACTGCCAACAGAAGGAACAACAGAATGGAGTACTGTTGCTGTTGAAGGCCTGTCTGTGCATGAGGACAAAACTCTTTTTGTCCGCCGTTACTAAGCTATAAATAAAAGCAAGCCTACACGTGAGGTCACGACACACAAGGCCTGCACCGGCTCTCCCCTGACCCGAACACGGGCCTAACGTGTTCTGGAATGTGGGTTACACTGAAGGTACTAGCAGCAAGATTGAAATTGTCACTGATGTGTACTTTTGAATTTTGTTGTTGTTGTTGTCGTTGTTTGTGTTGTTTTTATTTTTTGTTTTGTTGTTTTTGTTGTTTGTGTTGCTGTTCCTTTTGTTGTTGTTGTTTGTTTCGGGTTTGTTGTTGTTGTTGTTGTTGTTGTTGTTACCGTCCTATGCTTGTCAACTAAACTTATTAACCGAGATACTGACATCAAGGCATGCACCGCGTAATGTACCGCGAAGAATACATTGCAGTGGCCGTTTTAGCATTAGCAAGTTTGGCGTTTATTTGTCTGGTTTTGTTGTTGTCGTTAGTGCTGCTGTTCGTCTTCGTTTCTCATTGACCTCTTTCGTACTGATCTCCTCCTTATTTTTTTTTTTTTGTTTGTTTCCCGTGTGCTTCTCCTTCTTCCTTGTATTTTCCCCTCCTCCTTCTTCTTCTTTGTCTTTTCTTTCTGTTTTTTCCTACCTGTTTTCATCTCAAAGCTCCGTCTAACCTCCCTCCGTCTTTCTCCATCTCCTTTTTAAGTACCATACATGCAGTTGCCCTGGCCCTGAACCTTCACGTCTATCTGTCTCTTTACCTGTACTTTAAGCGCTTCGAACTACCTTCCATGTAGATTAAGCGCTATATAAATAAATTATTATTATTATTATTATTCTTTGGCTTCTCCTCCTCGTCCTTTGTTTGCTTCTTATTTCTTCTTTTCTTATCCTCCTTTGTCTTCTTCTTCTACTACATCTTTTTCTTGTTCTCCTGCTTTGTCTTCTTCTTCTTCTTCTTTTAATTCTTTTTTTTTTTTTTTTTAAAGTTCTTCTCCTTCTTCTTCTGTGGCTCTTTGTATGTCTTTTTCATCTTTCTCTTCTCGGTCTTCTTCGTCTTCTCCTATTACTGCTACTACTTTTCCACCTCCTCTCTTTTACCACCGTTCTTGCTGTCCGTAGTTTCCGCGAAATGTGGCATCTGCTATGAGCTTGTAGGTTTACACATAACAGTCACGACGCGCACTGGTCTGTCGTTTGTGGTCTTATTCCATATCCTCCGGCATCTGTGCCAGTTATCCAATCCATGGCATCTCTCTCTCTCTCTCTCTCTCTCTTACAGTCAGTACCCAGCAGTAGGACGTAGTAACGCTGATTGGAACTTGACGTATCACCCTTTCATGTCGAAGGAAGGAACCCTATTTTACCAGTGAACACTATTTCAGAATGAGCCCTATTTTACAACAAGGTTGATTAAAAATTGACCGGTACATGCCATGTAATAACTTACCAGAATAATGTTCGGTGGTTCGACTGTGGAAGTGAGTGTGTGGGTGTACGTTTCGTGAGTAGACTCTGTCTGTCTGTCTGTCTGTCTGTCTGTCTGTCTCTCTCTCTCTTTGATTTTACTACTTGACTACTTGTTTATTCGTGGTCAGGTATGTGTGCCTGTGTGTGGGCGAGGGAAGGGGGGAGGAAGCACTGTTTTTAGTTGCTTTTTTTTCTTTTTAATTAAATTGCTGTTGGTGTGTGTGGGACGGGAAGATGTGTGGACGTGAGTGTGTGGGTGTGCGTTTCCTGGGCAGATCAACATGTTCGAGATCGAACACCAGACGTTGTACCTAATTTTCTGTCCTTCGAAAATGAGTTTCATTTCATTTCTCTCTCTCTCTCTCTCTCTCTCTCTCTCTGTGTGTGTGTGTGTGTGTGTGTGTGATCGGCAGTTTTTATTATTATTATTTTTTTTTTTTTTGCTGCCCCAACTCTTTTGCCAGTTCCAGTGGTGTTCCTCCCAGGTAATGGGTGGAATCCACGGAGGGCTCGGAAGCTGGGGCATTTTTTTAAATTATGCATGATGATGGAGATGAGTATGATGGTAAGATGATGCTATGGAGGTCCGTGTGGTTTGGGACTGCGGAACAGGGCCGCATTCCACGCTTCCTGTCATAAATATCCCGGCATTAACCAGGCCCGGGAACTACGGCACCTGCGGTGCCGGCCGTGTAATCATCCACATCATAAGACGTGTCATACCAAGGGAAGCACCCCCAAAGTCGCACCCGTGAAGTGGGTGAATCTCGGCTGCGTGGCAACAGCCTCCCCATTGGGCCCATAGCACACCCGCTCTGGGTAGGAGCCGCCCTAGGTAGGAAAAATCCCGCTTGCCTCGGCTGGGATTCGAACCCGGGTCTCCCGGTCCATGGTCCGAAGTGCTAACCACTACACTACGGGGGCCGGTGATCGGCAGTTTTTTGTTTTTGTTTTTTTTTGTATGTGTGGTCAGGTCCAGGACCAATGATTTTTATTTATTTTTTGGTAAAATAAAGGTTCTTTGTCCATGTCTTTGTCCTCATGATTTGTCATTGTCTATTATAGTATGGACTTGATGTCAAGTTGAACCATCTCTTTACTTAGAAACACTGCTAGAGCTTCGTATCTGACATCTTTTCCAGCCTCAAACGAGGCACACTGTCCTTGTGATTGTTTGTTGTCTGACATCTGTTGTCTGTCAACACTTAGTTTCCTATTCTCAGGGATATTCTTACAACAGCTTTCATGATTTTTTTTTTTCTGCGCCATCTTTTCGCCAGCTCCAGTGGTGTTCCTTTCAGGTCATGGGTGGAATCCAAGGAGGGCTCGTTAGCTGGGACAATTTTTGATTATGCATGATGATGGAGATGAGGATGATGGTCTCATGGTGCCATGGAGGTGTTGTTTGTGAGCTCGGGACCGGGCCGCATTCCACGCTTCCTCTCATAAATATCCCGGGAACTACGGCACGTTCGGTGCCGACCGTGAAATCATCCATATCATGGATTTCTCATACCAAGGGAAGCACCCCCAAAGCATGCATGAATTTTCATTTTGTTACACGCAACCTTGAATATTTGATGTTTGGTTTCTAATGCTGTTACACCTGGTCGCAAAAAATCCATTTTTAGGGCTTCATCTCAGCGTCAAACATCGGATAAAGTCCGATTCATATTCGCAAATTCCGATTATTTTCTAACCAAGGCTGACATAGGCCTATGTGGTATCGTTGTATTTGTGTGTGTGTTGTGTGTGTGTGTGTGTGTGTGTGTGTGTGTGTGTGTGTGTGTGTGTGTGTTTTAGGACAAATGTACTGTACTTTTCCAATCAGAGCAGGACATTTGTGATGGGCTTCCACAAAAAGGGGAGAAAATGAGATGGGCTTCCACCAAACGGGGACAAAGTGTGATGGGCTTCCACAAAAAGGGGACAAAGTGTGATGGGCTTCCACAAAAAGGAGACAAAGTGTGATGGGCTTCCACAAACAGGGGACAAAGTGTGAAGGGCTTCCATAAGAAGGGGACAAAATGTGATGGGCTTCCTCAAGAAGGGGACAAAATGTGATGGGTTTCCACAAGAAGGGGACAAAATGTGATGGGCTTCCACAAAAAGGGGACAAAGTGTGATTTTGAGTATATGGAGTTATTAATATCACTGAAAGGTGCACAGAATACATTTTCTTTTGATATAAAAATCATTTCTGTAGCGTGAAGTAGGCCTGAGATATGCTTGTTGAAAACATACAGGTGAAAAGCGGACATTTTGAGAAAATGGCTGTTAAAGCGTTACATGGGAATCATGCCGGTACAGCATATTTGTATGATATTCTCGTTTTTAACATGTGAATAAGCTGCATTCAGCCTTGACACTTTCACAGAAGTTATGTTAGTTTTTTAAGGACGCGAAAATGAGAAAAATCTCAAAGTTCCTAACTTTGACCTATCACCATTTTTTTTCCAAATTTTTTCCAGGAGTAGCTGGGCGACTTTGTCCCTCTTTTTTTTGTAGGGTCCCATACTATAAGCTTATCTCCGATAATAGTTCCCACGCTTAAGGAGCCCTGTCTTTTGTGATCATTAACTTATATTGATTTAGATTTAAATTTATGATTGATATATTATGTTCCAGAGTGAAAGCAGTACTTGAGAAGCACGAGACAGCACTGCTTATGCTGCTGGGTTTCGGTGGCTTCTCCATCATCTTGGCCTTGATCCACAACGCGGTCCGAAAGTACGTGTTTCACGACGAGCATAACCTGGATACTACTTTCGACGCGGGTGGCAACGTCAGCTTGAGTCTGACGGCCGTCACGGTCGCCTCTCAGCTCTTCTGGCCTGGAGATATTCTGCATAGTGCCACTCTTACTACCAAGGTACGCTCCGCCATGGGTTTTTTTTTGGGTTTTTTTTTTTGGTTTTTTTTTTTTTTGTTTTTGTTGTTGTTGGTGGTGAATTTTGTTGTTATTGTTGTTCGTTTGGTTGGTTTTTGTTTGGTTTGTTCGTTTGGTTGGTTGGTTGGTTGGTTGGTTGGTTGGTTGTTGTTGTTTTCGGGGGGGGGGGGGGTATTGTTGTTTGTTTGGTTGGATGGTTGGTTGGTTGGTTTTTGTTTGTTTGTTTGCTTGTTTGTCTTGTTTTGTTTTGTTTTCTTTTCTTTTTTTGTGGTGGGGGGGGGGTATCCTGGTGTATCACGCGGAATGTACCCCCCCCTCCCAGCGCGAAGTGCCCCAGGATTAGGCAGCGTGAGGCTGGGAGTTACCAGGGTCAGTGCTGCTTGAGGCTAGAAGTGCCCCGAGAGTTACACTAGAGTTTTACTTAACATTCATATAGACTGTCACGACTAGTTCGCCTATATCACTTACCCCCTGTAGTATTGCAAGGGGTTTATTTAGGCTTATTTGAAATTCGCGTACATCAGCAAGCTGTTGGAGACTAGACAACGGGAGGAAACAAAATAACTGCACCCCTAAACTCAAAATAGATGAAGTTTCTGTGCTTACTCCGCGTTTCGACCTGTTGATTCATAATGGGCGGCGTAGCTCTCCTGCCTTGCAGACTATCTGCACATGTGCTTGGAAAATGGCAGACACGATTTAAAATATAAAAAAAGCTCTCGGCATTCTAGAGAAAAATAATCATGTTGCTGGTGTTTTGAAGGATAAGTCTGGTATTTTTCTAGAGTCTCTTTTAGACAATCAAAGCAAAGCAGTTGTTAAAAAGTCAGCTATGTATATTCGTATACCATACTCTCCACTTGAGACAATCTTTGGTGGATGACTGTGGTTTATAACACAATGTCTGTTACCATGTGTTTCGTTCATGTGTATGTTGTTAATTCTCGCATGTATATTGAGCGTGCTTCCCTTGTGGACGGGTTTGAGGTCCAATACAATTCATTCATTCATTCATTCATTCATTCATAATTAATTAATTATTTAATTAATTAAACATGGTTTTCCTCCAGCTCGGGGGCGGGGGTGGGGGGGGGGGGGTGGCCGAATGGTAGAGCGTTGGACTCTCAGTGCTCGGGTCATGAGTTCGTATCCCGGCTGGGGCCAAATATTTGTGCTGGCATTTTCATCGTTGCCCCGTCTTTGATATCACCCGTATGTGGTGGAGGAAAAGGACGTTAAAACCCGAAACACCCACCCTCCAGTTCGGCTTCTTGGAACATTTTGAGGAAAATTCCGTGATGCAGACAGTGATGAAGAAGGTTAGCAATGTGTAAGATGGGGCGAGCGACGTAGGTGACTGGGAACCAGCTGATAACGACTGCTGTGAAGACTGTGCAGACTTAGATGAGAAGATCTCTAGGATTTCGTGTCAGCTGTTATGGGTGCGACTGTCATGTCAAGTGGACTACTTGTCGTCGCGGATGGATCGTGCAGCTGGAGACGCGTAGTAGTACTACGGGGAACGCGTTAGAAGATGATTGCCACTCTCATGCCGCAATCGCGTTTGGGCGTAATATTCTTGTAATGCGGGACAGTGTGGCAAATTCACTGATAGAGTTAGTGCATTTGGGCGTACAGTTTCTACACTGCGACACAGCTTGTCACAGCTCTGTTGGAAGATGACACTCGTCATGCGGTTAGCGCATTTTTCACGTAATATACGGGGAGCCGGGATAGCGAAAGAGTACAGCGTTTGACTTTTAAAGCTCGGGTCGTGAGTTCGAATCCTGGCTTGGACCAGATATTTGTGCTGGCCTTTTTCTTGTTTCCCCGTCTCTGATATCACCCATACGTGGTGGATTAGGGCGTTAAACTCCCAAACACCCAATAATTATCACCTAATATTCCTGCGATGCGGGACAATTTGACACACGCGCCGTTGCAGGTTATCGTAATATTCCTGGTATGTGAGACAGTTTCAGAAACCTTCACAATCTGTAAATGATGCAAGACTGGAGAACTATTCTTTTAAGTGTCTGTCGATGACTATATACGTGTAGCGTATAATATAAGACTGTCTTCGGGTCAGCTTTGAAATGCCGCCTGCCATACCATTCAGAGAGGTCGGATGGGTGTTTGGGAGTTTAACGTCCTTTTCGACCACGTATGGATGATATCAAAGACGGGGTAACGAGAAAAAGGCCATCACAAATATTTGGCCCCAGCGGGGATTCGAACTCACGACCCGAGCATTGAAAGTCCAACCCTCTACCATTCGGCTATCCCGCTTCTCTCATCTTCATCCAGAGAGAGATACTAATGGTGTATTGGTGAATCCCGTCATAGCCTTTTGCAAGAGAGAGAGAGAGAAAGAGCACCATTTCACTACCCTGCGCCAAGATATTTTCCCTTCAACCCGATCACAGTAGCAACAAGAACAACAACAACAACCACTAAAACAAAACAACAACCACAACAACATCGAAAACAAAACAACAACGACAACAACCCCTAACACAAAACAACAACAACAACAACAACCCCTAAAACAAAACAAGCACAACACAAAACAAAACAAAAACAAAACAACAACAACAAACAAACACACGAACGAACGAAAACAGCCTGAGAACGTAGTCAGTACTCATAGGACTACACATACTAACATCACCCACCTTTTCACTATCCGGTGCCCAAGACATTTTCCCTTCACCCCCCATCACATGGAGAGAAGAGACTACTAACGCTGTAGCTGCTAAGAGTGTTCTTAAGATCGATGGAGCGCACAATGACGATTTGTATGCCCAAACGGACCCCACTTTGATGCGGCCGCCTGGTCGCGCCCTGCAGCTTTGATGCCGTCATCAGAAAATGTGCAAATAAAGCTTGGAGAATTGAGATTAAGCATATCAGGTCGTTCAGGGTTCGCTTGCGGCTGTGGCATATCGGCAGCGTCTTCGGGGCGTAAATGGCTGATCTCCGAGGCGCTGTGAATCTGTGGATCTATATCGGTTCCGTGTCAACGTCCAAGGCGCTGGTCTGGAATTCCTGACGGCTCTATCTGTGCATTTTGTTGTATTTTTTCCTACGGAGGAAAAAAAGCAATTCAAACGTTATTTTACAGTTTTTGCTTGGCAGATCCCTTCTTCGTCTGTTTTAATGTTTCTTTGCAGTGTTTGTGTGTTTGGGCTCTCTCTCTCTCTCTCTCTCTCTCTCTTGCTTTTTTTTTCTTGCTTTCTTTCTTTTGTGTGTATGGTGTATAGAGTAAGTTTGAGAATTTTCATTGCAGACAGACACCACCAACACATTTATTTTAAAGTTTTGTTTTTTTCCTGTTGATTTTTTTTCTTCTATCTTTGATTTTTGTAATTATGTACCGTACGTACACTAAGGTTGTTCATTTCTGCCTGTATCCAGCATTTCGTGTGTTAAGTTCCTTCCTGACTCCGCCTTTCTATGTTTTGAAGTATCAGTTCTTCTTTTAGATGGTCTCAAATCACAGACCTGACTTTCACTGATTTAGTAAATCATAAAACAAAACAACAACAACAACAACAACACTCTTTGCAGTAGGTGTTGATATTTCGGCAACAGAAAGGTGTACAAATAAAACCGACGTCAAACAAGTTCATTTATTGACTTAGTCTCTGTTTTGTGTCTCTGTTTTGTGTTCCTTCACTGTGCTAGCTTATATATTTAGTGAGAGTCCTCCCTCACTGATTTCTTTTCAGAAATGAACTAAATACAAGTCCCTCAGTACCCAGAGGTCTACAGACGCAATCTTTGCAAGAAACCAATCCTTTTACATTGTAGTGCAATCAAGGACTTTCAAGAACAGCCTGCGTGGAACGACAGAGATGGAAGTAACATCTTGAAGGCAGTCTGAAGGGAACGCGAATTTAAGTGCAGAACCTGTTGGTCGATAGCTCAAATCGGGCGGGCTTGTAACCTAACCTCACCTGTGAGACCAGGAGTACGTTACCCGTGTCTGTATCAGATACATCACCGGGGCCAACAGAGATTTGGATCTTGAACGAATACCCGTCACCCCTTTCCACATCCGTTCCGTGTTTTTAGACGACTGATTCGTCTTATTGACTGGAGCCTTTCCTTCAGAGTTTGCTCCCCTGAGGGTGGGGTGGGATGGGGGTCTGGCCCGTCTTGTCTTTGTTAAAGAAACGTGAGCTTTTTTTCTTCTTCTTTTTTTTTTTTTTTCTTCCGGACAAGTACAACATTCTGCAGCGGGGCTTTTTGTTGAAAGTTTCTCACTGTATAATAATGTACTGGGGCGATTGTCGAAGTAGTCTGCTGTGCAATGACACAATATAGTCAGTCCATGACGTCATTTGATGGGAAAGAGGATGATTTCACACATTGACGTAATAGTATTTTTCCCCAAAATGACGTCATGGATTTGCCGTGTTTAGTGCTTCCACGAGACTGCAGCCGATGCAAGAGAGCGGGAGTTTGGGTCCCGATTGGGGTGTCAGAGTGTTCACCTCTTGAAATAATAATGTGACATCATTCATTCATTCGGCCATGTCGTCGGGGGTTCTCTGTGGTACACCGACCACACACTTAAAATTAAATGCAATGCTAAGTTTCGAAGCTTTCGGTCCTTGGCACAGCTTAGTTGTACTGAGGTGATGTCCTGTGCGCGTGAATCACGTGAGCGTGCGTGATGGGTTCATTTGACAGCTATTTCAGCTCGTATCTAAATCACATTGTGATTATTATGGAGATCACAATGCTGCTGCTGCTGCTGCTGCTGCTCATGATGATGATTACTCCGATCTTTGTAGTGGTGTGTGTGTGTGTGTGTGTGTGTGTGTGTGTGTGTGTGTGTGTGTGTGTGTGTGTGTGTGTGTGTGTGTGCGCTCTCTCTCTCTCTCTCTCTCTCTCTCTCTCTCTCTCTCTCTCTCTCTCTCTCTCTCTCTCTCTGTCTCTGCCATTTCATTATATGATTTGCATTTGCAAAGGTCTCACGTGTGTGTGAATGCGTTTGGACCTGATGGACGATTTTCTCTATGGTTTAGTTTCCTGTAGTTTAGTGCATTTTTCTGTCTTGAATTATCCTTTTTAATTTTTATTTTACTTTATTATTACTTTTTTTTTCTCAGTAGATAGTCTCTGTACGTAGTATTAGCGACTGGCGAATTTCGGTCAAAACCTTTACCGTTGATAAACAAAGTTCCATCATCATCATCATCATCATCATCTCTCTGTGGTTTGGATGTTTGTTTCACTGTGACTGCACATGCCGAGTGTGGTTGGCTGATACGCGATACTTGTATGTGATTATGTTATGTGATGAATGTATTCAATTAATAATGAAATGAGTAATTAATTTAATGAATATCCCAATTTGCATATTCTAGGCATTAACCTGGGGAAGTTTGTTTTCTAGGAATAGAAACGTGTTATCATGATTAATTTAATTTTATGCCTGAAATGTTTATTAGTGTTGTGTTATTATTTGTTCTCCTTTCCATTTTCTATGTCTTTTCGAATTCGTGTCTGTCTTATTTACGTCCACCAAGCCCTATTTTTTCCTCACTGGCATATAATAATAATAATAATGATAATAATAATAATAATGAATACTGTATAGGCGCTTTACCCAATTTCATGAATCGGCTCAAAGCGCCGCGAACTGAACCCAACACGCACGCTCACGTGAATCACACGCATTCTCTCACACACACTGGACGTAAACACATTACAATCACGTGGTGCGAAGGGTCAGCTTAGCTATTTAAATTTCGGAATTTAGAATTATGATATAATAAACATCTGTTGAATTGAATTCTGTTTTCAGAATGGCATCGCTGGTCCCTTCTGGTACGCGGTGGGGATCATCGCCAACATCTTCATCTTTCCCATCTTCTCCGTACAGTTTAAGACAAAGGCTCCCGGAGCAAAAACGTATTTACAGGTGAGCATATCTTCCACGGTGGCCGAATAACCAAAATAGGTGGGTATGGCCGCTTCTGTTACTAATTCTCTCAGTCTGCACACATCAATATCCGAGCTAAAACAGAAAAATAAACCAATCCCGCGTACTTGTTCGAGACATTTCAGCAAATACTCATTTTCACGACGTTTTCTGAAGCAGCGCGGAATTTTTCATGCCTTTTCATTATAATAAAACCTTTCGGAAAGAAAAATGCACATCTTAAAAAAAAAACAAAAAAAAAACTAAAAATCCTGCGAAATATCTTGTATTGAACGAGTTGGTTTAGGTGGACGCATACGCAGGGTGAGTTTTTGTGAAGGCCATCTGTGGACGTTTTTCATTGGTTGAATTTCTTTCAACTTCTCTCAGGCTCTTTGCATCGCTCCCGTTGGATTGGCAGATTTGACAGATTCTGTCCTATGGACTGCATTAGATGTTTGACGTCGACCGTCAAAATCAGAAATGTCTACCCCTTTGAGTCCCGGATTATGAGATAGGAGGTGTGTGTGTGTGTGTGTGTGTGTGTGTGTGTGTGTGTGTGTGTGTGGAGGAGGGGGGGTGTCGAATGGCGGGGGGAAGGGGGGAGGAGGGCAAGGTGGCGGATGGGTCAGTGAAGCTTTCGCTCATTGGCCTTTATCTTGTGTTGACTCTCCCTCCACCCGCTATAGCAGACTCTCAGTGCTCGGGTCGTGAGTTCGAATTCCGGCTGGGGCCACATATCTGTGCTGGCCTTTTTCTCGCTGCCCCGTCTTTGATATACAGACGTGATGGAGAATGACGTCAAACTCCCAAACACCCACCCACTTACCCACCCGTTATAGCAGCGTCGAGTAGGCAAGCACGTGTATGTTTGTGTGTGTGTGTGGGGGTGGGGGTGCGGGGGGGGGGGGGTCGTTTACTGTGTTTCAGAATACTACTTGGAGTTACTTCTACTAACACATTATAGTTTGACAGCCAGTTACAATCGCTAATCGCACAATCAAGAACTTGATCCAGTTCGCTAGTGACCTGAAAACAGATTTATCTTAAACAAGATCGTTTCTTGTCAGATTTATTTTTCATTCGTCTTCAGCCGTTAACTCCACTTTACGAACCTTTCTATCAAAAAACTCACGAAGAAAACAATGACAAAGTTTCTGCAATTCCCTTCGCGGGAAACACAATCTCCCCTCCCTCCCCAAAAACAGCTTTTGAACTTGTTCCCCGCCAAAGTAGAAATTGGGGATTTTCTGACATCTTACTGTTCTCTCTCCTGGCCGCATTATGAACTCTAAGCAGCCGATGAAGAAATGACAAAGTTGTCGGGGTAACCTCATTCGCTGTCTGTAAGGTGCAGGCTTAGTTACGGCTTCATTACCAACCCCATCGATCAAGACAGCGGTGTCTTTGGCTGTCCCACTCTCAGACTACATTGTCCTCGATTTCTTCTTCCCTTCGCATTGGTTGAGTCGGGCGACATTCTCACAAGGCTGTTTCAAGATGCAGTCGTTTTATTGCTGACGTGTAATACACTATGCTTAGGGGCCTGTAGGTTCATGAACTCCCAAAGCTCAGAGAGAGAGAGAGAGGGGGGGGGGAGAGAGAATATCAATGAATCAATGAAACTTTATTTTACAACGGTAGGGGCAGATGACATCAGATGGTCAGTTTTCATACCTGCCGTTGCGAAAAACTACTATTATCTAACTGAGAGAGAGAGAGAGAGAGATGTCGGCTAAACACTATTTTCTCGCTTAGGCTGACATCACACAGGGACACGTTTAGGTTCAAACAAGCACCAAACACTGCTTGAATACAAACCGGAAAAATTAGAGCAAAGACGTGTTGTAGCCGTGTATGTCACACGATGAACACCGAAAGCTGCCAAGTCCGGCCGTGTTCGATGTTTGTTCGGACTTACACGTCTCCCGAGTGACATCATGCAGCTTTAGCCTCTCGGTATTGTGATAGTGATAGACGCGGATCAGGAACTTTCGATGAAACAAAATACAACAAAATACAACACTTAAATCCGCTGACGTGTAAGGCGGTTGTAATGGAAACTGTCGAATTTTATCATTAATATTTTCACTGGGAGATTTTTAAGCGAGAATTAGCAGCTTTAGATCAAGCAAACTCCAAACAAATCTGTGGGGTTTTTTTTCCTTATTTCACCGAATGACCAAACAAGGAATGTATGTAATGTTGTTTTTATGTCTAGAAATGCCAAAGGACAATTAAAAAAAAACAAAAAAAAAACAATTCCACCAATCAGTGGGTCCTCTTTCAGTAACTGCGCCGAGCGCCATCGGGTAAAAAGTATAGCCACGATTACACGAACGCCAGTATCTTTATGTCTTCTCTCCTACAACATCTTTAATCTCAGTCCACTGCCGACTTTGCATTCAAACAAGTTCGTCGGTACTTTATACAAGTATCACCAAAATTTTAGTCACGAATCTCAATGTACTGTACAGGAACACTGCAGATCGACACGTCCAATTCTCGCTCTCTCGCTGTAATCAAAGGTGACAGGTGGCAAATTTTCACTGACGGTACCAGCACCAGTTTCAGGCAGAGAAATCTATATCCGTCTTTTAAGAGTGGCAAGGGTGTAGAGAAGATTCTTGACACTGGTTCTGAGCGATATTTTGACCGGAAAGGCACGAGACACCTCATGCAGAGTGCGTTCAGACAAGAGAATCGCCCGTCTGTGATGGACCAGGAATGAATCGCGTAATATTCCCACGTCAAGCCGTCCATCCAAGTTCATTTTTATCAATTCGCCCGCCGTGATGCAATAGTAATAACTAGCCAAGTCCCGCCATTCATCTCTGTCTGAAGCCTGCCATCTCTCTCTCTCTCTCTCTCTCGGGCAGCCGGGGTGTCCGAATGGTAGAGCGTTGGACTTCTAATGCTCGGGTCGTGAGTTCGTATCCCGGCTGGGGCCAAATATTTGTGCTGGCTTTTTCATCGTTGCCCCGTCCTTGATATCACCCGTATGTGGTGGAAAAGGACGTAAAACCCCCAAACACCCACCCACCCACCCTCTCTCTCTCTCTCTCTCTCTCTCTCTCGGGGCTGGTTGAGCGTTGGACATTCAGTCCTCGGATCATGAGTTCAAATTCCAAGCGGTCCCAAATATTTGTTGTCGTCGTTGATGTTGTTGTGGTTCGTCAGGAGAGGGGAGGGGGGGGGGTCAAAATGGACCGGAGTTTTTCCGGTGCAATGCAGCTCCAGGTCGAATGTACCAAATCATAGAACACTCATTCTCGGGTTCCCACGGTATAGCACCGCGTTTTTCCAAATTCAAAAAAGCCATACCACCGGAAAACACTTTGGATTTTGAGTTAGAGTGAAACTGGCCGTTTATGATGATGATGATGATGATGATGATGATGGAGACTTCATATAGCGCACGGCTGCACCCTAACTGAGTGCTCACGGCGCTTAGGGAGAGGTTTTGAAAGGAAAGATAATGAAAAAAAAAAAAAAGCTGCAGATGATTACTGGGGTGAGGCACTGAAGAGATCGAGTCTTCAGGCGCTTCCGGAATGCGGTAATGCTGACTGCCTCCTTCACTGTCTCAGGGAGGGAGTTCCACAATGTCGGCGCTGCCCTGTTTATCATCCAGAAACCAATTTGTATTAAGACGTTGCTAGCATCTAAAGATATGTCTAATACGCTCATGTTTTAAAATACCGGCTTTAGATGAGAGCAGACATCGACCAAACGTTTGAAGCGGCAGGGCAACGGAGAAGAAGGGTCGTCCATTTTGATTATTCCCCCCTGCTGACTCTCCTTCACGACAATTTTTGTTTTCTCACTTTGAGAAGACTACTAACACTGTTGTCACTAAAGCTCAGTTGGTACAGTTCGGCCGTTAGGGGGTGCAAATGTATACCAGTCAAATCCGTCCATACTTCGCATAAAGTGAGGGGAGCCGGGGTGGCCGAATGGTAGAGCGTTGGACTTCTAATGCTCGGGTCGTGAATTCGTATCCCGACTGGAGCCAGATATTTGTGCTGGCTTTTTCATCGTTGCCCCGTCTTTGATATCACCCGTATGTGGTGGAAAAGGACGTTAAACCCCCAAACACCCACCCCACCCGCATAAATTAAATTCGTAGAACGAAGTCAGCGGCCACGTGACTTCATCTCGCCAGACCCCGGAGTACATTTGCACCCCCTACCGCGTTGCGGGGATACAGTCGCCCCCCGTCAGTGGACGACTGGAGTTTATTTGCCCCTCCTGCGCGTGACTGGTATACATTTGCACCCCGTAACGCGCGAACTATACCAACGGAGCGTTACTAGACCATTCGCATTGAACTTTTCTCTGTCTTGCAGATCATACACGCGAGGTTCGGCACGCGAGCCCACATCGTCTTCTGTTTCTTCGCCATCTTGACCAACCTTGTCATCACAATCGGGGTCCTGCTGGCAGGGAAGGCAACCATCCAGTCACTGACTAAAAACGCTTCGGACGAGTACTCGGTTCTGATCATGGCAACGCTGTTTGGATCGTACTCGCTGATTGGTGGGCTGGGCACGACCTTCTACGTGTCCTATTTCAACGCCTGCCTCGTGTTCATTCTGCTCATTGTGTTCGTGGTGAAGATTCTGCACAACACTGACGAGCAGTGGGAGCACATCGGGGACACGACGAGAATGTACCAGGCCATCTCCTGCATTGAAGGACCCGCGGACAACCTTGATAACAGTTACATTACATTCAGGTGAGGTTAACGAGCTCTGGCATACAACAGGGCAATTCTTTGTTTTTTAAAGCAGTCTGCCCACACTGCCCCAGTTTAAATCCAGCTTAAACACTTACCTTTTCCGTCAGGCCTTTGGTCTTTAACACACCTGGTGTTCTTTCTGCGGGTATATTTAGCCTGTATATTCGCATTGGTAAGATGTATCTGTGTGTGTGTGTGTGTGTGTGTGTGTGTGTGTGTGTGTGTGTGTGTGTGTGTGTGTGTGTGTGTGTTAGCGCAGTGAGTTGAGTCCTTATAGAGCCTGCGCTTTGTAAGCACTATGTATTGTTTTCAATTCAATTCGATTCAGTTCTATGTAACTACAGGGGGTTTTGCATTCAGATGAATCTGTTATTTTTTAGTCTTTCTCCTGTCGTAAAATAAGTCACAAAAGCCTTTAGCAGTTGATTAGTTAATTTGCAAGCTGTTGATTCTGCTTTTTTTCTTGGCAATGGAACACAGTAACAAGTGGATACAGTCAGGCCCAGTTTACATAGCAACGGGAAAACGGGCATTTTGAAATGCAGAACTACCGCATGAATTCATCTTCATTCTTCTCCTGCGAGAAACTTGGCATTGCCGACTAAGATAATTGACTTGCATCTCTTCTTTTGAAACGCCACATGGTCATAGTCTCTGCATAATAATAATGTGCCATTAAATCTGTTGCAGATCTTGGGGAGCCTTCCTTTATGGCATCATCGAAATCTTCGTATCGTCAGCAGTGACGTATTGCGACCAAGCGTCCTGGCAGTCGCGTATCGCGGCCAAGCCAGTGCAAGGGGTGTGGGGTTTTCTTCTGGCTGGGTTCATTTGGTTCTCTATCCCCAACGTGATGGCCGTAACAACCGGTATGGCTTACCTGGCCCTCAGTTCCAACAACGGCAGCAACTTGCTTTTGCCTAGCGAAATTGACGAAGGTAAGGGTTCGACTTACACATATAGTTCCAGGTTCTGGTGGACGACAGGACTCATATGGATTCTAGTTCAGAGGGTCGCGAGTTGGAAGCCCTACAGAATCAAAATTTGTGCCGATTTTGTTCCCAGTGCTTCAGTTTTTGAGATCATCTTCTTAGCAGACGAAAGACCTAACCACGTATCGTCATTGTTGAATATGAAGCGAACGCCAGTATGTTCCATGAAAAGGGTGGGTAGGTGTTCGGGAGTTATACGTCTTAATAATAATAATAATAATAATACACTTGTAGAGCGCAGAGTTCTGCTTAGAAAAGCACTGAATGTGGTTTTTGCTCACGCATACACACAACATTCACATGCACTTTTATACACATCAATACAGACGGTGGAGTTTAAAGTTATTCAACCACGAATGGATGATATCAAAATACAGCAGGGATGTAAAACATGTGGTTTCCAGGACTGGTGACTCCGTTGATAGCGGAGAAGGTGCTGGGATCTGCCGGAGGAATCTTGGTGCTCACTATGGGTGCCATGGCCCTGATGTCCACAGGGTCCGGGGAGGTCATGGCGCTTTCTTCCATTATCGTTTACGACATCTACCAGACCTACATACGGCCATTCAGGTACCGTAGTTTGTCGTTTAGCCCAGGCGACAATGTTTTTTTCCGACTGGTTTTCTCCGGTGCTATAAGGCGTGATATTTTTCTATGTATAGTGGACAAAGTAGTGAAGTCCGTTTGCACAATACTTGCTCTCACCAAAGGTAATGCTTGTTTGATTAATTTTAGGGTGGGTGGGTTGGGGTTTGGGGGTTTAACGTCCTTTTCCACCAGGGGCAACGATGAAAAAGCCACCACAAATATTTGGCCCCGGCTGGGATACGAACTCATGACCCGAGTATTAGAAGTCCAACGCTCTACCGTGCGGCCACCCCGGCTCCCCGATTAATTTTAGGGCATTTTCAACTACAACAACAAAATCTTTTGACTTGATATCCGACAGGGTGCGTGTGTCAGAATTAAATTTGTGAGCTTTGACTTCGCAAATAGGTCGTAAACGTGTTTGGGTGATTTTTTTCTACTCTACTGTCCATTTCGAGAAATTCGGGCTGATCCGGGAGGGGGGGGGGGGGTCGCCTCGGTGCAGCGCTACCCAATACCTATCCTTTTTCAATTTTGCTGGAGGAGGAAAGCCGTATAACCCGGAGAGAAACCCCTGATGAGCACCCCGGTAACCAGGAAAAACTGGTATCACATATCACAAGCTCAACTTGAACTCACCCTTCCTCGCCCTGACAGCGGTGACGGCCGTTCAGTATCGCAGCGGCTAGGTCCGACACGCTACCTATTAGACCACCGCTCATCCAAGTACTGTATAAGTATTTCATGTGCTTTTTTGCCACCTTCAATGGTGTTGGCCCTAGGTCATGCGTGGAATCCACGGAGGGCTCGAAAGCTGGGGCAATTTATTTTTATTATGCATTATGATGGAGATGAGGATGCGCAACTGGCAATAGAGTTGGGGTAGAAAAAAAAATGATGTGCCTTTTGCCGTGGGGCTGTATTGTTGTTGTTGTTGTTGTTATTATTGTGGTTGTTATTGATGTTTGGAGGGGGGGGGGGTCACAACACTCAGGAGGAGTCATTCATTTCCTAACATTTTGTATTTGCCTCCATTTCAGGAAACATTTACAGAGCGTACACTGCGTGCTGTGCGGTAGAACCAAGAAGCTGCTGGCGAAGAGACAGGCGGCGGACGGAAGTAACGATCTGGCGGATGTCTGCGCATGCGTGGACGTATCAAGATGTGGACCCTGCATGGAGGATTTAGTTCAGGCGAGCTCGAAGGTAGGGCAGGGTCCCTGAACAAAGTCTGCATTAAAATGAAAGTGTTGACCGTTCCTCTCTGTCGTATTTCTTGTTTGTGTGTCTCTGTGTCTAAAAGCCGTAAGTGCCATTTTACCGGTCGTTTCGTGCAAAGGTTTTCACGAAAGAAGTTAGGCATTTACATTCCTGCAGTGGTCTTCAGTCTACTGGTCTTCACTGAATGTGTACACAATAATGTGAAAACCAATCAGTCTGCATTTGTTTTTACTTCCTGTCGGTTCACTGTAGCACAAGACACAATCTTGTGGTCCGTACTATTATCATTTTGGCATCTGAGGTGCGTTCTTGTTGTTGTTGTTGTTGTTGTTGTTGTTGTGGCGTTGTTGTATTTTTACGAGACTCAAGAGGAGTAATTCATTTCATAACTTTCTGTATTTGCCTCCCGTTGTTCTATTTGTTGTTGTGTTGTTGTTGTTGTTTGTTTGTTTCTTTTTTTTTTTTTTTTGCTGCTTTGCTTCTGTTGTTATTGTCATTGTTATTGTTGTTTTCTTTTTCTTAACACTTCCGTGGCTGCTTGATGAATCAAAGATTCGGTTCTCATGGACCATAGGTTCGTCTGTACCCGACAAAGGATTGTGATTTAAGCAGTTAATTTCATCTTTTATCTTAACCCACTTTTTCACAGGTCGACTACCACGAGACACAACCCTACAAGTGTCCAACACACGGTCGGTTTCGGCATTACATGGACTTCCTGTTTGAGTTCAAGAACTGGTGTATAGTGATGGTAACCGTCTGCATAGTGCCGCTCGGCCTTGTCGTCTTTGAGTCTGGCATTGACCTCAACTGGAGCTTCTACGTTGGGGCCATTGTCACCATCCCCTGCTTCCCGCCCGTCATGTTGTCAATTATATGGGTCAAGGCGACATCACAGGGGATGATCGCGGGTAAGCAAGCTGTGCGTAGGTTGAAGTACACTGCTACACTTTGAAAAAAAAAAAAACCTAACTGTATGCGCTATAATTTAAAATGGGAAAATGCTACTTACAAAGCTCCAAGGCTAAAACAAGTGGTGTTTCATCTGGGCACTGTCTTCTCAATCCGCGCCCTCAAATCTTAGAGAAATGTTGCTTTGCATTTCAGTGATTTTCCTGTACGTGTTTCTATAAACAGACCAGCCCAGCCAGCGTTTTCGTGGCAATACCTAGTCTTAGGGCAATATTACAGCGACGCCAGTCTTCATGGTGTTCTAGTTGTTATATCGTATCGAATGAATTTTTGGCAAGGGTTTAGCGCTTGTGGTAAAAGTTTACAGGACAAGCAAATAAAAGCGACATAAAAGGGACAGAAACCACTTAAAGTTCACAAAGGACGGCACGGGTCAACGTTTTTCCTCTTTCGCCTTCCTCAGGACACAAACAAATGGGACATGTTTACAGGACAGTTTGAAAGACACGTTTCAAAGTTTTTCTTTGCCATGCGCATAATAGCACCGAGACAAATGAAATAAAGAAAATAATAATATACAAAATTACCAGAGTATGTTCATATTCCTAGGCGGGGAGAAAAAAAGGAGACAGAGACAGAGAGAGAGAGAGAGAGAAAGAGAGAGAGAATGACAAACCTTTATTTTTCAACGGTAGAAGATTTTGCCCATCGGCCACTTTACAACCTTGCCGTTGCTAAACTACAGAGAGAGAGAGAGAGAGTTTACAGGAACGCTATTGCAAGCGTATTGAGACTTTCAAATCCATTTACCCCCAGGTGGTCTGTGTGGACTGGTTGCCGGCATCATCGCCACGTTGAGTGCAGCAACCATGTACGAGGGTGGACTGAGCAACTTCCTCATCAACACGGTGCAGGACTATGCCATTTTGGCCGGTACGTGCAGCAGCTTCGGCTTCAGTCTGGCCGGGTGCATTGTGGGATCGCTGTTGACGCACCGCATCCACACGCCGGACGATGAGCAGCGGGAATGGATGAAGATGATGGACATCGACAACCCGCTGCACCCATGGGAAGTCAACTTTCGGGAAGACTTGAAAGGTCTGTTGTTTCGTTTTGTTTTTGTTGTTCTTGTTTTGTTTTTTGCCTGTCTTGTTCTTCTTTGTTTAGGGGGGAGTCGGGACAGCCGAATGGTAGAGCCTTGGACTCTCAATGCTCGGATCGTGAGTTCGAGTCCCGGCTGGGGCCAAATATTTGTGCTGGCCTTTTTCTCGTTGCCCCGTCTTTGATATCACTCTTATGTGGGTTAAGCGTCCAAACACCTGCACCCCCTTCTTCTTTGTTTTAGTTAAAAGTATTTTTTTGCTTGTTTTGTAGTACCTTCTCCTTCTTTTTCTTCTTCAACGATTCAGACTTTCAACCAACTGTCCTTCACGAAGCAGCCCATAGTTATAATTATTCCCGCAAATGGAGAATCGAGTAGCTTATTTGGTAGAGAGTTGGCCTCGATATCGGAAGGGTTCCCGGTTCGAAATGCGTCTTTTAAGTCGTACATTGTTGTTGTTAATGATGCTGATGCTGATGCTGCTGCTGCTGCTGATGATGATGATGATGACTGGTCATTTCTAGGACGCAACAGAAACGTCCATGCAGTAAGCATGCTTATCGCGACTACGAGAAAAACGAGAGAAAAGAAAAAACAATTCAGAACTGACAGATGATACAAGTCTTAAGATACCGCTTGAAAGTGTTGATTCGCTGCAGAACCTGACGAGGTGAGCTGGAAAGTTGTCCCAGTGAGAAGGAGCTGCACCCTTAAACGCAAAATTATTTTAATACTGCTCAGTTCACACGTGCCCGCCTCCTTTAAAAAAAAATGAGATTGTATTGCTTGTTCTCTGCACAGGCTACGAGTATGAAGACCGGCCCAGCATCGAGCAGATGAACGATGCCTTCCGGACCGCTAAACTGACGGCTTACATCGGCGGGGCTTGCTCCATCGGGCTTTTCGCCGTCCTCATCCCAGGCATCATGGCGTCCTTCCCCGTCATGGACGAGACGCAGTTCTCCGTCTGGCTCTACTTCAACCAGATCTGGGCCGTTGTCATGGCGCTCATCGTCATCATAGCGCCCCCTGCCGAGGAAATCATGCGGATCATACGTCAGTGTAACCGCAACCGGGGCCTGGAGACCAAGGTCATTCAGAACGACATGGACGCCAATGAGATGATGGTGAAGGACGGTGATCACCATGCCAGCAATGACGCCATACCACCTGTACACGTATAGGTTTGGAGGTGGTGTATGCTGCCAGTATGGTTTGTGTGGACACTCGCTACCAAGATATTGCGAACATTCGCTACCATGACATTGCCAAACACTCGCTACCAAGATATTGCGAACATTCGCTACCATGACATTGCCAACACTCGCTATCTTGACATTGCGAACACTGGCTACAATGACATTGCGAACAGTCGCTATACAGCCTGAGGTTGTGCGACGCATAGACCTGGGGTTAGTTACCAGGCACGAAGCCAGGACGGTTTGTGAATACTCGTTACCTACCTTGACATTGTGAATAGTTGCTACCGTGACATGTAGGCGTGAGGACGTTGTTTCATTGGCAAAGACCACGAGCTGCCGTGACAATTGTGAACACTGAATGTACGCGTATGAAAGTCTTGTCGCTGAGAAACAACGCTCGCTATACACTGAACGCATTTCGTGAACACTCAAAGCATGTGAGAACGACTTGGCGACTGGTAAAGAACACTTGCTACATGTACAATGACACCGTAAACACTAAAATTAATGTTGTGTGGGAGCGACCCTCCACTTGTAAAAGGTGAACACACAACAAGGGAATTCATTTACAGTTTGTGAACATTCGCGACTATGTTGTAAACACTGAATACGCGTTGTGAAGCAAAGGTGAATATAAAACGAGGGAGGTTGAAGTAAGGTGAATTCACTGGCAGAACCTGTAGTGGCATTTGAAGATGTATACTGGGAACTGACACTATAAAGAACAAACTCGAATACAAGCCAAGCAAAATAAACCAGTGCATCTGTGCTTGCTGTTACAGATATAAGCAGGGATTCTGAGTGTAAGAAAATACTGGCGTGGTGTTTGCTTAAGATGATTTCCGTGGACTTGCAGGCGAAGGCTTGGTCACAGTTTGTTTTGTTTTGTTTTGTTTTTTTAATGGAGGGGGGGGGGTGTTTTTTTGTTTGTTGTTGTTTTGTGGGTTTTTGTTTGTTTGTTTGTTTGTTTGTTTTTTGGAGGGGGGGGGATTGCTGCCTCACATCTTTGCCAGCTCCAGTGGTATTCCTCCCAGGTCACGGGTGGAATCCACAGAGGGTTCAGAAACTGGGGCAATTTTAATTACGCTTAATAATGAGGATAAGGATGATAGTAAGATGATGCTGTGGAGGTCCATGTGGTTTGAGACTGCGTGACAGGGCCGCATTCCGCGCTTCTTGTCAATTATTTTTGATAATCAAGAAACAGAGTTTGAAGCGATTTCTCATGGTAGTGATTGTTAACTAGCACGTGCAGAATGAAAATGTTGCATCAGTGTTGCCCCAGACACTTCGTGGCGGTATAAATACAGATTCTTATGCATGATACTTTACATTATTTCTAGATCACCAGCCAACGAGCTTTTGTGTAAAGTTTGCAATGATTTGGAAAGATTGCGACGTTTGAGAAATCCACTGCCAACTGGGTGAGTAAGAGGAAACGTCCACAGTCAAAATGCGACGAGACAATCACTATGATACAATGGACACAATACTCATTAATGATGCACTGGCGAACTGTGACTACATGTAGTTCCCTTGTTTCCAAAACCAGAGACCAGCAAACTTTGCCATGGCGTCTAGCAGGAGTGTGAGTCGTATGAAGATCGCCCGCTTATTGTGTCTTTCGCAGAGATTCTCAAATACGGACAAAACCAGATATCACCTAATTATGCCAAACAAATTTTTGAGCTTGGGTTAATAATGAGTCGGGACTTGTATCCTCCAGATGACTAGAGCAGGAGCATTAGGCTACGTTATCTAAGCACTGCTGTGGAGTGAAAGAACTTGAAAAATGACGAAGGATACTTGCAGCTGAGTTCATGCATGGCTGTACATGTCTTTGAATTTAACAACTGAGAGTGCGGAGATGGAGTTGATAGTTTCTCAGTACGTTAACCCTGAGGAGAATCCACGGTAAGGTAAAGCGTGCGTGTTTTCTATTGCTGTTTGCTGTTTCCAAGATTTCACCCCAACAATCCTTTTATCGATCAAAAAGCCGAAATTTACCATGAATGTTGTGGCAGGCAAAGCAGTTTTGTACACAACGTGTACACATTGTTTTGTTTGTCTAGAAACTGAAAAGATTAAGCATACATCTTATGTCGCAGTTTGCTCTTCCGTCGATTACAATCGCATCTACATGTACAAAATTAAGCACTTTACGAAACTACCACTGAAGAATTTCACCAGAGAGAAAGCAATATTACGCAATGGTTTTGTTTAGCCATTGTTTATCTTGAAGTTCTTCATCTACAATCGTTGTTTATTATCATCAATATCAAATAATGTTTGGTTGATAGTCTTCCTCCCTCATGTTTACTTGGTAAGTTCGTCATACTTGTGTTGTTTCTTAAATGAATTATTGTGTCGGCGTCAATGAGGTAGGGTTAGTGCATAGAATACAAAGTATGTCATCCAGTGTTTCATTTGATTCTTCAAAGATGAGCAGATGGGGTAGGGGTGTATGCATGGTCGTTAAGTGGTTGTTCTGCAAGAAGTATGACAAATAACGTGAAGGTTTTATTATTATTATTATTATTATTATTATTATTGTACCTCTGTCATGCATTACGAAGGCTCTAACGCGCTACATCACCGCTTATGCAATGGCGATCTGGAAGTCAGCAAAGACGAAGAGTTTATGGCGTTTGTCCCTCAGCCTGGTCAATGCGGGCAGAATTTACAAATGTTATCGGAAATGCATAATTTAAATTTGGCGTCTCTCATTTGCGTTCAGCGTCACGTTAATTGCATCGTCCCATTTTTGCATGAAACTTTTGTCATTGTAATGTCGTTCCTGCGGCTTAAGAATTTCATCACTGAGACCGCCAAATCGCCCGGCTTCAACCAGTTTCCACGAAGGGTCGACATACTGCAGTGAACACAACTAATTCTGATGAGCTGAGCAATGGCAAAGCCGAACTCGAACGTGACCGGGCTACAATGTGATTTGTACTACCTTGACGGTTTACATTACGAGGAACTATAATCGCCGGATCAGTGTTAGAATCGTATGACCGATTCCCACTCCGATGTAAATAATTGGTTAAAGTTCTACAATCTCAACAACAACAACAACAACAAAAAGTGTGCGATTTTGCAAAATGCAACAGTTACAGTGTTGTCAGCGTTCCTGAAAGATTTTTTTAAAGTCACAAACAGTGTGCGATTTTGCAAAATGCAACAGTTACAGTGTTGTCAGCGTTCCTGAAAGATTTTTTTTTAAAGTCACAAACAGTGTGCGACTTTGCAAAATGCAACAGTTACAGTGTTTTCAGCGTTCCTGAAATATTTTTTTTTAAAGTCACAAACAGTGTGCGACTTTGCAAAATGCAACAGTTACAGTGTTGTCAGCGTTCCTGAAAGATTTTTTTAAAGACACACTGTTCGCGGTTTTTTTTGTTTTGTTTTTTTTTTGGGGGGGGGGATTTCAACTAGCAATGTTTACTACAACTCACACACAGTTGCTGTGAAAAAGGCTCAAATTCAGAGGAGCAGCAATTGTGTATTCATATGGAACAATGCGCAAGATGCTTAGCCAGTGCTAGGCCCTGAAAGAATTCTTAGTTGTACATTTTTCACCCGCAATCTTTTTTTTTTTTAATCTTTTTTTTGTGTGGACAATTATATATATAAACACAAACGTGCGAGAATACATTCACGGCTTTTTGTTGGGATTGCAGACCTTTCATGTCCTTGCTGCTAAATTCTAAATGAATGTGACCCTTAGCTGTAGTTCAAAGATTACCCTGACTAAATGAAATAGTTACGTACGACAGACAGAACTGGTTACTTATTCTGGTTGTGAAGCACAGTCCTGTTTGTTTGTGACCGATTTACTTATGCCATGTCACGTTCAGTATGCAGTACCGATTTAGTGACTGCGCTGTAGATGGTGTTTTTTGTTTGTTTACACTGTGTGTACATACTGTACATTTGTACTTTTGCATAAAAAAGCTATTATTCTGTTAGTCAAGTCGGTAGTTCGTGTTTGTAAGTAGCCGAGCAAAAATGATGCTTGTACAATCTCCATCTCCAACTAACAACCGTTTTCTCCCGAGATTTCGCGCAGTTAACACATTTCGTACGACGCACGAGTACCCGACGTTATTGACTCTTTTTCGGTTTTGGTCCTGTCTGCGAAAATCAGGCAAGGTTAATGGTTTCTCGACGGCTCTCAAATTGCAGCAAACACCAGTATAATCAAAGTGAAACACTCCCACTAATTTAAAATAATGCATATCTTTTACACGAGGGAAGACTCTACAGGAAATCCAGCGGCAGAACTCGTGGTGTGATCCACATTGTATACAATTCTTTACGCTTGACTTAATTCCCACCGAGTAAACGCTTCTGCACCAGTGGCCTCACTTAAAAAAATCGTAACTAATTCAAATTTAAATGGATTTAAATCTGGCTTAGTAGGAGTGATTATACTCGTGTTTGCTACAATGAGAGCCGTTAAGGAACCGTTAGTGTTTCCTGATTTTCGCACACTCGGCCAAAACCGAAAAAGAGTCAAGAACGTGTGATACTCGTTCGCGGTACGAAATGTGTTAGATGTTTGCGACTGCTCCCGTAGTGCTCATTGTATTCTCTGGTATTTCATCAATTTCACTTTGTGGGCTGTCGCTGGCTTTCGCCTCGGCATTCTAAAGTCACTTGAAAAAGGGCGTAAGCGCTATTAATTTGACAGGCGCTTAGGCCGTATTTCCAGATGACCGTAGATAGTGTTACATGTCCAGCCATTTTAAATTGTATTGTTTTTTCAGTGGAACTACGGGTTGCTGATGTTGTTTAACCTTTACGTTCCTTGGTGTCATTTCACATTTCTCAAAATTAGGCTTGAACTCGGACCTTTACAGAAAAGGAACCATGTTGTGTATCCCCTTTTCCTTATCTTAAATGACACTGTTGGCCATATTGATAACCCCAAGCTCCATGTCTACTATAATAATCACAATAGAAGACTTCCAACCGGTGCTCAGAGAGTAATTGCTGAGAATAATAATGCCCAGTAGTCCAGTTTGTATATTGCCGTGACCCCGTTTACATGGCGGATTACGGTTTCATATCTGTTATTGTTGCGTGGTACTCGTTTAGAAGTAGAGAATTCATGTGATGGGATTCTACAAAATGGGGGCAAAGTGTGATTAATAAGATTTTTTGTTTGTTTGTTTGTATTTGTTTGTTTATTTGTTGGGATTCTTTAGCACGGAAATTTTGTCTGCAGCTCGGTTTAGGCCTGAGATATGTTTGCTAAAAATTGCTGTTGAGAAGCCGCCATTTTGAGAAAATGGCTGATAAAAGTGATGATGATGATGTAACCCGCTGGAATAAAACTGCATAAGCAGCATGCTCGTAGCGCGGGGGGGGGGAGGGATACGTTTAAACAAAACCAGGAGAAGGGGTGGGGGTGGAGTCTGCGGGGAGAGGGCGGGGGACGGTTAGTCCGCATCAGAATTTTGAGAAAAGATGGGTCTTCAGGTGGCTCCTGAAAGACTCGGTGGAGGTGCTGGATTTCAAGTAAGGTGGCAGGGAGGTCCACAGAGCAGGGGCAGAACACTTAAAGGAGCGAGCTCCAAAGCGCTTCTTGGGGGTGTTGTCATGAAACCCAGAAAATGTAACATGGGAATCATGCGGCCAGTATGAGTTCTATTAAGCCTTGACTTTCACAGAAGCTGTATGTCTAAAGACCTAAAAAATGGCGAAAAAAATCTCGAAATAGCAAAAATTGACCGCTCATCTGCGACTTTCTTCCCCTTCTGTAGGATCTCATCACAAATGTATGTGTAGAGGTTGTCTGCTTGCGTGCTACACTGTCATAAGCAACAGCCTTTTCTTCTTGAATGGAGTGTCAATTTTGAAAGCACGAAGAAAAGCCACATAACTGCGTCGCAGTACACACAACTTATGTGCATGTCTTTTTCCTTGTGTTTACGGTGAACTTGTGAATCAGTACTTATGATAAGCTGTACTCTTTTGTAAGTTTGTAAATGGTATGAAAACAATGTATTTGTTTCTCTAGTCATCGGACGTAGTCAGAATACATCACTGTGGACAGACCTGATCTGGTTTTGTATGTAGATGTCACAATGTTGTTGAAACGTTTGTTTGTTTGTTTGTTTTTGGCTGGGAACTGTACTTTAGATAGAAACGCGTATCAGTAGAGACATGGTGAGAGAATACACAGTAGATGTATCCATGTATACTTAGACAATGAATAAAGTAGTGATATAAAAAAAGTTTGTGTCTTCGTTGATTTACAATGTTTTGTATCAATAATAATAATATGATGATGATGATGATGATGATGATGAAATCACATGAATTTGTGCACAGTCATATCACCACGTAAGACAACCTCAAAGTTATACGAACAAAAATACAACTTATTGAGAGTGGGTGGGTGTTTGGGGGGTTTAACATCCTTTTCCACCACATACGGGTGATATCAAAGACGGGGCAACGATGAAAAAGCCAGCACAAATATTTTGCACCAGCCGGGATACGAACTCACGACCCGAGCATTAGAAGTCCAACGCTCTACCATTCGGCCAACCCGGCTTCTCCACAACTTATTGAAGTCTATGCAAACTATGTACGTGTACGAGGAACATCACTATGAAAGCACAAAAAGAGTATGTTCTTACGAATAAAACTTTTGTTGGGTGGTTTTCTTGACAATAAGCTATAAGAGTATCTTATGCTATAAACGTCGCGAAATGTAAGAGGTCCAGCTGAGGATAATGATTTCAAAGGAACTGGAAAGAAATTGTCGATACAAATGTTAATAATGCTAATAGTTAAGATTCGAATACAGGTTTTCAGGAATGCAAGGCCGATCGTCGGGGGGGGGGGGGGGGGAGTCTGTTTTAGGTCATATCTGGACAAGTGCGAATGTACGTTGTGTGGGTTGGAACTGTGGTTTGAAGCAATGAAGAAGTTCGAAGAAGACTGCTTGTACCGTTTGGACTCATTCCTATCACATGGCACCCATGCTGCTCGACGCGCTTAAAGTCCAATTTAACTTTTGACGGAGGCACACCTTCTAGAAGTCCATTCTGTGACAAAATGACGGCTCTGAAAGAGAAACCGAATGTGTCAGTTGAGGCATCAGATCCTCAATTTTCATGTGAATATTGCAATTTGAGGCCAGACGTGTTGTTTCATGGAATAATTTGGAATGTTCGTCTTAATATTCATGTCGGGAAGTACTCAACCGGAGGTCTTCGTGAAAGCTGACTTGCCATCAAAGTGAAAGCTGACATCTGCTCATCAGGCCAGTTACTTTTTTTTCTGAAGATAACCTGCAGCTGAAAGTGGTCCTTCGGAGTTGTTTTTTGAGTAGTAGATCTTTAAGCGTCTTACTCAGGTTGTGCCGTGTGAAATATTAGCAGGGCTTCGTAATGCGATATTGAAGAATGTTGAGTGTTTGAGTGCTTCGCTCGGCGCGGCCCGTCATTATACACTGCTGATTGTGACCTGATGCTGGAAGGCGAGCGAATCAACCAACCAACACACACACACACACACACACACACACACACACACACACACACACACACACACACACACACACATGCACACACACATACACGCACGCACACTATCTATGAAAAACTATCTATGAAAAACAATAAACTAATAAAAAGAAAATACTGTTTCACTTCGCATATAAAAGCACAACAAAGAATACATTCATACGCATAATACTTTTATTGGATGGTTCTCACGAATATACGAGTATTGTATTCTACTCAGTCGCTATATATCGAACCCACTGTGATGGCGGTGACGGACGTTTAGTAACGCACCTAAGTGCTTCACAGTATAGGCACTAAACCAAAAAATCCACCTCAGCCGTGAGGTAGACTGTGCGCTGTGTCTAATCTGTGCTGTACACACACACAAAAAAACTCCAAAAGCAAAACACACGCGTGATTTTCCGGTTTAGCCCCAAAACTGTACAGTCGGACGCGCTACCTGTTGAGCCACTTTCATCCTTTTTGGTCTTTGTAGAATTATATCTACAGTTTAGGTCAGGTCTTTCCCTGGAAAAGTTTACCTTCTCGAGCTGGACGAGTATCTCCTCTGTCTGTTCCACGAGACCTGTCGCCAGATGGACCTCACCTCCTCTACAGGGGTCACCACCACCACCACCAGCCCCATCACCAGACACCACACCTGCAGTGCCGTGAACCACGCGCTGAACTGGTTGGCACTCAGCACGTGCAGTGCGGCCATAACCCCGGGCACGAGCACGACCAGCACCAGAATAGACACCGCGCTGCCAACGATCGCCGTGACCTTGGCCTTGCGGAAGACCCTGCTCAACTGCTGAAACGTCGGCTCCTGCTCAGGTTGGAGATCCGGGAACTCCTCTCTGTACTTCTCCACCCAGGGATGCAGTGGGTTGTTGATCTGGCGGAGCTTCAGCCAGACCGCCTCCTCGTCCTCTTTGGAGCTGATTCTGTGCGTGCAGAGGGAGACGACGACAGAGAGGATGAGCGCGACGAAGAGACTGGTGCAACAGCCGGCGAGCACGGCGTACGGCTCGGCGGTGTTCATCAGGAACTTCTGCAGCCCGCCCTCGAAGGTTGAGGCGTAGATGAGGTTGACGGAGAAACCGCAGATGAGCCCTCCTAGGCTTCCTGTAGACCAATAATATCGTCATACTTTATCATTTCAATCGTTATTCTGTAAACTCTTGGGGGGGGGGGGGGGGGGCTGGTGCTGGCCTTTTTCTCATTGCCCCGTCTTTGATATCACCCATACGTGGTGGATAAGGACGTTAAACTCCGAAACATCCACCCTCTCTCTCTCTCTCTCTCTCTCTCTCGGGTCAAATATTTGTGCTGGCCTTTTTCTCATTGCCCCGTCTTTGACATCACCAACACGTGGAAACATACTCTCTCTCTCTCTCTCTCTCTCTCTCTCTCTCTCTCTCTCTCCTTGTCCGCCGTGCCAATATCGATAAAAAATTCGATTCCATCAAGAGATTAATACGTAATACTTCGCTTACCGACAGTCAGGCCGATGGCAGACGCTTTCACCCACACTAGTGACAACACAACACCTGGGAAACAGGGGATAGTCACTATACTGCCGGTCAGGATGACCCAGTTCAGGTCCACCCCAACAGAATGCACGAGCAGCCCGAACGGCACGAGACCGATGGTGATCCACAAAATGATCCAGCTCTTCTGTTTGACCAGGGAGTCCTGGTACTGACGGTACTCGCCGTGGTACTGGCATTTGTACACTCGCAATGTCTTGGTGCGGCCGTCCTCAGGCTGAAACCGTGAAATAGTAAAAGCCCTTGAGCACTTCTTAAAGCTACAGCGCTTACACCCTTTTAATAATAATAATAATAATGATAATAATACCGGCGCCCGTAGTTTAGTGGTTAGCACTTCGGACCATGGACCGGGAGACCCGGTGTAGCATCCGGTCCGGTCCCCCCTCTGAAGTAGTCCCCCGGGGGACCAATTCGTGGCAAAAACTGCTCTATAATGGTCCCCCCCTTAGACATCCAGCCTCGTTTTCGACTGGTCCCCCTGGGCGATTTTGGTCCCCCCTCGCATCCAAAATAGGCCCCCTCTCGAACTGGTCCCCCTCTTTTCTAACCAATGTAGAGCTATGTCAGTATTTATTTTTAACTTTATTGTTACAAAACTTTATTGTCCCCAAAAGCACAGGGCCATAGGAACATTTTTTTTCTTTTTTTTTCCGATTTATGTGCTTGTTGTTATTTTTGTGTGTGTGAGATATATTTGTTTGGTTGTGTTCTTGTTTCTTTCAGTTGTTTTTTTTGCATTGGTTCTTTTTTGCTGTCCACATTTCCTGTCAATTTTTTTAAACTGGAAATAGCATTTAGAGAATAACATCAAAGACCAAGTATCTAATATTTTCTATACAACGCCATAGAAAAAAAATATTTCTTCAAAATTAAGTAAGTGTCCATGACATGAAAACTAGTTGCCACCTTTGGCTTTCAGCGTACTTCAAGTAGACAGTCAAGACTGAGTACCAGTGTCTCAAATCATGACCCTTGAAACAACAAAAACAGCAGAAGACTAACAGTTCTCAGGCTGGTCTAAGGAGTGACACAAAAAACAGGAGCAAAGTGATGTCCAAGATTCATTATATAAATTACTCTGTCTGTTTTCAATGGGGCCGATTGCCAAACTGGCCCGTATTTCAGCCACCTAGGTTGTCGGCCTGGAGCCTCTCTTGTGAACACATACACGGGCGTGTCCAAGAGGGTGGCTGCAGCAAATATCTCAACCTCGGTGGCCCAAGTACGGAATGAATTGTCGTGTACTTATAATTATAGGCATGTTTGACACGAGTCACGTGACGTGTCAAGAAGCGTGGCGACCGTTTTCTCATCCCACACAAAAAAAAAAAAGAAAAGAAAAGAGAAAACAAATCTAAACTTTTAAAAGTGATTTAACTTCGTAGATTTGCCGTTCTATGTAGCCTATACTTTTGTTTTTTAGTGGCGACCGTTTTCTCATCCCACAAAAAAAAGAGAAAATAAAAAAACAAAAGTATAGGCTACATAGAACGGCAAATCTACGAAGTTAAATCACTTTTAAAAGTTTAGATTTGACACTGTAACCTTGACCCAGTTCAAGATCATCTTGAATAACATCTCTGTACAAAAATGAAAATAATTATACATATAACGAAAGAGGTGTGTGTGTGTGTGTGTGTGTGTGTGTGTGTGTGTGTGTGTGTGTGTTTGCGTGTGTGTTTGCGTGCGTGCGTGCGTGAGTGAGTGTGCACGCGTGCCTGCGTGCGTGCATAATGTGTGTGTGTGTGTGTGTGTTTGAGAGATGGGGGGAGGAGAGAAAGTGTGGGGGCGAGAGAGAGAGAGAGAGAGAGAGAGAGAGAGAGAGAGAGAGAGAGAGAGATCCAGAGTCACGTTTTCTACTGAGTTGACACACACTATAACAATAAAGTTAAAAATAAATACTGACATAGCTCTACATTGGTTAGAAAAGAGGGGGACCAGTTCGAGAGGGGGCCTATTTTGGATGCGAGGGGGGACCAAAATCGCCCAGGGGGACCAGTCGAAAACGAGGCTGGATGTCTAAGGGGGGACCATTATAGAGCAGTTTTTGCCACGAATTGGTCCCCCGGGGGACTGCTTCAGAGGGGGGACCGGACCGGATCCTACACCGGGTTCGAGTCCCAGATGAGGCAAGCGGGATTTTTCCTACCTAGGTCGATTCCTACCCAGAGCGGGTGTGCTATGGGCCCAGTGGGGAGGCTGTTGCCACACAGCCGAGTTTCACCCACTTCACGGGTGCGACTTTGGGGGTGCATCCCTTGGTATGACACGTCTTATGATGTGGATGATTACACGGCCGGCACCGCAGGTGCCGTAGTTCCCGGGCCTGGTTTATAATACCGGGATATTTATCACAGGAAGCGTGGAATGCGGCCCTGTCCCGCAGTCCCAAACCACACGGATCTCCATAGCATCATCATCCTCATCTCCATCATCATGCATAATGAAAATTGTCCCAGCTTCCGAGCCCTCCGTGGATTCTACCCATTACAAGGGAGGAACACCACTGGAGCTGGCAAATAGTTGGGGCAGCAAAATAAATAAATAAATAAATAAATAAATGAATAAAAAAAATAATAATAAATAAATAAACAAAAATAAAAATAAAATAATAATAATAATGAGTATTGTATAGGCGCTCTATCCGATTTCATGAATCGACTCAAAGCGCCGCGAACTGAACCCAACACGCACGCTCACGTGAATCACATGCATTCTCTCACACACTAAAATGTTGTGATGGCAGAGCTAAAATAATCTAAATATAATGATAAGCGCATCAATATAGGCGCTTTATCCCTTATATTTGGCTCAAAGCGTCGCGAGCTAAACCCAACACGCACGCGCACGTGAATCACACGCATTCTCACACACACTTGGACATGAACACATTAGAAGTACGTGGTGCGGCGGGCCAGCTCAGCAATTTCAGTTCCGGAATTTTAGAATTGCATTTCTTTTTTTGATTCTGTGCGTTGAAAGTAATACAGAGTAGAGCAATTTTAATTCGCAAAACAAGAGAAAGAAAGAAAGAACAATGTGCTCACGTTTTTCGTGCTTTTCGCGTTATCTCTAGCGCAGCCCTCACACACCGTGACAGACGGGCATTTGCACGCGTCTCCCGTTTCGTCGGAAATGATGCGGCTCACCCGACGCCTCTCAAAATGTTTAGCTGAGCCCCCGCTATCAGCTCCTGCAGACGTGTCTTGTGGTTTTGCACCGCCGCACAGCGCACACAGACCGGACGATAGATTGCGTCTGTTTGGACAGAAAGAGGAGTAATGTCGCCAGTTGTTTAGACTAGATTGTTTGTGGCTGTTCGTGTTTTTTTCTGTGTTTGTTTGTTTGATTTTTTTCTTTGGTGTGTGTGTGTGTGTGTGTGTGTGTGTGTGTGTGTGTGTGTGTGTGTGTGTGTGTGTGTGTTTGTTTGGTTAGTTGGTTGGTTGCTTGCTTGACTGTTTTCGTTTTGTTTTGGGTGTTGTTGTTGTTGCTGCTGCTGCTGTTGCTTTTGTTGTATAGTTTAGTGTTTGTTGGTCGTTGTTTTTTTTTATTATTATTATTGTTTTTGGTGTTGTTTTATTTATTTGTGCTGTTTTTTTTTTGTTTTTTTTTTTTTAGTTTTCTGGGTTTTTGATTGGTGGTGGTGGTGGTGGCTGGGTTTTTTTGGTTGTTGTTTTTTTTGTGTGTGTGTGTGTGTGTGTGTGTTTTTTTGTTTTTTTTTTTGGGGGGGGGAGTGTCTTTTTGTTTGTTTGGTTGTTGTTTGCCGGTTTGTTTGTTTGTTTGTTTGTTTGTGTTTTCAGTGGGAAGGAGGATCATTTAGTTGTTGTTGCTGATGTTTTGTTGTTGTTGTTAAAGACTTGTAATGAGTGGAGCCACACCAGCACAAGAGCAAGAAACATCTGTCCGATTTTCCACGTTAGGATAATAGGCCACGCAGTCTGTGTTTCAGCTTACCAGAAACAATACTAGGGCAGCTGTCAGCTGACGTTAGCTGAAGCAAGGGAAATAACTCCTCGTTTACATTTGTGGTCATTGAGGCAGGTTAGCTCCCTTAACTCTTTGCTCTTCGCAGTCGCCGGAATGAATAATTTGAATTTTATCACTCTTAACGACTCAGACCCATAACTTTCTGAACGAGAGAGCTACACTATCACCGACAGCCGGTTTCAAACACCTGTGAGCTACAGCCTACCCTGGCATCTGTCCACAGATGAGTCAGATCAACTGACCTGACCTGACCTGACCCGGCTGACTTGACCTGATCTGACCTGACATGAAGTGAACTCGCATCTGAAAGGGTTAATGTAGGTCTACTCAATATCGCTGACAATGATGAACTGAAACTAAAGTGAACTGCTGACCGTACTTGAACTGACCTGAACAGACCTGGTCTGACACCAACCTTAATTCAACTGATGTTAACCAAGTCAAGAATAGGGGTCAGAGGTCGCCGCGAGGTTTGAGTGATCCTGAGCTCCCGTTCTGGTGTGCCCGTTTGTGTGGTCACGGTTCCAGAGTGTTTTGTTGGTAAAACGTGCGTGAGTGTCGGTGAGTCGGACTGGCGCATTGAGTTTATTCCAAAGAAGACATAAGACATAAGACATTTATTAAATTTCCAAAAGAGGAACATTGTTTTGTGGTCTCTCAAAAAAAACTAAAACATGCCAAACACTCACTCATACGGCCATGCACACTCATTCCACCTATTTACATGTTCGTACACTCGTACCTACAAATGCCATTTATTATTATTATTATTAATGTAAGTATGGTAGACATAAGTAACAGACAAGGCGACGGGGTGAACAGACCGTACACGACCTGAACTGACCTGAACTGGCGTGACCTTACCTGAGCCACTGAACTGAACTAGTATTAAAGTCTCTCAATACGTATGTCAGGGATACAACAACGCTGTGAAAACATTTCATTGGATGCGCTTAACTCTTTGACGACGAAGCACAATTTCTAACACGCGATTTCCTGTAGGAAATCGCGTGTTAGAAATTGTGCTTCGTCGTCAAAGAGTTAATCCGTACATCAGAATCAATCACTTGGGACACAATATAGCATCTGAAACCATTGTGGTGACTCTGCATGACGTCAGAATACGTTGTGCTACGTACGCAGAAGACGACGTCATTTGGTTGATGGCTGGACTGACACCAACTAGACAGCGCTGATTGGTGGCTATTTTTAGCGACTTGGTCGTATCGACGTTTAACGTACGTATAGCACATTAGGCCAAAGCAAATCACATTTAGAAGAAGCCGCAAAGTTATGCACATTGTCGCAACGGCCAAAATGGGACATCTATTCATTTGGCAAACAGCTTGTGAGTTTTGTGAGCGGCAGCCCCCTCCCCCCCCCCCTCCGAACTCATTACAAACATAGTGTCTTGAAATCGTACCTGAAAGGGTTGATGTAGGTCTGGTAGATATCGTAGACAATGATGGAAGAGACGGCCATGATCTCCCCTGACCCTGTGGACATCACCAGCATGGTGAACATGGTGAGGATCAGGAACGCCCCGACACGACCCATCACCAGCTGCGTCACGTAGGCTGTCACCAGCCCTGGAAGAAATCATGTGTTTAAGAATAATCTTCTTGGGCGCATCGTAAGTATTAGTCCTGGTGGCCTTCTCCTTACTAACACGCATGTGTAGCCAAGACTAGGTGAGTATCATAGAGTTGCAGAAATCTCGTGGAGCCGGGGTGGCCGAATGGTAAAGCGTTGGACTCTCAGTGCTCGGGTCGTGAGTTCGAGCCCCGGCTGGGGCCAAGTATTTGTGCTGGCCTTTTTCTCGTTGCTCCGTCTTTGATATCACCCTTACGTGGTGGAAAAGGACGTTAAAATCCCAAACACCCACCCACCTACCCCGTTGCAGAAATCTCGGAGCGGGCCAATTCGACCTCTCACAGTTATGTATGAGTTAGTCCATCCTCAGACTCTGCGTAACGCAAGACAATTACTGTGAAATCAAGAATATCAGGACATTGCTTTTATGTGTTCTGTCAAAGACAGGGTGGGTGGGTGTTTGGAGGTTTAACGTCCTTTTCCACCACAGACGGGTGATATCAAAGACGGGGCAACGATGAAAAAGCCAGCACAAATATACGAACTCATGACCCGAGCATTAGAAATCCAACGCTCTACCATTCGGCCACCCAGGCTCCCCCTGTCAAAGACAGATTGTTGGCGAGGTGGCATGGTGCGGAGAAACGCAATGACGATTTTTTTAAAAAATCGATGAAAGTAGCTTCCCTAACATGACTGTGGTGCTCAGGCATTATGCTGTACGACAACAGGGCAGACGACTATTGCATCCGTGCTGATCAACACCGGCAGTTTGGTTCCACACACGTAGCAAAACAACAATAATTAAATAAATGAATAAAAATACAAGCACAGGATGTTTCAGTCCAACAGCCCAAGTGCGGTCTATTTCAGCGTGTTCAGACAAATGTGAAAAAAAGACAAACTAGAAGGCAAAAATTATGATGAGTGTCTGTTGTTTTGCTAACACATTAAACCGTCTTACCAGCATTGATATCGCCCTCCGAGAGTGCAAGAGAAGCGTTGTCTGCCTCCAGAGCGAGGTATGTAAGGCCTGTAGTAGTTCCGATAGTAGACGGGATGGCGAACCACACGAACGTGGCCAGCAGAAACCCCCACACCCCTTGTACCGGCTTGGCTGCAATACGAGACTGCCACGATGCCTGAAAGTTACAGAAATATATTCAAGACTTTAAGCCTTTCTTTCTGATGGGTTTTGCCAGGACTAAGGTTTGAGCATTCTGGCAACGTTCATCCCACCAAAAAATAAAATCCAATTTTAAAATTCAAAATTCGAATAGCTGAGCTGCACCACATGATTGATGTCTGGCCACGGTGTGCTAGAGAACGTGCGTGTTGAGTTCAGTTTGCGGCTCCTTTAGGGAGCTGAAACTGGCGACCTGAAGGAAGTTTATAACGCGGGAAAAGGGGTACTCTACACCATTTCAATTGTTTTGCACACCAGTTTAACTGGTATACCTACCCCTTTGTCTGCTCCAACCCTCACACACACACACACACACACACACACACACACACACACACACACACACACACACATATTAAGTTTCTCTGTATTTTTTCTTTGTCCTTTCTTTAGTATTTGTCTGTTGTTAATATAACTTGTAATGGCTGACGTGCTTGGTAAATCTGTGTATTTGTATTAGTACCGTTCCTTTGTGAGCGCAGTGTTAACATGTAGGTAACAATTACGCCACAGGTGGCTGGGTTGTTTCCTTTTTTTTTTCCTCCAATGCCCGTTAGAGGGTCGGAAAATAGATTTGACTCTGACTGACGTCGGACACTTCGGACACCTGTCCTCACCTGATCGCAAAAAGTGATGGAGGCTGTGAGACAGATCCCAGTGCAAGCCCACACTATCCCGCCCACCGACCAGAAAGTCAGGTAGCTCTCTTCAGCGTTTGTCTCCGGTCCTTTGAGGCAGGCGATCTTGCTGTAGATGGCGTTCACGTCACCCAAGAGCTTGTAGTCGTCGTGCTCCAGATAGAAGACGTTCACGATGATGACAGCAAGAAGAGAGAAGACCATGAAGGCGTTGAAATAGGACACGTAGAACGTGGAGCCGAGGCCGCCAATCAGGGAGTAGGAGCCGCAGAGTACGGCGATGATCAGCATGCAGAACTCCGGGGATGCCTGGAAATAGAATTCAAAAGCTCAGGTCGTGAATTCGAATCCTGACTGGAATTTCGACTCTGTGTGTGTGTGTGTGTGTGTGTGTGTGTGTGTGTGTGTGTGTGTGTGTGTGTGTGTGTGTGTGTGTGTGTGTGTGAGGCGGGGAGGGGGGGGATGTTTTGTTGTTGTTGTTGCTCTTGTTCTTGTATTGTTGTTGTTGTTGTTGTTGTTGTTTTTGTTTCACCTAAAGTAAGATACCCTTCTTGAAAGGGCCACTCAAAGCTACACAATTCTGACCAAACAAAAAGTCGATGTCTATGACCTACAGCCTCCAAGACCAGCGTGTGTGCGTGCGTGCGCGTGTGTATAGGTTGCGTTTACGTACGTTAGTGACGAGGTTCTGAATGAGAGCGACACCAACAACACAAATGGCTGTGAGTATCACCAAGTTGATGAGCAGCGCAAAGAAACAGAACAGGGTGTGAGTCACTTTCCCGAAGCGTGCTTGGATCACCTGGACACGACAAAAACACCAGCGCACGAACAAAAAAAAATGACACACTTAAGGTAGCCAGCCACAAAATCACTTTTGTGATTCTGAAGAAAAATGACGCAGATTCTACTGACACCACAAGGTTGAGATGGTGACGTAGTATAATGAAATTTGACAGTTATGAAACATACAAAACTAAAGTGAATAAGCAAATATTGAATTTACGGTCGTGAAACATACAAAACTAAAGTAAATAGACAAACAATGAATCTAACGGTCGTGAAACATACAAAACTAAAGTAAATAGACAAACAATGAATCTAACGGTTGTGAAGCATATAAAACTAAAGTATATAATTATTTTCTTTAAAAAAAAATTCACGGATATATACTGCGTTGAAACCTAAAGTAAATAAATAAGGAATGAATCTTCGCGGTAATGACACATACAACACTAAAGTCAATAAATAAATAAATAAATAAATAAACACATGGACAAATGAATCACGAGGTAGCCTAGCTATTCAAGTTTTTGGTTCAATTCAGTTCAATTCAATAACTATTATTTATCTATTGGGGAAATTAAGATGGGTCAATGGACGGATATTAATAAAATTAATAGTTAAACACACACACACACACACACACACACACACACACACACACACACACACACACACACACACACACACACACACACACACACACACACACATGTAAAATGTACCGTTCCCTACCTGTAGATAGGTTTTGGCGCCTGGCGCTCTGGTTTTGAACTGAACGGAGAGCGGGGGGAACAGTGTGATGTTGATGGCGGCGGCAGTCGAGTACCAGAATGCACCAGATAAACCGTACTGGCGAGAGACACAGACAATTAATCAGACATTCCTCGACCTGTATGTATCAGTTGATATTGTTAAGTCATGCAGTGCATGCAAAACGTTGATTCTCCACCGTCTATCTTAATTCTTGTTGTTTTGTTTAAACAGATTCGTTGCGTACAGTGGAGGTACACACAGTTTTGAGCATTAATAAGATAAACTTATAATATGCTCAGTAAACATTCATTTATAGCAACCTTGCAATGGCACATGACAAATCAAAAGAGAGAGAGAGAGAGAGTTGTGGGTGTGTGTTTGGGGGTTTAACGTCCTTTTCCACCACGTACGGGTGATATTAAAGACGGGGCAACGATGAAAAAGCCAGCACAAATATTTGGCCCCAACCGGGATACGAACTCACGACCCGAGCATTAGAAGTCCAACGCTCTACCATTCGGCCACCCCGGCTGCCCGAGAGAGAGAGAGAGAGAGAGAGGTCTCAGCTGGTAAGCGTTAACTTTTCTTTTTTGCTCAATTCTTGTTTTTTCGTTGTTGCTGAGGCCCAATAATGAATAAAGATAATTCACTAACAATAGAACAGTAACAATAAAACAACATTATGCATAACTTCACCATTCCGGAAAGTGCCAAATGTTCTCACATCACTATGTAATTACGTCACTACCAGTGCCACTCATTTTGTTTGTTAAAGAAATATCTTAACAGTAGCGATTTAAAATATCTTAAAATATCAACAGTCCCTAGTCGAGATCGAATGTTAAAAAAAGGCAGTGACCCCATAATCTGGGTAAACTCAAAAATGGCACTTACCCTAACGGTCGAATAAACTCGAAAATGGCAGGGAAGGTGTTAACTCGAAATGGTACTGATTCTACCGTTCGAGCAAAGTCGAAAATGGCCGGGAAGGTGTTAACCAACACATGCCATCAATACAACGTGATAACACTGACCTTGACCGCCACTGTAGCACACTGCAGTATGTCCCCAGGCCACAGTAGCTGTGACGCAATAGTGACGGCTGTGAGACTCGTGCTGACGTTACCGCCTGCGTCGAACGTCGTGTCCAGGTTGTCAGCGTCATGAAACACGTGACGTCGAATGGCGTTGTAGACGAGGGCAAGAAAGATGGAGAAAAGACTGAAGCCTAGTAGCATCAGTAGGGCAGCCTCGTGTTTCTCCAGCATGGGATGCACTGCGCTGTAATACCAAGACCGATACGTATATATACCAGTTCTAAGCAGGCTAGAAAGGCTAACAGGTTTCAGTTCAACTGGTGCGTACGTTTGTGATAGTAGGGCTGGATAAAGGGTACCGCGCTTCTTTGGATATAGTTTGCATGCATATCAAAGACAAGTTTACCAAGAAGGAACGAGTTGTTATTTGATAATTAATGATAATTGTTGTGATTATGTCTTTGTCCAACACGTAGGGTGTGTGTGTGTGTGTGTGTGTGTGTGTGTGTGTGTGTGTGTGTGTGTGTGTGTGTGTGTGTGTTGGGAGGGAGAGAGGGGGGATCTTTCGTATATCGCAAGGATGACTGAACTCATGAACATTGAACTCATGACCTGACAGTCAACAAAGGACCATCGCTGTCCATCCAATGTCGACTTCCCGCCTTCTCCGGTACATTAAGTACGCAGAAAGTACACGGGCTCATCCCTAGCCATGCGAAACAGCATGCCCTGGATTCGGTCAAACGTAGAATCAAGATCGGCTTTGCTGTACATGAGCTTGTTTACCACTGATATTTTGCACGCTGACGTTGACGCAAAGGCAACACTGGTGTCGCTAAAGTGGGACATGTTTTTGAGTCTGCATTAATATCTTTCCACATCCGTCCCCAACGCCTTGGAAACTAAATGTGGTTACATAGCGGTTACAGTACCAGTTCTTAAGCCTGAGCACAACCAACAATACGGAAGCACTTGTCAGATCCGACCGCCTGCAGTCGCTGTGTATGTAATCTAAACTACTCATTCTTATGCAGACCTTTTAAATGTCCGTGATAAGAGTATTCAGCATATTGAAGCTGTTTATAATTGAGAAAATGGGCTGCGAGTGACAGTGAAGAGATCGTCGCGAAACCAGCAGAACGTTGACAAACATCGGCAGTAGTATTAACAATTCAGCTTGCACTTGAAACGAAGGTAGACTTTATTTGTTTTAGCGCTGACCGTCCGACACCACACACACACACACACACACACACACACCGTACACGATACAACGTACACGATACAACGTACAGTCAACTTTCAGCCACACTCTCCCAGTAACTTACCCCGTTGGATTTGAACTCGGAGTTCTCTGGACAGATTCACACGGATCCATCCTGGAATTCGACACAGCTGTTGTTAGCGGAATGCCTGATGCTCGTTTCGCTGAGACCCAGTGACACAACAATGACGACTTGGAAAACTAATTCAGCCCGCAATGCCTCTACACATGGCTACCTGCTAGCACACACAAACTCGTTTTACATGATCACTTAATTCAGTCCACAACGCCGTGGCTGCTTGTTTGCAGAAACTCGACGTATGACTGGATAAATTAATTCAACTCACAATACCTGTGTATCAGTGTTTGTGTACCTGCAAGTAGACACAAACCCGGATGACACGTCGGTCAAGGTAACCCTATTCACAAACCACAGCCGCAGTTGTGGGAAAATAGCTGAGCCCTCAGCTTTACGGAGCCGAACTGGGGAGGACTGGCCATTATACGTTTCCGCCAGCCAACACAGATGAATGACTGACACACAGCATAGGCAGGGGGGCACTGTCTCATTGAGTGCTATGTGGGCCAGGCCTTTTTGGAACACAAAGGAGTAGTTTTGTACGTACCAAGCCGCGGGCGACGTGAGCGAGAGAATGTCCCATACTGTGACCTCAGAGGTCGCTTACACCCCCCCCCCACTCCCCCTGCCTTTACTTCCCCTCCAGGCCACCCCCTCCCCTACTCCCATCCCCACTACGGTGTGGAGGTGTTTAAAGATCTAAGGTCCCAACAAAAAGCTTTCCGAAGTGTGAAAAAAATTTACTGAGTCGACCGTAAAAGCACAGTCAACTCTGTCACAGTTGCAGAGTTTCCAGCGTCCCTGAAACCCCAATAAAAGCCAAGGGCAGCCTGATTTCACAGTTCAGTTTGCGTTTTGATACTGAGCGAGAAAGATCGTGCAGAACTCAACATCAGCTAGACACTGTAGCGATGTGTCTCGCTCACTGACCAAAAGCCAGATAACGTCACGGCAAACTCGTGCTCTGGTTTTATAAGGGTCCCCAAAGAGCTGAAAACTCTGCAACTGTGACAGAGTTGCCTGGATTATGCACAGTCAAAGGAGTCGAATTTTAAAAAACGCAATGTTTGCGGCTTTTTGCTGAGATTGCAGACCTTTAATACAGTAAGCGTGCGTAGCTGTGTCTAAGTGCCCCAGGCCGTGCAAGAGACACTTCTCATGCGACAACAAGCATCGCCATTCGCACCAAGTTGAGGCCCTACCTCTCTCAAAACAGTGTGTGGTTGTGTGGGATGCAGGGAAGCAGTAACCGCAGAGCAGTCATGGAGAATAACGCTCAGTTCCGAGTCATCGTGTGAAGGCGAGTCGGGTGACATCGGTCTGGTGTTCGCGGGTTTGAATTTGTACAGGCTTTTTACCGTTCCCCCGCACTCTTTAGAATCACCCTTAAATCACCCATTAAAGAGACATTTCAACCTCGAAAGAAAGAACACACACACACACACGCGCGCGCGCGCGCGCGCACGCCCGTCCTACACTTTCAGGAACTAGTGCAGTAGGATTCGACGGAGCCAACATCAAACCCAGCGCTAAATCAGTCAAATGTCAGACATGCAAGTAGTCGCACACTATGTAAATGTCGAGTAATTGTTCCTGAAGTATATAATGTGAGCGTGAAAACGTTCCTCAAAGCAAGTATCGTAGTCAGCTCAGTATTAGACTCAGACTCAGACTCAGTTATTTTATTGATCGGACATACGTCCATACAATGGAAGTGAGTTGTGTTTATAAATACACCAAGATATATCGAGGGAAAAAACCAGCTAGAGGTTCACACACACACACACACACACACACACACACAGAATCAGCAGCCTACGCGTGACCATAAATGACCAGTTGAACAGACCGTACACATTCAGACGTTACTGGTATACCGTGTTACAGAATACAGGCCAAACGCCCGTGTACATTGACAGACGCGCATACAGCACAAGTTGCACGTGAACTACACTACGTAAGCGTACTACTGCGGAGCTTGAATGAATGAAACACGTATTTTGCCAGGTCGGCAATGGCAGCTGGGGTCGAAGTGTGTAAAATTGACAGCTGCTGAGTACAATAGAAACCCAAGTCAAAACCAGACATGTATTTTCGGCGCAAATCATCGTACAAAGGGCAGAAGAATAGAAAATGAACTTCATCCTCGGGTACATTATGGCAAACTGGACATGCCTTTGGTGAATTTGACAATTGGTACCTCGTTTTGTTACACAGTAGTTCTGTGAGACCCAGTCGGAACTTAATATACATATTTCTGACATATTTGGATTGTATGATCTCAAAGTAATTCTCCAGCGTTAATGCTACTTTAAAACTACGATAGACTGTGAAACGGTCACTTTCAAAAAGCTTAGCCGACCAGTCCTGTTTTGAACAGTCAATCAACCTTTGTTTGAATTCGTTGAGAAACATTCTCTTATTGCCAACTCCTTGGGCAATCCAAACGTGACCAAAACCGTTTCGAAAAAGCAGTTCTTTTACTTTTGTAGTCCATGTGGTTTTGCCTCGGTCGTCCATATCTCTAAGCATGAGGTATGCCATACTGGAAAATCTGACGTGTGGTAAACTGCACAGCCTAAGCCAATAGGAAATGCACCTTGCAGAAGCTAGTACAGTTAGGGGATATCTCCCAAGTTCACCGTATACCATCTGATTTGGTGTTCGAAGGCTGACGTTAAGAAGGCGTTTACATGCAAATAGATGTACCTTTTCAATTTCATGAAACTCTTCAACCCCCCAGATTTCTGAACCATAGAGAAGTATTGGTACAATCTGAGCGTCAAACAGCTTGAAAAAGATAGTTGGACTGCAACAGTCAAGTTTCCAGAGAACTCTAAAAATATCTATGACACATTTCTTTGCCTTAGTGGCAAGGTCAGCAACTGATGAATTTAAACTTAAACGAGTAGTAAAATTTAGTCCTAGATACTTATATGTGTTAACAACATCTACAGACTGAGTACCATATTTCCATTTCTCAAACTTTGACAAGAACCCTCCATTTCTAAAGACAATTATCTTAGTTTTATCTAAATTAACAGTAAGACCAAGTTTGCTAACCACAGTATACAAATTGTCTAACTGAGTTTGTAAGCCACTAGGTGTACAAGAAAACAGAGCAATGTCGTCCGCAAACATCAACAAAAATAGTTCGACTGCACCGGGCCTGAGCTGAAAACCATGCCTACCATGATCAATGATATGAGATGCTAACTCATTGATTAGGAACGAAAATAAGGTTGGCGAAGCCAAACAACCCTGTTTTAAGCCTTGAAAACACTCAAAGTACTCTGTGTAGTCCATGTTGTCTCTAACACAAAACTTAACTGAATTATACATGGCTTTGAGTGCTGACAGCATTTTTCCTTGCACACCAACCTTAAACAAAATATTCCATAGAACATTTCTCTTAACAGTATCGAAAGCCTTCCGAAAATCAACGAAGGCAACATAGACTTTTTTGTTTTGTAACAAATGTTTCTGGACAATAGCGTATAATGTAAACATATGATCTACAGTTGAGTATGTCTTTCTAAAGCCTGCTTGCGTTTCTGATAATATGTTGTTGACATCAGCCCAATCTGTTAATCTTTTGTTCAAAATGTGAGTATATAGTTTACTGACACAACTCAGAAGTGCAATACCTCTATAGTTATCAGGGCTGTTTGCATCCCCTTTCTTGTGAAGTGGAAAGATAATTGCCTTTGACCACTCGTCAGGGAAAAGGCCTTTGCTAAACAAGCAATTAAAATATGAAGTAAGGAAAGGAACAATAGACAAACCAGCAGCTTTTAAAACCTCGTTTATAATACCGTCAGGCCCAGCAGCTTTACCTGCCTTAGCATGTTTTAATGCCTCTATGACCTCTGCTTCTGATATATCAGAGTTTAATTCAAGAAACAGTTCATCACTGACAGCATCATCAGCCTCAAATAAATCATCTTCGGTTTCAATGCTTTCGTTCAAAACGTTAGAAAAATGATTGAACCACGTCTCTTTCGTTATGTTATTTTGAATGTAGGGTTTGCGTTTCCATTTTTTCATTTCTTTCCAAAAAGACTGAGGATCTTTGCAACTGCTAATGATATTGTCAACACTCTCCTTTTTAAAGTTCCTCTCTTTATTTCGCAATAAATCTTTGTATTTCTTTCTTTCTGTGGTGTAGAGTTCTCGGTTTAAAGCAGACCTATTTCTAGTAAACCTTCTAAGAGCTTTCCTAGCTACCCTCTTTGCCTCCCTACATTCAGTATCAAACCAGGAATGGCCATGTTTTTCTGGAGGACTCGAACAAGGTCTGTTTGTGTGTATGTGTTTGGTCATGCAATCAGCAGCGTCTTTAACGGCACACGTGAATGATTCTAATGCTTCACTGAATGAGTTTTCAATTTTAGCTGTGGCCTCTGCCATTTTATTCTGGAAATCAAGAGACATGAAATGTTCAACGAGTGTTCCCGTTTGCGCATTGTCAAACACAATCTTACTGTAGCTAAACGAAACATGTTGTGTGGTAGTATCTGTAATTCGTTGGGCTTGCGTGTAGTCTGTGGAAACGGTAAGTACTAAGGGCATGTGTACTGATTCAACTCGTTCTACGACATGTAGACTCTCGCACAAAGCAGTAAAATCATGAGAAGCAATGACATAATCGTTAGTGCTACTACCAGTAGGAGAAACAAATGTGAGTTGTTTGGATACACTAGGACTACATAAGCCATTTAAGATCACGAGTTCGAAGGAAGCACACATGCTCAACAAATTCCTTCCGAAAGCGTTTACAACGGTGTCGTCAGATTCCCTAGACGGACTAAACATTTCATAGTTATTGGACAGTAATTCATCAGCATCCAGCTGAAATAATGTTTGGTTAGGTTGCAGATTACCAGTATTACATATCGTGTGAGGCTGACATTTCGGTACATGTATACGCAAAACAAGAATGATTTAATATGTCATTTCGGGCACAGCCCTGTAGAATTACTGACGTTCCGAAGCTTAAAGGCTAGGGGGGTGAGGGGGGTGGGGGGGGGGGGGGGGTGTTTAACGTCCTTTTCCACCACATACGGGTGATATCAAAGACGGGGCAACGATGAAAAAGCCAGCACAAATATTTGGCCCCAGCCGGGATACCAACTCACGACCCGAGCATTAGAGGTCCAACGCTCTACCATTCGGCCACCCCGGCTCCCCGCTTATAGGCTAGAATTCGTGCAGTAATTGTTAACTCTTCAGAGCCCGGACCGACCATCCCCGTATACGATAAGACTGGTTGAGAAGAACAAGCCACTGCACGCCAGTAGGAGCCACTATTACGCAAGGCGTGGGCATTCCCGCTCGGCGCGAGACTGCTGCAGATTGCGTAATTGTGGCTTCAAGTGGCTTGTAGTGATCTGAAGATTTCAAGTACAAATGCGAATTTTGCATGAGTTTTTAAGAGTTAATGTTCGGTTCGGCCTTCAAGATTAGGTGTGTGTGGGGGGGGGGGGGGTGGGGGGGGGGGGGGGGGGCTAGGTACCATAGATGCAAATTTGAAGGAAAACGCTACATATTCCTCTTACACGTAACGTTGCAGATGACACCCTAAAAATGTTTTAAAATTCACCCCCCCCCCCCCCAAAAAAAAAAAAAAAATAAATAAATAAATAAAATAAAATAAAATAAATAAATAAATAAAAATAAATAAATAAATAAATAAAATAAAATAAAATAAATAAATAAATAAAAAAAAATCAGGCAGCCATAGACTCATGTGTAGAGTAAATTTCAACAAATTCCAATATTCCGGTTTTTTGGGCAATGTTGGCAGTGACCACATACTCCCTCATTCCACGGTTGTCTGCTGGCTCCTGTGTCAGCCGTACATGAATACAAATAGTCCACCAGCCAGGTTCATTTTTCCCTAATTTTACTATTACCTGGCATGAAACTTGTTTACAAAGCCAACAAAAAGCACCAGGTTGCCATTTTTTACTCTGCAAAGATTGTCTACTACATTTAGCGTAGTTGTTACTACATAACCCGGAAGCTATTACTGGTCTGTAACCTGTTAACACCCTTTTCCATCACATGACGGGGTAACAAGAAAAAGGTTACTACAAACATTTTGCCCCAGCCGGGATTCGAACTCACTCCCCGAGGGGTGTTTCCTGGCTCAGGAAAGTCGCAAAAAAAAAAACCAAAAAAAACCTCCTGCTGTTTCCATTTTTTCTGCCGAAAAAGTGGAGTTCCTGAAGGAGAAAAAAAAAGGACTGTACATTTTTCCGCAGAAAAAAAACTGCAATTTTTCAGATTTCGCCAACCATATATAATTATGCATCGTAAATCGCTGACTCATCGGACAGCTTCAGACTACCACGCTACACCCCGTTCTATTAGTCCTTGCAATTATCCACTCAGACAGACTCAACACTCAGCAATAAACTCCGTCGTCGCTAATCATGAAGCGAGACTGCGTGTGTTAGGTTAGCGAGATGACCTGCCGGATACGTCAGCTTCCTGACTACGGAAGCTATATTAATTACTGCGTTGTCTTCGCGTGACTATGATCATACGGCCTTAGTCATATAATTATAGCCAGTGTCGGTGTCTTTATAGACCTAAATATAAGCCATTAGCTGCATAGATTCAACTTTCACAGCACTGTTAAAATCTGGAAGGAGATGGCGATGTTTTCACATTACGACTACACGACAACGTTGCCTTTCGAAGGCTGGAGGGCCAGGCGTCTTCAAAAGGACGAAAGAAAACAGCGCCAGGAGATTGCCGACTCTGTCGCCAATGGCTCACACTGGAACGAACTTATCGATATCGCTGAACAAGGGCTCTCCGACAATCCCTGCGACGTGATCCTAAAAAGGCGATACAAAAACCCACAAAGACTAATAGAAAAAATAGTGAGTGATTTAGAATGGTACCGTATTCCTCATGAAGACTTTTCCTACACACACGACAGGTGGCAAGGAACTGTGGAGGATTTCACATCGCTTGACCTGGTCAAATTTGCTCATCACGGTGTCCTAGAGGAGCGACACAGGATGGTGTTCATGCGAGAGGCACTCAACAGAGATGCAGAAAGTTGGCGCATCGTGGAAGACCTTGCCAGTCTCGGTCTGTACGAGTCACAGCGCCGCCAGATCTTCTACAGGGCAGTTCTGGCAAAACGGTGGACGACCGCCATGTTGATGTTTGACCAGGGCCTGGACAATCTTCCACCCGAGGTGCTGGTCGAGATGACGAAAAACGCAGAATCTGACAGCATGCTTCACGCGATGCTTCTCGAACGAGGGTTGCAAAATTCATACTTTATTTCGAACATTTGCGTGGCGTTCTCCGCAGAAAAGGAAGAAAAGGAAAGAGATATTGGCAAATCGTTCAGCGAAAAGCCTCTTCAAGGAAACAGTGCGGACAAGTGTTCTACACGTGACATGAGAACACCGGGAAAGACCCTTTCGAAGCGAACATTTCTCAGTTTGCGGTTAGGGAAGGTACCAAAACCGCTGAGATACTTTACAGTAGGTGCATCTGTTCTTCGTGCTCGGAGAAATGAAAGGAAAGAAAACGCGTTTACTGCTGCCGAGAAGATTCAAAGTGCAGGATCCGACAGCGATAGTGATGTGCCGGTCTCGCTTGAGAACAGGGACGAGTCCGGGAGAAAGGCTGCAAAAGTGATCAGATCAGATGAAAAAAGTCAGGATGGAGTCTCCGCAAAGAAGACACAGAAGAAGAAGAACCACAAAGAGGACTCGGAAAGAAAGGCGAGAGTGGAGACGGCGATCAGTGAGGGAGCGAAGTGTGGTGACTGGCTGCTGGTGATGACTGTGTACGAGGGTCGACTGGGCGAGGACGTGAAGTTGCTGGTGCTGGACGAGGCGGTCAGACAGAACATGTGGCACGTCGTCACCACGCTCATCCGCCACGACCCGGAGGCACACGTCTACAGACCACGTTTTAAACAGGTAGGACACGTTTACACTTATACATAACGGTTGTTCTAAATTACTACTCCTTTAAAAAACAATTACATCAAAATCAAACATGTAATTGCACGGAACTGTGAGGTGGGCTGATCACAAAGTGTGGAATCGATGTTGCGGGTTTTTTTTTTGGTTTGTTTTTCTTGTTGTTGTTGTTTTGTGTGCGTGCGTGCGTGCGTGTGTGCGCGCGCGCGCGCGCGTGTGTGTGTGTGTGTGTGTGTGTGTGTGTGTGTGTGTGTGTGTGTGTGTGTGTGTGTTGTCGTTGTTGTTGTTTTTTTTTTTTTTGTTTTTTTGGTTTGTTTCTTTCAAAGGCGGGGATACAGAAGGGCGGGCAGAATGGAATGGGTAATATGTGAATACAATGATAATAATAATAAGAAGAAGAAGAATAAGAATAATAATAATAAATAAAAGGAAGGAGACAACGGCGCCGGGTGCTTGTCCCCTAGTAGTAGATTTAGCAAGGCAGGGCCTTTCAAGGTTTAGCTCACCTTATCAATGACATGTCCAGTTGATCCCAGTGGCGTTGGAGAGGAGACAGTGGAGCGTGCTGGAGGCGATGGTGGTGAGGGGGGTGAGTCCGGATGACGTGGACACTGTGTACCGTGAAGCCCTCACACACAGACGCTGGTCCCTCCTGGCAGCACTGGTCAAGATGGGCCTCAGTGACGTCATGACCCACGCCGCCATTCACCAGGCCCTCAAGTGCAACGAATGGACTTTCATTGTGGTAAGTGTGGCCGGACAGTTCCTGGTACCGGTTGTCTGCCGCGGGATTGTAAAACAATGGAGATTGTACAATGGCTGGTTATAGTAGTCGGGAACATAACGCCGATTGTATAAACTGTTATGAGGAATTAATTTTCATTTCAACGGACCCATGTAATTTTTCATTTTTCCCCGACTTGACACACTTACAAATCCTGTACATGTATCTGGACTGAGGTTGTCCTGTTACAAAAAAGAAAAAGAAAAAACAAAACAAAAAAACACAAAAAACACAACACACACACACAAAAACAAAACCCAACAACAACAACAACAACAAAATCCGCAAAGGGAGCAAAGACAATAGGGGCCTCGAAATCTGAAGAACTCCTTCCTGCTGAAGGGCAACGATGAACTCCCTTCAATCCCTCCAATGCGTCCATGGGACGCCGCGTAGACCGGGACCCTCTTTTCTCCTAGTCACCGTAGAACACTGTTGCTGACCCTCGCTTGCTAAGTTGCACCTCGTTTCTTTTCTAGGAGTACCTGAAATCCAACCTTTCTTCCCATGACGAGCTGTGTGCTGTCGTGGAGCAGGCGGTGGAGCAGGGTAGCTGGCCCCTGGTGGCGGCCATCTTGACACCCGACATTCCAGACTGCCTAATGAGCAAAGCACTTGTGAAGTCCACAAAGTCGGGAAACGATCTGGTGGCTGAAACATGCATCAAGATCGCGTCAGGCTGCAGGTCTTCACCGAAGGAAGGATCTGCTAGGGCTGCTGGGAAATACAGTGACGTCATTCATGCTGCTGACGAGGATGGGAGCACTGTCGTGCAGTTGGCCGCCAGGTGAGTTTTGTTTTTTTAATTTGTTTGATTTTTTTAATTTGTTTGTAGATACACCACGTGTCAACAAGTGGTACTTTGAGTTTAGAAACAAATCTGCGACCTTAAAAAACAAGTTCTGTCAGCGTCGAGAAGTAGTCCTGCAGCAAAGTGAATTAAGACTTCTATTACCACTGTAACTGTATTCATGGCGGAAAGGTTGTTGATCTCGTATCAAGCACCATGTCCATCTTCTCTAACTGGTAGGTTTAAAACATACTTTAGTCCAGCGACTGTTTTTCACTATTGGCAGCGAGAGGATGTGGAGGGTTGTCAAGTTGCTGGTGATTCAAGGAGCTGACCCCGATCCCCCTGTGACGTCATCATGTCCCCTGCCCGTCGTCATGATGGCGTCACGAGACAAACAGTTCGACATCATGAACCTACTTTTCGATTCTGGAGCACAAGCTGGCGGGAGAGAGACAATACTCCATGAACTATTGCTGAGGAAGACCGGCCCGCAAGAGCGCTTGCCTCTTCTCTGTGAGATGATCCGAAAAGGAGCCGACCCTACAGCTGTTTTCAACGACATAGTCTTGTTTACACCTATGA
>JACVVK020000118.1:487500-537500 GCA_018292915.2 Batillaria attramentaria | reverse complement strand
TTGACGAGTGCTGCCAGGAGGGACCAGCGTCTGTGTGTGAGGGCCTCACGGTACACAGTGTCCACGTCATCCGGACTCACCCCCCTCACCACCATCGCCTCCAGCACGCTCCATTGTCTCTTCTCCAACGCCACTGGGATCAACTAGACAAGAGACCAATGTTTGGGTTGTAACAGAGGTGAAGATGGAGACGCCTGCACTACTACGCCTGAGAAACATGCGAACTGACGGCTTCCTGCTGCGTTTCTTTCTGTCAGTCTTTTCTCTTTCTTCCTTTGTTTTGGTGGTGGCGGGTGGGTGGGTGTTTGGGAGTTTAACTTCCTTTTCCACCATATACGGGTGATATCAAAGACGGGGCAACGATGAAAAAGCCAGCACAAATAATTATTTGGCCCCAGCCGGGTTACGAACTCACGACCCGAGCATTAGAAGTCCAACGCTCTACAATTCGGCCATCCCGGCTCCCTTTTGGTGTGTGTGTGTGTGTGTGCGTGCGTGCGTGCGTGTGTGTGGTCGATTCCAATTTACCGGCCCGATTGCCCCCTCCTTTAATTAAAAATTGTAAATAGCAAAACGCCGGGTCGCTTGGTGTTGAAATAGCACATCACTTCACTTGCAAACAGTGAATGTGACATCCCCCCCCCCCCCCAATTTTTTTTTTTTTTTAAAGCTTGCATCTCGTTATTTCCAAGCACCTAATAACTAATTCCTGTTTCACAGCTCAGAATCAACCCATCTACCCGTCAGGTCTATGCAAATGTGTGCCTGCGTTTGGTACATGTACTGTACATGTTTTCGTAATCATCAGTAGTGGTCGAACGGTTATGAATCAAGTAGTGTAAACGTGTGGTACCTGTTTAAAACGTGGCCTGTGGACGTGTGCCTCCGGGTCGTGGCGGATGAGCGTGGTGACGACGTGCCACATGTTCTGTCTGACCGCCTCGTCCAGCACCAGCAGCTTCACGTCCTCGCCCAGTTGACCCTCGTACAAAGTCATCACCAGCAGCCAGTCGCCATACTTTGCTCCCTCACTGATCGCCGTCTCTACTATCGCCTTTCTCTTGGCCTCCTCAGCTCGACCTGCGTCGTCTGAGGTTGGGCTGTGATATTTCTTCCTGTCAAGTTCTTCGTTGTGAAGTTTTTCAGCAGAGGCAAGCGTCTCCGCCTCTAGCTGTTTGCTGTCCGTATTGGCTGCGTTGTCGAGTGTATCTGCGTTAATCGAGTGCAGCGTTTGCTTTATCCTTTTCAGCAGAGGAAACAGAAAACTCCTTGTAACGACCTTCAAACGGTATGGTTTGCCTCTAAGGTCCTCAAGGACGTCATCGCGGTCCGGGGCATCACTGGTGTAGATTTTGTAGTCGTTGTCATCATCATCATCACCACCACCACCACTGTTATCCTCGTTACGATCATTGTCTCTCTTGTCAACGATGGAAGTCTGGTAGATGCTGGTACCGAAGTAATTGTTTTCAAACCCTCTTTCAACAAACATCGCCTGCAGTAGGAACTGTATTTCCCAAATGCCGTTGATGAAAATCTGATCCAGGAGTCGAACGGATATTTTACCGATACCTTGGTCAAATACGCGAAAGGCTAGGTTCCACCGTTCCGCCTCGACAGCTCTGCTGAAAATCGCTTCTCTCTGCGACTCGTACAGACCAAGACATGAGAGGTCTTCCACAATGCGGCAAGGTCTAATCTCTTCACCTTCACGCAAGGCTTCTTTCATGAAGACCATCCTGTGGCGCTCTTCTAGATAACCGTGTTGAAAGAATTTGATGACGTCCAGTGAGTCAAACGTGTCGCTGTTCACTTTCAGGTCAACATCCACGCCAGAGAGGTCGCCTGCTGGACAGAAGCTCCAGTTTAGCTCGCTGACGATTTTGTCGACGAGTCTTTCCGGTGAGACGTAGAACACTTTTAGAATCACATCACAAGGATTTTCGGCCAGACCCCACCCGGCTAGGGTGATAAGTTCATTCCAGTCTCCGTCACGAACTGCTTGGCGGGCTAATTTCTCAAACCGTCTGTCTCCCATCGTTGTAAGCCTCACCCCAGTCGCAAAACTGATTTCACGAGAGAACTAAAATGCCCAATAGTTAAGATGATCAACACCTCGCCCCAGCCGGCCGCAAGTCTCGTAAGTACAAAAGCGATCTGTCAAAATCGCCAAATTTCTACTCACAAGGTTTTGATACACCTTACAGAACTCTCAGTCAACCGGCAGTTTCCAGTCGATACGTTAAGATGTCCACGGCGAATGGACAGGTCAGGTGGAGGTTCTGACTTTAAGCACGTCTGAAGCAGGGGTTTAAGGGCCAAGCCGGCGAGGACGCAACTGTGTGAGACATGTCGGCCCCTTTCTTCCGTACACAGGATATTTTCATAGCTGGTCGGGTCCGGCCTCTGGCTGACCTACTGAAGTAGCCGGGTCAGCGGAAATACTAGAAGCTACAATATTAAGTCCATCTCCCTCTGCGTGAAGGTTTCTATGAGAGGAAACCATTGCGTTTGTTTGGATAGCAGGGTGTGTGGTCTTTATTCCCCCCTCCCCCCACCTTACTTGTAAAAATGAAAATGATGCAAGATTTCGTTTTCATTTTGATTAATGTTTTTGTGGTGATGGATAGGCGCAAGCGTGTTGTTTTTATTTCGCTTTCGTTTTTGTTGATGTGTGTGTTTTTGTGTGTGTGTCTTGTTCCTTCTTTATCATCAACATCAACTTATGAAATAAATTATGAAGACCACTCTCTGAAAATACAAAGTTTATTTAAAACACATTTTCAATATACAACTGCCAATAACCAAATGCTGGTTTAACCCACTGACATGTAAGGTGAAAAACTACCAAAACCACCCCCCCCCCCCCCAAAAAAAAAAAAAAAAAAAAAAAAAACCAAACCCCCTCCCCCCCCCCCCCCAAAAAAAAAAACAAACCCAACAACAACAACAACAAAACAACCACCAAGAAAAACAACAAGAAACCCCTTAACATTTCACAACCAACCAGTAAGTGGTAGATCCAGTCATATGGCCCGCATGAAGCAATGTTGCCACATGATCCAGTCAGCTGGTGCAACATATCTGATGGTACACATAGCTTCCGTGCAAAAAGAATTGAGGCTGTATCAAAATACATGTAGCTCCTTCAGTCAAGTAATAATAATAATATATTAAATATTGTATAGGCGCTTTACCCAATTTTATTGAATCGGCTCGAAGCGCCACGAACTGAACCCAACATGCACGCTCACATGAATCACACACATTCTCTCACACATTGGACATAAACACATTACAATCACGTGGTGCGAAGGGTCAGCTCAGCTATTTAAGTTTCCGAATGTAGAATTGCATTTATTTTCAAATTTTGTGGGCTGAACATTTCCAAAGCAGAGGGGGAGGAAGCCGGAGTACCCGGAGAGAACCCCCCACGATTGGCCCTAATATCGGTGCCACATACGAGAAGGAAAAATTCTTTGCCCCGAGTGGGACTTGACGCCGTGACCTCTCACACTGGTGACAAGTCTCTTAACCACTAGACCACCGACCACCCCGAAAGTGGGTGGTAAGCACAAGTGATGTCAGAAGTTTCACAAGATAAGTGTCGTAGATGTATATATGTATATATATATGAAATGGTAATTTTTAATTTTATCTGGATTTATTTGCCTGCATAAGCATGAACATGATCTGCTCCAGCAATCCTGAGAGGGCACCGCAGAAACCTGAGACGTCATGGCCACTGCGCCACTTTTTTCTCAGAAAGAAACTGCCCTCGGGGTGACGAGGCATTGGGTGGAATAAGAGCCAGCATCACTGGCGTCTCCGCACCTAAAACAGATGTGAGTTTGTATGCATGTATGAAGCACATGACTGAAATAGCTTTCAGCCTTAGACCTCAGCAACACATACTGCGCACACATTACAGCAATCGTCATTGTTGTTGTTATTATTATTTGCTTTTATTTTTTTAATCACCTTGTTTTCCTTTCAAGTCTTCTGGATTTTTCTACATTGCCCTGTCTTTGATATCACCCTTACTTGGTGGAATGGTGAACAAGGATGTTACCCCCACCCCCCAAAAAAACAAACAAAAAAAACCACCCCCCTTCCCTCCCCCCCACCCCAAAGAAAACAAAATAAGCAACCAACCTAGCTGGATGAACTAAACGGTAAACAGAAGCTTTTTTCCTGTAGTTTGCGTGAAAATGTGACATAGATAACACTGCTCTGTTCACAGTCACTGAGGTTTTTCTTTTAATTTTGTGTGTGAGTGTGTGTGTGTGTGTGTGTGTGTGGTTTTTTGTTTGTTTGTTGTTGTGCGTGTGTGCGTGTGTGTGTGTGTGTGTGTGTGTGTGTGTGTGTTTTAACACACTGTTTTTGGCACTTTATACATCCAGCTGTTTAAGTCCTCACTATGCAAGAACAACTATAAACCACTAACCTTGGTCAATCGTCTTATGGCCTTTATGACTTGACATGTCAGTATTCACATAACCAGGACAACACTGAAAAAGGAAAGGCATACATGTACTGGTAAGGGTTCTGTTTACCAATGTTATTACATTCTTAGAATCATGAGATTCAAATCTATAAGTGTAAATATAACAGAGAGAGGGAGGGGAGGTGGGGGGGGGGGCACGAAGGGAGTGAGAGAGAGAGAGAGAGAGAGAGAGAGCTGAAATATGAGTGGCATCAAAAGGGTTGAAATGGCAGGAGCCATAACATAATAATGATAATAATAATAATGATAATAATGAGTATTGTATAGGCGCTTTACCCAATTTCATGAATCGGCTCAAAGTGCCGCAAACTGAACCCAACATGCACGCTCACGTGAATCACACACATTCTCTCAGACACTGGACACAAACACATTACAATCACGTGGTGCGAAGGGTCAGCTCTGCTATTTAAATTTCGGAACTTAGAATTGCATTTATTTTTCAAATTTGGTGGGCTGAACATTTTCAAAGCAGAGGGGGAGGAAGCCGGAGTACCCGGAGAGAACCCCCGACGATCGGCCCGAATGAATGGTGCCATGTACAAGAAGGAAAACTTCTTTGCCCCGAGTGGGACTCGAATCCCTGACCTCTCGCACTGGTGACAAGTCTCTTAACCACTAGACCACCGACAGCCCCAGTCATCAAAACAATAACATCAAAACAATATGAAAATTAATCATCATCATCAACAACAAGAAGAATAACACTCTCACAAAAATTTTCAAGACAGAAAAAGAGACACTCGGTGACTCACTGCATTCACAATGATGTCTTCCCTCTTCTCCGCATCAAACTGTCTCTGCTGAATGAACGACATGACCGTCACACCAATCTTGCTAACACCGTAAGCCGAGCTGGGCCAACCGGCTGCTTCGTGCTTCCCCTCCTTGGCCAAACTAGTATCAATATTGGGGAAAGTAAAAAAAAACAAAAAAAAACACTGTGTAAGGCACAACTGACTGATCAAGCTCTGTAACTACAAGGAAAGCACTGTAATGTGCAGACTTTCATTCACTTTGCATTTGGCAGCCATCCTGAAAACTTGAGAATTAAACAAGAAATGGTGTCATAATAATAATAATGAATACAGTTTATATAGCGCTTATCTGTTTTCTACAAAACACTCTTTGCACTCTCTCTCACACACACACACACACACACACACACACACACACACACACACACACCGTGCCGATGAAACAGTGGTCGGACTACAGCTCGAAGGCTTGCCTAAAAAGGCAGGTCTTTAAATGGGCTTTGCATTGAGTCAGCGTGGGAAGATCCTTAATGGTGACAGGTAAAGCGTTCTAGACAGAGGGGACGGCGTAAGAAAATGAACGATAATGGTAAAGGATCCAGTTTCTTATCAGGTGTTAGTTTGTCATGCACATGTATACAATCCTATTGAGTACTTTGAAGCTGACTGTGTCTCATCACTCATATATGTAAGGGCAATTAAAGTCACAACAGAAGAGGATCTAGATGCATGAAACCCATCTTTAAATATGAACCTGAATGTCAGTCATTATGTATAGTTAGATGCTATATAAATATTCTATTATCATCATTATTATTATTATTAAATTCCTTTATTATTTGTTATTATTTATTTATTTATTTATTATTATTATTTGGGCAATTTGTTTTCAGTTAGTAAGCTAGGTGTGCACACAATGGGCACCCTTTTTTTTAACGTAAGTTACGTTAAAAAAAAAAAAAAGGGTGCCCATTGTGTGCACACCTAGCTGCATACATCTGTGTTTAACCCTCTTACAAAAAGCTGAGTCTTTAAAAGAAAATAGGGCTGGCCAGGTTACTGTAAACATCCCCACCCCCTTCCAACCAGTACATGAAGTCAGAGGCACTGACAGAAATACTCTCATAAATACCATTAAAATGCCATGAAGCTTACTTCACAAACTCCGTCATCAGCTGTTTCAGGCCATCCATTGTCAGGTTGGGATCTGTAAATCTGTCCTGAATCTCTTTGGAGCACTTCTTCATGGCAAAGTTGGATGCCATGCTGGACACGTTCGACACCCTGACCACAAATGTGACAATTCCAGGATGCATGCAAACTTTGAACGTGTACACGGAATGGAAATACTTTGACTGATGTGCAAGCACAATTCCTGGGCAACACACACTGGTTTATGTTGCTTTACTGGAGTCATGTTAGTAGAATGTGTTGACCGTAGACCGGATAGTTAGATGCGATTTCAGTTGGTCGTAAGCCAGGCAAAATTCCACAGAATTATTGTACATGACTCTTGTAAGGCCTTAAAAAGTTTTTGCTCGTAGTCACTTCTAAGTTAAAAAAAAAAAAAAAAAAAAATCAAACAGGAAACACCCGGTTGAGTCTGTCAAAATGTATGCATGGAAGATGGTCATCTTACCACTACAAAGAACAAGTTCCGGTATCCATGGTTACACATACCTTGCATGGGGGCGGAGAAGAGGAAACAGCTTGTCACAAACATTCAACTTGCTCCAGAAATTTGTCTTGACAGTAACCTCTGCTTGCTCAGCAAATGGAGCTGTAGAGGCCACCTGCAGAAAAGGGGGGAAAAAATGACACCTTCAAAATGCACTATGCACTATCTTTCAACTGAGTGTTCTGTGAACTTTCACAATTTCACGATCATCCACCCAGGGTTGTGAAATATGGTACCTTGTATGCAATACCAGCATTGTTGACGAGCACATCCAGTCCACCGTACGTCTTCTGAAGGAAGTCTCGCAAGCGGTCAATACTGGATGGATCATCGATATCTAGCTGATGGAACTTCGGCTTCAGACCTTCCTTGTTCAGCTCCTCCACTGCATTAGCACCCCTCCCCTCATCACGGGCTGAACAAAAATTAAAGGAAACACATATATGTCAAAGCGAACATCCCTACACTCACTTTTAACTTGAGTCAAATTAAGTGTCATAGTCACTGTATCACAAAATGGTACATAAGTAATTCAGTCACCAACAATTTTCCGCAATGTATGCATCTTTTCATGGAGCTGTTTTAGTATACCTACCAAACAGGCAAAGTTGATACTGGCCTAGTGACCTAATAATTATATTTCATGACAGTCGCAGTTATCAGTTTCTCCTTTTTTTCTTGGCATAAGCAGAGACATACGTCTCTGGCATAAGTGAGATTTTCTGTGAGAACAGGAGCAAAACTCCATGTCATATTAAAAATTTTGTGTCGGTCCAAGGCGCTGCCCCGCCTACCTAGCCTCAACGCCTGTCAATCATGCCTGAGGGAAGTGTCTGTCAAAGGGGAACAATTATGTTACAAAAGGTTATTCCCACCTGGAACTGATTTCTCCTGCGTAGTACCCCCACATACCATAATCATGCGTCAAAAAATGATGTGAACCAGCCTGATATTTGTCACAACCTCATTTGTTTCAGGCGATACATTTGACAAAAAGTTATGTCATCCAGTGAATCTAGAGATTCAACATGTATCTAAAGCTGATGCTAACACTCGCCTAGTTCCTTCCTTCACTGAAAGTCGCAGTTGTCTGTTGCTTCTACAGGCTACTGCCACTGCACATCACGCAACCACCATGGTGGAATGTAAAGGGTCTCCTGGTTTTCACACACGGTGAAATCCCCATAAAACATCATCACAAGTTGGTTAGTACATGTATGTATGTGTAGAGAACTTCCCCAGCGCTGTGTTCATATGGTGGAGCGTTGGACTCTCAATGCTCAGGTCGCGAGTTCGAATCCTGACTGGGGCCAAATATTTGTGCTGGCCTTTTTCTCGTTGCCCCGTCTTTGATATCACCCTTACGTGGTGGAAAAGGACGTTAAACTCCCAAACTGTACCCACCCCCACCCGTGTTCATATGTATTTTGTAACCGAAAGTGCTTCTGTAAAACTGGTTGCGGCAGCTAGGTGACCAAACATTCTGTCACTGGGCACTTGCACACATGTGCATGTATGCAATGGCTGCAACCCATGGCTGTGCAGTGAATGGGTTAAGTTGTACAACTACAAGCACATGCCAAAGTCTTGTTCTGATCTCACCTGTCAAGTATACGTCACCATCAAACTGTTTGCAGAGTGCTCGCACAATTGCAAACCCAATCCCTTTGTTCGACCCTGTGACCTAAAAAAAAGAAAGAAGCACAACTGAAATTTGAATCAGTTTGCAGTTTATTAAGAAAGAAAGAAAGAACTAACAAAATAAACTAACAGTCTACCCAAAACTAGTGAGATTCAACAATGAACAGAGTTTGTTTCTAAACTTGATCTGGCATCATGTGCACTGAGAACTACTTCGATGGTTTAGATTTTCTAAACTATGATCTCTGTATCAAAGTACAACTAAAATATAATAATAATAACTGTAGACACAAAAACAATAAATTCTGCAAGCACCCACACAACCAACCAGCCCCTCTCCTCCTTCTATAAATTTGCTTGATAAGCTGACTGCTGAGACTGGGCAGGTTTCTATGATTATGAGGTGCTCAGCACTTACACAACACAAATTTTGTGCAGGCAAGCGCAATAATGTCGAGTCATTATCTCTGTCATAGCAGGGACTTACTAGTAGTCCCTGGTCATAGTAACTTCGTCAGTGGAGCGAGTTAGGATTAGTTACAAGAAGACAGCAAGTATTTGTTATTTCGATGCACTCTGAAAGCTCAGCACTAACTCAAATACTGCCGTATGTAGCGGCACTTACAACTGCAACTTTCTTGGAGGCCATCATTCGGGGTGCGTTTGAGGTCGCAGGTTTGTGTGTAATGGATCCACACGCGTTTAGCGCAAACGGAACTATCCGACAGTCACTTCGGTTGTTTCCGTCATGTCAAGAGTCTGAGGAGTAACGTCCCTTTTGTTGTTGATGGGACGGGACCCCACAGCAGACGCCCTGTGTTGGGGCCTCCAACTCTTGCATAAGAACCGCGTGTGTTATACAATCGAAGCGTCTGCGTTGGACTGGCCACCTCGGCTTTAACTCGACTGCATTTACGTCCGAAATGAAGTCAGATAATGTAAAGGAGTAGCCAAAGTGAGTGTCCCAACATCTCGTATAGATCTGCGCTGAGGTGCCAACCTGAGGACAAGGAGATACAATTTTAGTTAAAGTATGTCTCAGTAACAACCAATGTACATTATTTATTGAGGACAAGTGTTGACCTGCAGCATTTATTAGCTTGCGCACTGTCGTCATTGTGGAGTGCATGATACGTGTATATAATTATTATGAGTATGTTCCATTGCCCAGCACAGCGCCAGTCCATTATCAGCATGACCATGGGGCAGTCAATGAAGAAATTAGGCCAGCTGAGACAAGCCCTTGAGGAAGGGGATGTGTCTCTACCGGCGATTGCTACCCTTCTTGACTCTGGTGTCTCGGTATGTATCAAAAAGGGAATGGTGTACTTAAACCTTGTTATGTGCATGTGTTGCTAACCTCAGAATGTACAAATTTGCAGTCAGTGTTTACTGCATATATCTTCCCAAACCCAGTTTTATGACTGACAATTAACCATCAGCGCTTGAGGTTATTTTAAAATAGTTGGCCAACTAAGTGTCATGTAGTTCAGTGAGGAAATTGTGTGCCGGCTACTCTTTAAACTTGGTACTAGTGCTAGCAGAGATACAGCCGCGTTCATACTGTGTGCATGGCTCTTCTGATAGTACTCTTATCATGCAAATAATGATGTGCTGTTTCTCAGACTTTTGTCTTGTTTGGTCGAGGAGTGCAATGTGTTGCGTCCAGCTTATGTTTTGACGGTAGGTTTTATTTGATCAGAAATTGGGATACCCTCAGTGCCTAATGATTTTTTAAACTTAAAAAAAAAAAAAATTCCAAAGCGAACATCACAATATTATTTCATGATACGTAATCTGCGTTCATCAGGTAAACACTCAGATTGATCATGCCAGTATCCTGTACTGTGCCATCACGAAGAAGCAGCCAGCAATTGTGGAGTTCCTTTTGGACCAAGGAGCCAATATTCAACTCGGCTACTTCACAGGTAGTACTAGTAGAGCGCATGTAATTGTTAACTTTGTTGTGACTGGGGCTACAGTTGCCTTACCATTGTACCTGTGCTAGCCTTGGTCTGCTGCCTGGGTTCCTCACCCCCTGCTTTGGAAATGTTCAGCTCACAAAATTTCAAAATACATGTATGTAATTGCCGTTTAACATTCTAAAACCTAAATAGCTGAGCTGCCCACTTGCACCCACATGATTGTGTTTATGTGTGTGGGAGAATGCGTGTGATTCACCTGAGTGTGCGTGCTGTGTTCAATCCTCAGCACTTTGTGCCAGTCAGTTGGGTCATGTGCCTGCTTAAACACACAGTGGTCTTATTTTCGTTATTAACGAACTCTGTTCCAGAGACGCCCTTACACCTTGCAGCCGCTATGGGGGACCTGTGTACTGTTTCTGTTTTGCTGGCTAGAGGTGCAAAAGTGAATGCAAGAAACCATAACGGTTGCACCCCGCTGTGGAATGCGGTGCGTGGAGGACATCTGCAGGTCATTGAACACCTTTTGGGACAAGATAACATCGATGTGGATTGTCCATGCGATGACACATTTTTGCTGAGGTATTGTGAATGGTGAGATGTGTTTGTGCGGATACTTGAGCAGACCAAAGAACACAAATGCATGAGGCCTCAAAATGCCTATGTAGATGTATATCCTATTAGCCTCAGGCATCATAGTCACCCAAAAATTACCATGCACAGACCATTCAAGGGCACGCACATGACAAGGATTTGCGTGACAAGGGCCAGCGTGTGTTTTCATACATTGGTCCTGTGGTTTGGAACGGCCTCCCCTCTCACATCCGCCATGCTCAGTCGTTAGCAGTCTTTAAATCTCAACTTAAAACACATCTTTTCTCCATGCAGTAGAACCAACCCCCCCTCCATCTCTGCATGCCACCTGCAAAAAAAATCAGTGTGTGTGTGTTGTAAGTTATATACGCTGTTTTTATGTTATGTTTATGTACGCGCCCTGAGCTCTTGCGAGATGGGGCGCCACAAATACCCTTTATTATTATTATTATTAAGGATTTGAAAAAAATTGAGGATCTCCTTTCGGCTCAGGCCTCACTGGAGTAATTGTAGCCTACTTTCTGTTTAGGCCAGACAGCCGTTTCATCCAAATCTGCTTACATCACTTGTGCTGCTCTGCAGCGTGAAAAGCCCCAGCTTCACGGGCAGGTTGCATATTGTTGCGGCCTCCTTTCATGCACCTCGGCGCACAGAATACAAAAATCACGAAAATCGTGCCTTTTCATTACAACAAAAATCATTATAAACTAGCACACTCGCCAAACGGGGGTTCCCCAAATAAACACCAAATATAACCCCGCGCTTAATTTCTGTCCTTATGCCAGAACCATTAAAAGAACACTCTCTGTGTTCCCGTAGTGTAGTGGTTAGCACTTCGGATCATGGACCGGGAGACCCGGGTTAGAATCCCAGCCAAGGCAAGCGGGATTTTTCATACCTAGGTCGGCTCCTACCCAGAGCGGGTGTGCTATGGGCCCAATTGGGAGGCTGTTGCCACACAGCCGAGATTCACCCACTTCACGGGTGCGACTTTGGGGGTGCTTCCCTTTGTATGACACGTCTTATGATGTGGATGATTACACGGCTGGCACCGCAGGTGCCGTAGTTCCCGGGCCTGGTTAATGCCGGGATATTTATGACAGGAAGCGTGGAATGCGGCCCTGTCCCGCAGTCCCAAACCACATGGACCTCCATAGCATCATCTTACTATCATCCTCATCTCCATCATCATGCATAATAAAAATTGTCCCAGCTTCCGAGTCCTCCGTGGATTCCACCCATGACCTGGGAGGAACACCACTGGAGCTGGCAAAGAGTTGGGGCAGCAAAAAAAAAAAAAAAAATTAAAAGAACACTCTGTGATTGTAAAAGTGCAGCATGTCCCTCTGTGTGTGTGTCTGTGCGCGCGCGTGTGTGTCCATGACGTATTATACACACTTCTGCTTATCTCCTCAGCAACTGTGGGCCCTTGACCCCCTTGGGCCTACAAGTACATGTACAGTCAAATCCTTGGTACGACTCAAAGGGAACAGTTCTCTCCCTTGCAGCGTCCACATACATAATCATATATATATGCAGTGCCTTCTCTCAGTTTCCTTAGCCCCCCCCTCCCTCCCCCCCCTTTTTTTTTTTTAAAATGCTAGTATGTGCTAGATCTTGTGATCACTTCTCATACAGGCACAGTTCTCTCCCTTGCCTGTTCACTATGAGTTGTACTTTTCGCTGCTGCAGTCACTACATGTGCTTGCTTATCGTTTATATAAAATTTGAACAAACCCGTGATGTTTGCACCCTTTTCCCAATTTACAGTAGCACTAGTATTTGGTGGTAATAAGAGTGAGCTATATGGAACCAGAGGGTTGACTAGCTATTTCGTCAGTATCTTTCTGTGCTGCCGAGAAATTCATTTCAGTAAATCTGTATAACATATTATTATCTGTTCTCCACATTCACTAATGCACCATAGTGTTGCTTGATTCCTTTCCCAGCACATCTCGCACAACGGCGTTGAGTCTCGCTGTGCAGAACCAGAACGCTGACGTAGTCCGAGCTCTTCTGTCCAAGGGAGCCGCACCAGACCTTGCTGATGTGTCCGGGTGAGACATTTTTGTTGCCCTGTTCCAGCATGATTTCAGTAAAACGTGTCACCTTCATTGTGCTAAGGCCAGAATTGTTATATGCCATTCAGCAGATTTCTGGGTTTGTCTCGTTGTTTTTGTTTTTTGGCCACAAAAATGATTCGCAAGAGAAAACATCCTAACTGAACACTGGAATGAACGAGATTACACAGATGTTGGGATGGGTGGGCACAGGGGATGCCCCTCCTTAAAGGGACACGTGTTCACAGATGTGGGCATGTTCCCCCCCCCCCCTCCCCCAGTCAATTTTAACACTGTCTGTTGCACCCATAAAATTTATTGTGTGTTTGCATTAGGGAAAACAAAGTTTACATATTCCTTGTGAATTTTTATTTGTAGTTGAATTATTTTTAGTGTAAGCTGGTGTTTTGTAAGTGTAAACCTGATTGCATGCATTTCCTTAAACTGCATCGTTGACAGCGTCACTAAAATACGCATGAGCACTTACTGTTGTCCTTTGATGGTTCTTACCACCCCATAGAAGTCATTGAAGAAATTAATGTACATGTAATTGTGATTTTTTGTTTTGTTTTTGTTTCAGTTATTATTAGGTCCAAAAAATATATATATTGTTGTTTCTGGTAACCCGACCGACCCTTTTTTTTTCCTCCCGACCTAAAAAATTTGTTTGGCTGCTTGAAAAAAAAAAAAAAGAAAAAAATACAAACACAAAGTTTTTTTAAGTTACTTTTGTGCTCATTCAAGCAAAGTGTGCTGTTTACTGCATGGTGACACACCTTGTATAGCTACCATTTTCAGCAGAAAATATGGTTAGATAGTGTGTTATACATGTAATATTAAAATTTTAATACAGTTTCACAGAGCATCATTGCTTATTAATACCCTGTTTCTTTGTTCTTGGATATGTGTGTGGGGGGGGGGGGGGGGGGGGAGTAAAAACAAAACAAAAACAACCTACCTACCTACCTACCTACCCTATTTTTTTTTAAGCCATGTCACCAGAAACATTTTTTTGGCCTTAGGCCAAAACAAAAAAAATTGTTTCTGGTTTCTGGTAACATGGCTATAAAAAAAAAAGGGTCGGTAGGTAGGTAGGTGGTTTTTTTTGTTTTTTTTTTGGGGGGGGGGGGGGGTTAAACCGCCCCCCCCCCCCTCCACACACACACACACACACACATCCAAGAACAAAGAAACAGGGTATTAATAAGAAATGATGATCTGTGAAACTGTATTTAATATTGTAACACTATCTTACCATATTTTCTGCTGAAAATGGTAACTGTACAAGCAGTGTCGCCAATCTTGGGTCCGCAATGGCGCATGACTTCCCTGACGACAGGCGCATTAAAACCGAAACTGGTCGTGCTTGTTTGTTTTTTTTCTCCAGCAGCCCCAAAAAAATTTTAGGGTCGGGGGAAAAAAATAGGGTCGGTCGGGTTACCAGAAACAACAATATATATATATATATTATATTTTTTTTTTGGCCTTATCATCATTAGTTTTTTTTAATTTTTACTGTTGTAGTCGCACACCTCTTCATCATGCATGCCGGCTTGGCAACTTAGCGCTGGCAAAATGTCTTGTGCAAAGTGGCTGTAAGCTAGATGCGGAAGATACTGTCTACTACACGCCCATTCACACAGCTGTGTGCCATGACGCAGCGGACATCGTGAAACTTCTCGTGAACGCAGGTACAGGATCAAGAGTGGTCGCCTTTAAAAGCAATAAGGCGATTGTACAGTCCTAGCTTGATCTCACACTAATCCCTTAACATATTTTACCATTTTTGTTTTTTGTTTTTGTTTTTTATGCAAATTCACAACAGTTATGGTGTACAGTCAGAGCTGGACCAAACACTGATTCCCTAAATACTCAACATTTTGTTTTTAATGCTGATCATGTATACATAATGTGTGCTTTTAAAGCAGGAAGGTGATTGTACAGTCGTAGCTTGAACTCATACTGATCCCCTCAAAATTGTACTGTTTTTGGATGGAGGTATATAATGGTGTTATGGTGACCTTTACAAGCAGTAAGGTGATTGTACAGTCATGGCTTCAACTCACACTGATCCCCTCAAACTTGTACTTCTTTTGAATGGAGGTATACATAATAGTGACCTTTACAAGCAGTACAGTGATGGTACAGTCATGGCTTGAACTCACACTGATCCCCTCAAAATTGTACTACTTTTGAATGCAGGTACTGTACTGTACATATAGTGGCGGCCTTTCAAAGCAGTTTAAAGATGGTATCGTCATCCCATGAATTCACACTTTTGTCTCTCTAAAATGGGGACAACTAAATACTTATGTAGTTGATACTTCTTTACTGAAGCCACTGATCTGTAATCTTATTAATTTAAGCGTCTTGAATTAAGGCATCATTTTCATTTGCAGCCTCAAAATTAATTTGTTTCGTTCAAACTACCATGGTAGTGCGTACATGGTGAGACCAAAGTGTTGCGGTCAGATAGGTTTTGCTGGGTAAGTCCCAGAAACCAAGAAATATGTTATCCTGATGAAATATGTATTTTGCAAAATGTGAATTATGCATGTTTCTTTGACTTTTTCCTCTTTTCTTTTTCTCACCAGGTTGTGACGTGAACATTACAAGAACTGGAGATTTTTGTCACCCTCTCCACACAGCGGCAGATCGTGGCAACGCAGAAATTGTCGCCATTCTGTGTAGTGCGGCTGAAGTTGACATCAACTGCAGGGACAGGCATAAGAAAACACCTCTCATGGTGGCATGTAAGTCTAGGAACATAGACTGCTTGTTGCATCTTCTGGGCTCTGGAGCAGACGTCAATGTGCAGGACGGCAACGGGCTCACGCTGCTCTCCCTTGCCCTGTGCCTAGAGGAGGAAGCAGACCTGCAATGGCGCCTCAGGGGCTTGCTGAAGAAGAGCAGCGGTTGCCATAGCGATGACAACTATGGTCAAGGTGACCTTGGAGATGGCTGTCATGGTGACATGGGCAACACAACGACAGTGGTAGATACCAGTGGAATGCCAAGAGGTAGTGTTGGTAGATACAAGGTTTCGTCAGGACATACGCATAGGGCGTCGTCACTAGACGTATTGCATGTGCTCATCCAAGGAGGAGCTGACCTGAACATGTGTGATGAATACCGCACAACTGCCATGTACTATGCTTTGCAGCACCACAAATTACAGACTGCGTGCCTCCTGCTGTGTCATGGAGCAAAAGTTTCAGAGTCAGATGTGATCGCAGCACTTTCGTTTGTGAGCAAGAGAAACATTCCTCTGGAGGAGTTTGCCCGTCCCGCCGTAGTGGCTTTCAGCTTGGCGTCTTTTGAGCTCTGGAACGTGTTACATTCCTTCTTTTACTCCCCCAGCTCAGGGATTTTGCAGGAAGATAGTCCCTTGGCGTGCATAATGAAAGAATTAATGCAGCCTATGACACTAGCTCGGCAGTGCCGATCCGTCATTCGAAGTGTGTTTATGGGGAGGACGTCCCAGTCTGTTGCTCCTCTTGTGAGCAAACTGCCCCTTCCAAGCTCGATCAAACAGTTTTTGCTCCTGTCTGACGTCGTAGAAGTTGTGAGCAGAGGCAGATCTTGAATGAAGGGATGAAACTTGGAAGAGACTGTGCTTGTATGGGCATCGCAGAGCTACAGATCTCAGCGTCAAAGTATCAGTTTCGTTCCATTGATTTGTATGTTTGTGCTGCTGCAGTCACTACATGTGAATTTTTGGTACTTGAGTGGTATTCTACTGGATGTTCTTTGGCCAGCAGATAAGATGTTCAGTGTACAGTATATGTAGCTTAATATGCAAGCAGACACTTTAAAATAACAGTATGTATGATAGTGGGGGGGACAAAATGCCAAATACAAAGTTTTAAGGCTGTTTGCCGGAAGAGGTGATGCACCATTTTAACACAGACAGTTTTCTAACCTTTTTGATTACTAATAATTATTGGAGAACTACAGCTTTCATTGAATGTGTATAGTGCCTTTGGTGTAGGAATATAGCCATGATTGTTTCTATAAATAGACAAGCCATGCATCCCCTTCACAATACTTTGGGGGAGTATGATGCTGATGCAAGTCTCCAGACTGTTCTTATGTTTCTGGGCGCAATGACTGCATGATGTACGGGTTAACCGTGTTTCATGGAAATGTTTTCTAAAAGGGTGGTTGTATGCCAGACGAGCATATTGAAACTCCAACAGATGGCAGTGTCTGTGTAAAACTGAGGACGTAGTTGTTTATAGGTGTGAGTTTTTCCTGCGTTCTGATTGCTAGACAGTGTAGTGTGTACCATAAGCTGAAAAAAGGGTATTAGTGTCTCTCTGATCCATGGCGCTCATGCCCTTTTTCAAGATGATGGTAGCGGTGTTCATTCTTGAGTTTGAAATCTGCATTTTCAGCCTGACACTCCGTCCTCGTTGTTGTGGTTCAAATCTTCTATGAGCAAAATTACTTTGTCAGTGGTGTTTGCTTGTGCGGATTTATCATAGGATTTCAATCATGTAGTTTGATTGATGGACCAAGAGAATGGTATTTCTAGCCTGACAATTTATCCCTGTTGTGGTTCAAATATTCTGTAGGTGTGATTGCTGTGTTGTTGTTGTTGTTGTTGTTGTTGTTGTTGTTGTTGTTGTGGCGGTGTGTGTGTTTGTGTGTGTGTGTGTGCGCGCGCACTGTGTTTTTGATGTTGTTGTTGTGTGTGTGTGGCGGTGTGTGTGTGTGTGTGTGTGTGAGCGCGCGCTGTATTTTTGATGTTGTTGTTGTGTGTGTATGGCGGTGTGTGTTTTACGTGTGGAAGAAAGTTGACATGTATACCTCATACACTTTGAGGATTTCAACAGTAACAGTAACCAACGTTTGTTGATTTTGGCAGGTAGAGTGGTTACTGATACCCAGCTTTTTACTTTATCAGTCCAAATTTGTTAGGCCCATGCTGTTGCACTGAACGTCTGAAATGGTAACAATTCTTATGCGTGGGGCTTTCATGTTGATAAATACATGTATCTCTATTACAGTTTTTGATATTCTTATTCCCATCCCCGCATCCTCCCAACCTCCCCCCCCCCCCCTCACCCCTATCACCCCCACCTCAGGATTTTTGTTGTTGTTGTTGTTTTGTTTCTCGTGATGCTTTGTTTGCTTTTTTTTTTTTTTTTTTTTTTGGGGGGGGGGGGGAGGTGTGTTGGTGTGGGGTGTCTGTGTAACTTGTAGATATATATTTTTTAATCACATCATGTGGATTTATTTTACAGGTTTATGTTACGTGGTTTCCTGAATTGTGATCGGTTGCTGTTTACGTGTTCTGCACAGGAGATGCATGCTCAGTTCTGACTGGGCTTTTTGCCAGTTAAATTTTATACCACCCTCATTTACCCACAGGCGTGAGTATTTAAAGCAAGGTCTTTCAATGGTCATCATTGACGTGCCTCACGTGCACCTCTTGTCCCTGTGCTGTTTGCTTTCACACTGTCAGCATATTACTTAATATTTATTGTTTGATGATTCATAGGTTGCCTTTCTTATAATTATTAATTGATATATATCTATATAGTTCCCGAACAAGGGAAATTTGGGCCGCTTCCACTGGGGGGGGGGGGGGGGGGGGGGAAGGGGGGCACATTACCATAGTATGCCACCATCCATCTGTTTTTTGTGTGTTTTTGGTTTTTTGTTTGTTTTTCATGTATGATGTGTTTTCATTGTTTTCTGTTTCATGCCTCCCCCACCTCCTCATGTGGAATGAAATTTTTGACATACACACTTGATATCTGTGCCGGCATGTGTACACAGGCAAAACGTGAATTTGACTCATTTTGATGAGGAAATACACGTATCACCATCCAGATTCCATGCCCACCATCTTGTGATCAGTTTACAGCTTTTGTGATTTTATATGCACAAGCGTGCACAATAATAATTATCACAACTGGCAAATAATATGCAGATTTATTCAGTGCGTAATGTCATTGATAGGCTGAACAAAATGGTACATGTACATCTGTAGTACTGACATCGTTGTGGAATTTTGACGTAATTGGATTTTGAGAACAGCGCAGGAAAAGTGTACCTGCGTTATTCTCAAAAAACTATTTGCGACAAAGTTCTACACTGACATCGATATTTATTTGATTGGACATAATTCTGAACAAATGTATATGCAGAATGAACAGAATTGTATAGTTCATAGTTTTTCGTGGTATTGCGTTCTGTTTGTGATATGGTGGAAACAGTTGAGAAGTTTGTGAGCATCTGAGGTGCTGCTACATGATACTTTTGTATCCATGATATTTGCTGTTAAAATATTAAACAGGATGAGTGCTTTGCTATATTGGAGTAGTTTGCTTTTACGTGTCATCTTCATCAGAAGACACGCATATACACACATGCGCGCACACACACACACACACACACACACACACAATGCGATGAAGATATTAAACAGGGTGATTTCCGTTTTAGAACATTTTGCTCTGTACATGATGATAGCTTTATAATAATAATCATAATAATGATAATTGAGTATTGTGTAGGTGCTTTACCCAGTTTCTTGAATTGGCTTCAACTCGCCAACTGAACCCAACTTGCACGCTTACGTGAATCATACACATTCTCTCACACACTGGACATGAACGCATTGCAATCACGCTGTTTGAAGGGTCAGCTCAGCTATTTAAGTTTCGGAGTTTAAAATTGCATTTATTTTCAAATCTTGTGGGCAGAACATTTCCAAAGCTTTCACATCAATAGTCAGAACACACACACACACACACACACACACACACGGATGCCTGCGCTCATACAAAAATAATCATCAGCCGGTCAATATTTTCATTTTATTGACAACTGATATATACTTCATTATTTATCAGTTCAGTTTAAAATGTCACTTCATCACATGGATGTAACACGCTGACTGAACTGAACTTAACTACATGTAACAAAACAAAAGCAAAGCGAAGATATTGCATGCAAACTCATTGAATACTGCACTGGTATGTTTGTTTGTTTTTTTCTTTCAAGGGAGATAAACCTGTTAGACACCAACATGTTCAAAGGGAGAATTTGTACAGCCCATGGCCATAAAATTAATATAAGTAACTGATCAGCTGAATGTGCCAGAAATAGGAAATGCATGTCTAGGTTCTTTCATGCTTTTCAGATTAATAACAACAAATTTCTTTTAAAAAGAACCTGAATATTTGTGACAAGTGCAATGTTTAGTTGAAATAAAAGCAAACCAGTCCAGACATGCATGAAAAAAAAAAGTGGGGGTGTAGCAATGATGTACGCTTTACTTGGATGAAGTAACCAGCCTCCTACCTTACTATGCAATTAACTGGGACAAAAGCAATACCATTACAAATATCAAACTTCATGATTCTGCCTTCCCTTCTTAATGCAAATGGAATTCGTTGAAACTGATGAGCATTCAAACAATTTCATATCATTTAAATTAAATCACGGACATCGTGGTATGAAAAATTGTTCACCGTTAGCGTTCTATCCTGGTTCATAAATCTTTTTTGCACACATATAGCCTCTCTCTCTCTCTCTCTCTCTCTCTCTCTCTAACACACACACACACACACACACACACACACACACACACACTCACACACACACTGAAACACACACACAACTGTTACATGAATCCAATCAACATCAATATTTTACGCGCGGACGATTGCTGTCTCCTGCTTCACCAAGACAGATAAGGACCGAGACGATGGACGCTGCCAAAACGCGCCAGGAACAATCCATGCTATCCACAACCGCCAGTCCCATGCGAATTCGCTATTCAGGTTACTGTAAACAAATATCCATTTCAGACCAAGGTGGAGCGGCGAGGAGACTGACGCTGCAGGAACGACCCGTGCTATTCACAATAAAATGTTCCTTGAGAATGGACGACCACACTCTTGTTAATCAAAAGGGCCGAGCCCCCAGAATTCAACCAACTGCGTTCCGCGGCATAACGAGCACAACACTTGGCATGGTCTGGCGGCAAACTTTTTGCCAGACGCTACAACGTACGTTTAGTTTGACATGACTGAAACATGGTCGGAAAGAAAGCATCAAGTCCGTTGACGTCATTTCAGGAAAAAGACCATAACGTCAACCTCTTTTAGCTTGAAATCACCCCTATTCCCCTTACAATGACGCCACGGACGTACTGTGTTTTGCCAAAACACGACAGAGTAAAGGGGGGCTTAAGCGTTGGGGCTTGTCGTCACACTCTATTCACTCAGTCTATTCACTGTTGTTGATGATGATCAAGTCACTGCTAGTTTGTATCAGTTCAAGACCAGTCTAGGGTCGTCACCTCTTGGCACAACGACACTCCTTGAGGAAGCTGCTGAGCGTCTGTTGCTTGAACTCTTCCCACTGCATGTTGACGTCCAGTCGGTCGATCAGATCTTCCTCGCTAGGGAACGGCTTATTCTGGAACAATGGAGCCGCGGGTTTGAGGACAGGGTATCGTAAGCGCTCCTATTTATTCCAAGATTAAGTAGAACCAGGCTTTAAAGAACAAAACTTTTTTTTTTCTTTTTTCTTTTTTTTTTTTTTTGGGGGGGGGGGGGGGGGTAGCAGCTGCTCAGTCTCGAATAGTCTGTGTTAATGGTAAGTGAAGCTCCCAATGCAATACACGAACCGCTTTGGAATGAAACGCCTCGAAGCTCTGCTAATAAAAGAATGAGCGAGTGTGTGTTTGTGCGGGGTTGGGGCTCTGTGTGTGTGTGTGTGTGTGTGTGTGTGTGTGTGTGTGTGTGTGTGTGTGTGTGTGTGTGTGTGTGTGTGTGTGTGTGTGTGTGTGTGTGTGTGTAGGGTGGGGGTGGGGAAGGACTATTACTATAGGCTGAGGTGGCTGCAGCATTAAACTCACTGTGACGCTCTTAAGGGTCTTGGTTGGGTTGTATTCAAATTTCCAAGGCTTTGAAATCACCACATCAGTGGACAGATTACATAAAGCAGAAGTAGAACCTTCACACGCCCCTCCTCCCAAACCCACTGACCCCCCCCCCCCCCCCCCCCCCCCCACATACACACACACACACTTTGTGTCTACGACGTCATTACCTTGAGCCGAATCAAGCTGTAGATGGCGTCATCACAATGTCTCATGAAAAACTTCTTGTTGATCTGAAGCACCTCACATTCGCCGCTCACCTGAAAAAAAGTGAAGAGGTTTGACGAATACACAAAAAAAGCAAACGTACCATGCAAAACCAGAAACCACGCAAGCTTCAGCTGAAAGTTCTGCGCCAACGGGAATGACAGATTTCTGCTCAAACGGTAAAAGGGTCTATTAGTGTTTTTCAAATCCACGACGCTTAGGCATAATGACATTAGAACTTTAAAAAAAAAAAAAAAAAAAAAACCGACTCACCAAGCTGACGGATGGCCCCCGCTCTTCCTCATCCAGACATGCTCGAAGTCCCTACAACACATACACACACACACACACACACACACACACACACACACACACACACACACACACACACACACACACACACGCACGCACGCACGCACGTACGCACGCACGCACGCACGTACGCACGCACGCACGTACGCACGCACGCACGCACGCACGCACGCACGCACTCCTCTCAGTACCTATGAAGTGCTGATTTCAGAACTAAACTTTATTGCAGAAATTCCGCCTGTGGTGGGTTTTATTTATTTCTCTGATGATTATAGTTACACTGAATAAAGCCCGGGCTTCATATAGCCACTGGAACTACATGGGGCACAGGGGAGGCAAAGTTGACATGATTGGATGTGGGTGAACTGGCTTTCTGGCCTAAGCAGAAAGTAGACTAGCATTACTCCAGGAGACATTCAGTTATTTTTAACTCTTGTCAGGTACGTGCCCTTGAATGTTTTTGCATGGTAATTTTTATTTCTAGATTGAAGCATTTTTAGCGATGACTATGGCGCCTGAAGCTAATAGGGAATGTCTAGGCATTCTGAGGCTTCGTGCAAATGTGTTCTTTGACCTGCATAGACAATCATCTACTGTGCCACTAATGTGACTATATCAGCATTGACCAATGTAACCTAAGTCTTTGAATACACGCAGACCGATTCGGCAGCTCAAATCTATAAATGTACTTACAAACACCTGCCCAGGGTGGAGCGTCTCAACCTGCACGAAAGCCGGTAGCGTGTGGTTGCCCACTTGAATCACCTGGGGTCTGGATTCCCGCCTGCTGCCCGGGGACGTCGATCTGCCTGTCCCTGGTGACGGCGTCTTCAGAAAGCTGGCCGACCTCCCCCGGGTCCTCTCCGGCCGGTCGGGATCTGTAGGTCAGAGAATGAATTTAAATGAGGCACGTTAGGGAGTAAGAGGACCGGTATTATCATTTTTAGAGATGGCTGTTACTGACGAGCAGATGCATTCTTGACGTTCAACCACCCTACCCCCTCCTACCTCACACAGCCACTAAGAGCAAACGGGAAACGCTTTTACAGTATGCCTGGTGAGTATGAGAATGCGTGTGATTCACGACAGCGTGAATATTGTGTTCAAATCGCGGCGATTTGAGCCAAGGAATTGCGTAGAGCGCCTATGTGATACACATGATGATGATAATGACGACGACGACGACGATGATGACGACGACGATGATCGTCGTCGTCGTCGTCATCATCATCATCACCGATCATTGTCATCATCATCGTCGTCGTCGTCATCATCATCACCACCCCCACCACCATCATGGTGATTGCATGTGGTGACGATGATGATGATGAAGACGACGATCATGATGATTATTATGTTTTCTTTATCAATAATACAGAGGCAAAAGTGCAGAAATCGAAGGCGTTACGTCACCTGCGGGCTTCACATCAGCAGGCGGAATGACGATGGACGGGCGCCTGGCGAATCCCTCAGGTTTGCCGTCAGCCGGGATTAAGATGGACTGCCGACGCTGACCCGGTATGCGCGGCTTATCGAAAAGACCGCCAGACATGTCTACGGACATTCTCCTCTCTGTGAGAGTCTTGCCTTCTGCCGGCGAGTCGACGTTAAGCCTGGTACCGTCGACAATCAGGACACTTCCTCGTCGACTTCTGTTTCCGTCGAACGACACGATGCTGCCTCTCCTGAATAGAACAGAACAGAGATCGTTTATTGCTGTATTGCATTGAATAATAAAAACACTGGGATACTTTGTGGTATCGGGTCTATGCACACCGAGTTTGGCAATACTCGGGCAAAAGAATGCACATTGTAATAAGAGAACAAGAAAACCTGAAAATAGACACGACTAAACACCACTACAAGTGCAGCTAAACTGATACCCCCCCCCCCCCACACACACACACACACATGATAAACATTCCCAAACAGGAAGAAAGAATTTAGATATTTGTTCTTCGTTAAAGAGCATCACCGGCGCGTAACAATTAAGCGTCTGTAAACATCAGTGACCAAGATTAACATGGACATTTACATACACCGTTATCACATACAAACAGCATACATACCCCCCCCCCTCCCCTCCCCCCCCCCCCCTCCCCACACACACACACCCACACTCTCCGCCGGACTCCTCACACACATCATATACATACACACACCTGCTTCTGCCACCTTCGTTCTCTCCGTCATCCCTGGCCGTCAGGTGACCGCCCTCACCCTCCTTCACCCCTTCACAACTGTTTCTCCGACTTCTGTGAGACGCCAGGTCACCAGAAAGCTCCTCCACGGTCTCCACAACGACTTTCGGCTCTCCTATAGTCACTGTGCTGTTGTCAACGTCTTCACGTTTACCTGGGGTCGATGTGGGGTCGCTGATGGGGTCGGGGCTGTCAAGGACGAGTTTTGGGAGGCTGATCTCTGGTTTGTCGGACGATTTGCTGTCTTTGCGGTGAGAGGCTGAGAAGGACGTCTTCCGACTAGATGTCGGCGGCCTTTGACCTAAGGCAGATATGTGAAGGTCATATATGTATGTATGCATAAGTGAAGATTTGGTGAGCTACGGTTTTAAACGGCATTAACTCAATTCAATCCAATTCAGTTCAATTCATATCAATACTTTATTGTCCCGTGTATTTGGGAAACTTGGTCGCAGCAGTTAAAGATGAATATGCATGTAAAAAAAAAAAATTACTGCTGAGAACGGCACCGTTTCGGACAATTTATGTGACCGAATTAACTGGCAACATGTATTAAAACTTTCGCCGTGCATCGTGGGTGATTTTGCACGCACACTTTCATTAAAAAGTCCGTAGTTTAGTCAATTTTCAAACTGGATCCACGAAACCTAATAAATTATGACTTTGTCCATAAGATTATTTGGGAAGCGGTCGCCAAACCTCGTGTGATTTTGATTATAAACAAACAAGTAGAAAAACAACAAAAACGTTGTATAAAGTGGTTTCGCTGGAGAAAAAAACATCGTGTGAAGCACAAGTTTGGGGTCGGTTTGTATCTTCCCCACACCGAAAGTAGACCCCATTTGGCAAGCCCCGAGGCGAAAGCCCCGCCCCTTTTACTCTGCCGCGCGTTGGCAAAACACAGTACGTCCTTGACGTCATTCTATAGGGTGATATGAAGATGAAAAAGATTGACGTGATGGTCTTTTTCCTCATTAATGACGTCAATGGACTTACTTCTTTCTATCAATGTTTCACTCATATCAGACTACATGACTGTGCTTCCCTCGTTGTGGGGAGCCGGGGTGGTCGAATGGTTGAGCGTTGGACTTCTAATGCTCGGGTCGTGAGTTCGATCCCGGCTGGGGCCAAAAATTAATATTTGTGCTGGCTTTTTCATCGTTGCCCCGTCTTTGATATCACCCTATGTGGTGGAAAAGGACGTTAAACCTCCAAACACCCACCCACCCGTATCTCCTCGATCTATACTTTTCATCGGAAAACTTGAATCGTGTTGGATTACCGGAACTGCATAGAACCACAGACGTATAGATCTAGACGCACCGCGGTGCCGGATAAGTGTCGCCGCCGCGCGCCATGTTGCTAATACCTGGAAGTGCCAGCTGTTTACATAGCGCGCATAGCATTGGCCAGACGCTATCAGCTGTTTACATAGCGCGCTAAGCATTGGTCCGCTTTATCTTACGTCACATTTCTGATGACGTCTTTCTAAAGAACTTTGTATTTCGAACGAGGCGTTCTATACACAGAGCCTCTAAGTGGTATCAGCAAGATGGCCGACGCGTAGCGACACTCGCAAGCAGCGGTGGCAGCGTGCGGCGGTGCGTCTATCTCTATACGTCTGTGCATAGAACACAGCTGCGATAATTTCTTTTCGACGAATTCCTGGTTTCATTTGTCGATTACCTTGTCTTGTGGAAGGCAGGCTGACTGATGTCCGATGGTCTAACAAGACCGGTGTTTTCTGTCGTCTGCTGGAAGCGGGGGGTGCCGATCGTGCACTCGCTCTTTCCCCCACAGGTGGGTGGTAGGCTGTTGGTCGGTATGCAGATTTGACTGAGAACGGAGATACAGTTATTGCCGCGGGTTGTAATGGATGTGACAGAGGTAACGACAGTCGTTGTTTGAATCATTGTGTTTAGTTTATTAGGTATTTGGTTTGTTTCTAGTTTTTAGTTCAGTCATTATAGCTTTTTATGACTATCCGACAACAGTCACTGGAAATCTCTCTCTCTCTCTCTCTCTCTCTCTCACACACACACACACACACACACACACACACACACACACACACACACACACACACACACACACACACACACACAAACTGAATGGGCCGACAGCCTATACTGAATGAAACATACATCATATCGTCTCTCTCTCTCTTAAATTTAACGATTTTATAAAATTATATTCAAAATATAGTTAACAGCACATGCATGTTTTAAACTGTAAAATAATCGACGCAAGGCGTGATGCACAACCTCGGATAATGCACGAACAAAACAACAATTACAAAACCCTCTGTCTTCTAATCTGTTATCTAACCTAACTACAGTTGACAACAACAACACCAACGCCCCCCACCCCACCCCCACCCCAAAATAAAATAAATAAATAAGAAATTACAAAAAATTAAAAAGCTAACATAAAATAAAATAAATAAATAAAAACGCTTTTGTGACGTATAGAAGAATAATTCTAGAAGAGTAAAAGGGAATGAAGTAACTAAACCTACTGTATTCTCTTTCCTCCATGAAGTTGAGGATGCGTTTCTTGCGGTAGAAAGGCGACTGGCTGTTGATCATGGCCTGTACTTTACGTCGTCTGGCTCTGACGTCAATCCTGCCCGGCTGCAGATACTTCAGCACGCGTGCCTCACCCTGCAACGTTCAACCTACCAGTTGTAGGAGTTCGAAGCCACATGCGTAAGCACGTGACACACACTGAGCCTGGGGTCATGTGCAGTGTTTATTTTAAAGATCTAAGCTCCCAACAAAACGCTTTCCGAGTGAGTTTTGAGTTTTTAGGGCTTAAAGCCGAAGTGTGAAAAATTTTTTACAGAGTCGACCGTGCAAAAACAGTCAACTCTGTCATAGTTGCAGAGTTTTCAGCGTCTCTGAAACCCCAATAAAAGCCAAGGGCAGCCTGATTTCACAGCTCAGTTTGCGTTTTGATACTGGTTGAGAAAGATCGTGAAGCACTCAACATCCGCTAGACACTGTAGCGACGTGTCTCGCTCACTGACCAAAAGCCATATAATGTCACGACAAACTCGTGCTCTGGTTTTATAAGGGTCCCCGAAGCGCTGAAAACTCTGCAATGTGACAGAGTTGCCTGGATTATGCACAGTCGAAGGAGTCGCAGTTCTAAACAAGGAGGAACGGCCCCGTCCTACAAAGTTGTTTCTCCAAACTTCATTTTATTTTGTCTGTTTTGTTGTTATTGTTGCCGGTTCTCCCCTCTCCAAGTTCTACCAATGACACTAGATCCTCTACGACCTCGACCGATTAGCCACGTGACTGGGGGTGGGGCCGGGTGGGGGAAGAAGGGGGAGAGAGAGAGAGAGAGAGAGGCAGAGAGAGAGGGTGGGTGGGTGGGTGTTTAGGAGTTTAACGTCCTTTTCCCCCACATAAGGGTGATATCAAAGACGGGGCAACGAGAAAAAGGCCAGCACAAATATTTGGCCCCAGCGGCCGGGATTCGAACTCTCGGCCCAAGCATTGAAAGTCCAACGCTCTACCATTCGGCCACCCTGGCTCCCCAGAGAGAGAGAGAGAGAGAGGCGTCAGTTCCGTGAACTAAACATTTGACGTCAGCCTCAGGCAGGTCGTCATACAGAGAGAGAGAGAGAGAGATGACGTCAATTCCGCGAAGTAAACTTTTGACGTCTTTTGACCTCTAGCACTGAGATGGTCTGAGGATGCTTGTTCATGTCTTGTGATTTCCCTGTTGGCTTTGTGACTTCTCCGACTAAATTATTTTTCACATGAAATCTGGAAGATCTAGAGGGCTGATGAAATGTCGGAAGCAGTGACGATACTTGCAGATTTTGTCTGTGAACCAAACATGTGACGTCAGTCTCACGCTGCTCGTCTGACAGATGATACTTCTACATATCTTGTGATTTCCTTGTTGCTTTTGTGACTTCCGTGACTGAATTAATTTTGACATAAAATCTGGAAGATCTAGAGAGCTGATGAAACGTGGACTTAAGTGCCTTGGATTGTACTTACGAAATTGCAAAATTGGAACTTTTTTGACCGGCGCTTCTCGCAGAAACGTGAAAAATTTGTTTATCTAAAAGCTCTGCTATTCTTAATACTAAAGCTATAATAGTGCAGTAGTTCATGTCATAATTATGTGCAGTTGGCACAAGTGACAAAAATACCGGAATGATGAGTAATTTGAAGCAGTCGTTTCATAGATATTTGGCCTTATATGCAAACCACCCCTACCTCGGAAATATTTTTCTTACACAAAACCTGTCAGAGCTACAGAGCTGTGCTACGAAAACAGGCAGTATAATTGGATGATCTTCCCAATTTCAGAAAATGAAGCCATTTGAACATTTTTATCGAAAAATTTCGTGACATGACCGATTTTTTCAAATCGGCGATAACTGTTCTCAAAATGCGGCAGGCTAAAAATCGTGAAAAATAGCTCTGGAGAATATGACTGCCCATTTTATCTCAAAGTAAAAAGCCGTCCGGCGAGGTGGTTTAGCAGATAGCCATCATTACATCCGTCCACACACACACACACACACACGTCAACTCCCGCCAAAAAGAACGCAGCAGCAAAGTGTGCACGTAAGGTGTCTATGACGCAGATTTCGTTACGTCACCGTGTGCGTGAAAGAAAGTATTGTGTGGAGAAACGTCACAGTCTTGTTTTGTATCACTGAAACTTGCTGCTGCGCGTAGCAAAATCTGCCCCGTCTCATAAAGTTGTTTCTCTATAGAGAAACAACTTAAAAACGCAATGTTTGCGGCTTTTTGCTGAGATTGCAGACCTTTCAGAAACCTGTATGGTGAGTGTACTAGTTTGGAGTGATTTTTCTTGTCATGAAAAAGCGTGATTTTCGTGAATTTCTTTTTTTATTTTGTAGTACAAGGAGCATGCCAGGGAGCCGCAACAAGATGCAAGCTGCCACTCAGTGAAGCTGGTACATGTTTGCGCAGAATAGAGGCAATGATCAATGTGTTTTTTTCACTTTTGTGGGAGAAACAACTTCTGAGGCCGTTGGCACAACAAAAGCCGTCATCGATTTGCAGACAATCATATTGTCACAGTTCTTCCCGCGCATTTGTCTTTATCTGGATAGTCTGTATTTAAAAAAAAAAAAACTTCCAACGGCGAAGGATATTTCCATTTCGCTTTTCGTAAACATCCCACCCATTGATTCTGGCCTGCGGCCTAGGCAGCCCTTGCGATATAACACAATAGTTCGATGATCGCTCTTTGCTGAGAAGGCAAAGAAAAGACTCATACTTGTAGTGTTTTAGTAGCTGAAAAAAAAAGACGCACGAACAGAGAGAGAGAGAGAGAGAGAGAGAGAGAGAGAGGATGCGTGTTTGGCAGTTTAACGCCCTTTTCCACCACGTCTGGGTGATATCAAAAACAGTTGAAATATTTGGCGCCAGCCGGGATTCGAACACACGACCCGAGCATTGAAGGTCCAACGCTGTACCATCCGGCTGTCCCGGCTCCCCGAGAGAGAGAGAGAGAGAGAGAGAGAGAGAGACAGACAGACAGACAGTGAGGGGTGTGTGTGTGTGCACTGTTTAGATCAGTCACTCACCGATTTGATGACGTATATCCAGTCGATTGTGTTCAGGTCCAGAGCAATCAACTGGCCGTACCTGTATCAACACAGGAAAAGTCGAACTGTAGACAAATGTTTATAGCATTGCTACCCTTTCCCCAAAACTATAACACCCATTTTGAAAACCAGTCGATCGCCATCTTTCTGTGGCTGACACCACCCCCCTCCCCCTCCCCACCCCACCCCCCCCCCACCACCACCCTCCCCCATCTTTTGTCTGCAGCAGTTTTCCCTTCAGAATACATTACGAACACAGAGCCCAAAGTGTAACAGCAATACATCTTTTACGGCAGTGTGTTAAAAAAAAAAATGAAGGAGAACAAGAAGGAAAAGGGATAAGAAAAAAAAAAAAAGGAGGGGGGGGGGGGGACGAAAAAAAGGGGGAAAACAGCAGTCAAAAATCACATTTCTCAAGCCTGGGGAAAAACAACCCCACTCCATTCGAGTTAACCATAAAGGACAGTTTCCATAAATAGCGCCTCAAAAGACTGAGCCGGGGAAATCACAGAGCCTCATCAATCATTGTCGGTCTATTGATCCTGATCTCGATCAGTGGCCTAGACGCATGTGCGGTTACGGTCCATTTACGCGGCGAAGTCATTAGTGGTGCTGCTTGACACCTTCATCAACTAGCGCTAGGATATAGTTTATTGACTGATAGCATGCAAAACCTGTTCAAGGAGGTCTGAAGGGTAATCTCTCTCTCTCTCTCTCTCTCTCTCTGAGAGCCAGGAGCAGAGCATTGGTGGAGCATTGCACTTTCAATGCTCTGGTCGTGATTTCGAGTCTTGCTTGAGGCCAGGTATTTGTCCTGGTCTCTTTCTCATTGCCCCCCCCCCCCCTCCCCGCTCCCGTTTAGGGTTTTTTTTTTGTATCACCAATACGTGATCGAAAAAGCCAAAGATACACCCACCCTCTCTCTTCTAGATGTCCAAGACAAATTTCTTGACGTGCATTTTCGTTATCAAATTCACACGCGCGCGCGCGCACACACACACACACACACACACACACACACACACACACACACACACACACACACACACACACACACACACACTTCGAAGGGGAAAAAACGAAAAGAAAAATATAGGTAAGGATCGTATGTTGATTGTACGCATTATGCAGATACTTTCCTTGGCTTTTCCACGCGAATATTTGACATGTTTGAACGTACTCACTTGTACTTGATGACAGACCACACACCAGGGTTCTCAACCAGACGCTGCATTGGAAAATGCTGGAACACTATGTGCTGCCTGTGAATAACAGAAGGCAGAATGTTAGCAATAATTATTCTCCTCCACTCTCCCGGCCCTCGTACCTCCGCCATCCAACAACAACAACCACAACAACATAACCAACAGCACAAACACGAGGCATATGTAGATTCGGTCCCTACCTTTAAAACTGCAATCAAAAGACTTATTCTCAGCCCAGCAGCAGTAATCTGGGATTGACAAAACTCTGTGTGTGTGTGTGTGTGTGTGTGTGTGTGTGTGTGTGTGTGTGTGTGTGTGTGTGTGCGTGCGTGCGTGCGTGCGTGCGTGCGCGCCACAATTGCTGTGTCTTTTGTTGTTCTCTCCGGTGTTGTTTTCATGCCCTTTTATTTTATAGTACCTTATTTTTCTGTACTTTGTATCGCTTAGAGCTCGCTGAAAAAAAGCGCTATATATAAATATCCACTATTATTATTATTGTTATAAACAAAAGACCCTTTCAAGTTATCTGTTATAAGGATACCTCACTCCCAAACAAAAGTAGACACCATCTGCTTTGGACTGAGTACTTTGTAAAAGATCAAAATAAGCAAGCAAACAAACAAACGAACCACTCACTTGCAAATGTCAAGATTCTTTGGGTTGAGAGCATCGTCCGACATATTGAATATTACACGGTAGTCCTGCAATCAAAATCAAAGAGTATACGAATAGTACTCATTGCATGGATATTCCATGTTGTTCAACCCATTCAGAATAGAAAATTCGAGAAAAAACAAAATCAGACGACCCCCCCCCCCCCAAAAGTGCCTATTTCGCGCTCAGGTTCACTGCAGCCACCCGCTATGATTAATTTTACTTGTAACCTGAATCACACACAATGAAATGTGTGTGTGTGTGTGTGTGTGTGTGTGTGTGTGTGTGTGTGTGTGTGTGTGTGTGTGTGTGTGTGTGTGTGTGTGTGTGTGTGTGTGTGTGTGCGGGGTTGTGTGTGCGTGCGTGCGTGCGTGCGTGCGTGCGTGCGTGTTCTAATGAAACAAGCAAACCCACGACTAGCTGTGCTAAACATGTGAAAAAAAGGAAATCACACTGAATAAGTCCCCGGGAGGCAAAATGTACACACGCGCCTTTCTTCAAGACGTCGACGTCATTAGGGGAGCTCAGGCAAACAGCTTACATGGTGAAAATCGCCCACATACAATGAACGTCAACGGAAAGGCACAATACAAATGCCAGTTTGCAAAAAGGGCGTCGCAGGGTTTACCGCTGAAAGTAACCATACACTACCAGCTAATAATGGCGACTTTGGTAGTTGTCCACGTGTTTCAGTCCTGATCTTCTAACGCCGAAAATTAATATAGTCACTGCATGCTGTATGGTTTTTGGGGACAGGGTGTTTCGAAATTTCGGCTGGTAAGTCATGTGACTAAAGCCGCTCTGCTCATACAGTTAGGCCGCAGGGTGGGGTGGGTGGGTGGGTGTTTGGGAGTTTAACGTCCTTTTCGACCACGGATGAGTGATATCGAGGACGGGGCAAGGAGAAAAAGGCCAGCACAAATACATGTATTTGCCCCCAGCCAGGATTCGAACTCGCGACCCGAGCATTGAAAGTTCAATGATATACCATTCGGCTATTCTTGCTCCCCATTAGGCTACAGCAAAAACAAAAAAGTCGCTTTAGGACTATATACTGCTTTATTCCGGATAGATATTATGATGAGTAATTGGTAGGGACTCGGAATCTGAAAATCCACTGTACGTAGGCTATGTTGTTGTTGTTGTTGTTCTTTTCATTTTTGTTCATGCAGACTCCGAATCTCTCCCCCTTCTCATTGTTCGTATCCCAGTTGGGGCCAAATATTTGTGCTGGCTTTTTCATCGTCTTTGATATCACCCTTACGTGGTGGAAAAGGACGTTAAACCCCCAAACACCCACCGATCCACTATCCACCCTCCTACACACTCTCCCAACTTCTGCAAACCAACTCCCCCCCCCCCCCCCCCCCCCCCCCCCCCCCCCCGAACTTTTCACGGGAATGCGGTTATTGTCCTGATCGGGTCAGTGGACACTGAGTCAAACGACCGTGTAATCGGTCAAGCCAGTTACGAGTGCAGAACGGCTAACAATGACTTCTCAGTTATGGCGGCTCTTTACGTCAGTCAGCCGTATCGAAAATATCTGGCGGCACACAAATTATCTTGGCGAAATCAGATCGGAAATCGAAATCAGTCAACCAAAACGGCACTGAAGAAAATTGCGGCTGCATTTAAATTTCGATGGTCACAACATTCTTTTTTAAAGTCATTGATAGTGTCAATTGATAAAGGGGCCATATTGCTTGTAATCAAATCCATGGCGGTTCTAGGTCTTCTTCCAAATAAAGGACGCTAAGTTCCCAAACACCTACCCGCCCTTCTTCCTAATGACGGTTGACAGAAATGGAAGACTCTCTCTCTCTCTCTCTCTCTCTCTCTCTCTCTTGACATACATGTTTTGTAATGACACCTGCTCTGTGTGTGTGTGTGTGTGTGAGAGAGAGAGAGAGAGAGAGAGAGGATGTGTGTGTGTGTGTGTGTGTGTGTGTGTGTGTGTGTGTGTGTGTGTGTGTGTGTGTGTGTGTGTGTGTGTGTGTGTGTGTGTGTGTTTACTTTGTTTAAACGTAGATGTAGTCTCTTATACAGTTGCGATTTTTTTCTTCACTTTTTGGCTTATATTTAGTTGTTTTGCTTCGTGATTGTCCTTGATTTTTTTTTATTTTTTTTTTGGCTTGTCAGTTTTAATTGCTTGATTTTTTTCTTTTTCTTCTTCTTTCTTTCTTTTGTAATTTAGAGTAGCAACGGCAAGTTTGAAAATGGTAATTGTGCCAATTGCTTTACCGTTGATAAATAAAGGATCATTGTCATTGTCATTGTCATTGTCTCTCTCTCTCTCTCTTACATTAGAACACAGTTCATACCCCCAGAGTTTACACGCCACCCAGCACTTTTTAAATTTTCGGCTATTATGGCAAGCAACTTTACAGTGTTACCCTCATGCGCAGTCTGGCCTTATTCGTTTACAAAGCTCTTGAGATGAGAAAGAAGTGATGCATTTCATGTTAAATGTTACCACATGCTTCTATTGAACAATTTACTGTACGGTCACCCTACTAGTAAGACGACTTTCCAACTTTTATTATTCATAGTTTTCCCGGTTCCTGTCGTTATACCGGGATGATGGTGTATATATATGCATCTTACTAATGTTCTATATGTACTGCGCCTTGTGCTTGAGGTGTGCTGTTTTGAATCTTATATAGATCTGAATTGCGGTTGAGTATGCATGCACTGTTCCCCCCTTCAGTCATGGGCCTTGAGCCTCCACTGAATAAAGAAGCTGTCATTGTCATTGTCATTGTCTCTCTCTCTCTCTTACATGATTGCCCGGCAAAACCAAATCAGAAATCACATTATCTGCGAAACTGAATATGATAACTCACTTGTACATGCAGCTTTCTTTTCTCGACATTGCAAAATTATCACTGTCCCCACACCGACAGCCCGGTCAAACTTACTACTAACAAGTTCCGTACAGAATTTGGTCGTGGGGCACAACTACATACTTATAAGTTATAACTCCTACAGGTCCAGCCACTTAACACCCACCGCTGAAGTGCATTCGTACAACTACATAATTATAAGTTATAACTCCTACAGGTCCAGCCACTTAACAACCACCGCTGAAGTACATTCGTACAACTACATACTTATAAGTTATAACTCCTACAGGTCCAGCCACTTAACACCCACCGCTGAAGTGCATTCGCTTGTGCAGGCAGTGCTAAGAATAAATCGCATGCGGTCTGGATACCGTGTTTATTCTGGTAGAGCACTCTTGAAGAGCTCTCTGACTGCAGTGTAAAAACCACAACCGTAATGTCACACCAGGTAACGGGATAACTGCTGAACAGTGCAGTCATTCTTACGGAAAGCTTTCTACGGTTTCCTTCTCTTGAGTGCTAAAGGCCCGGATTGGAAGATTTTTAGGCTCACAGATCGATCTGAGACACAAGCCAGGGTGCCCCTCTCCAGGGCCCGCATGTAAAAGTCGAGGTTAGGGATTTTAGCCCAGGGTTAGAGTCAGTCTAACCTCGAACTAAACTAGCTCTAGGGTTAATTCTTCTGGTTGTTGTTGTTGTTGTTGTTGTTGTTGTTGTTGTTGTTGTTGTTTGTTTGTTTTGTTGTTGTTGTTTTGTTTTGGTTTTTTTTAAACCGGGAAGCGGGTCCATTCCACACCATTGCCAAAGCCGTTAGAGAAGGATTTTTCTTCTACCTTCACGCTTCCATTTTTAAATTTTTTTTGGGGTTTCTTTTGTCCTAGTCTGGGCTAGACCCGTAGCCGTGGGTTAAATTAACCTCGAGTTTTACATGCGAGCCCTGTCATCCAGAATGTGACTTCCCCGATCGCTCATGGGTTAGCCATAACAACTTAGACACGTGCACAAATGCATGAAGAGATAGGCTTGCGTTCCGCTGCTTGAAACCAAACCGCAGTGGCCGGTGACGGTATGGTGACCATACACTCGACCTTGTAGCTCACTGAGTTCGAGCAACCGACAAGGGAAACACAGAAGCCGCCGTTTACGAACAGCTGAATTTTCCTCGCTTACGCGGCCATCAAACATCAGTGTGTTGCATTCGGACCTCTACTAATCCGTAAAAGAGACTATTCCGGGTGCACAGGCGCTGTCACAAGAGTAGCTGTTCCAAAACAGAAGTCTCTTCGTATAAAACCGCGGGGAGCCAGGGTGACCGAATGGTAGAGCGTTGGACTTTCAATTCTCGGGTCGTGAGTTCGAATCCAGGCTGGGGCCAAATATTTCTGCTGGCCTTTTTTGTCGTTGCTCCGTCTTTGATATCACCCTTACGTCGTGGAAAAGGACGTGAAACTCCCAAACACCCACCCCAACCCCTAGTCATGGTCGCAATTTAGCGCTTTTAATGGTGACGTGGGTCGTAATACAAGCTACAAGACACCACGATTGAAAAGGACTGTAATTGTAATCAGGACTGCCGCTATAATAAATACTGGAATAAAAACTGTAGAGCTGTTTCGGAGGAAACACGTATCTTGCGGTATATTTATGCTAGGGTTGGCCGGGTTGACTTCAGCAGTACAAACCCATTTGAATACTTTGGGGAGACAGTTATACTTTGTAGGATTCCTGATCCTTGGCCAGTGAATACGAATTGAACTGAATGGAGCCGAATGTGCAGGCTAGATCTGACACTTAAATCTCAAAGCGAGGTAGTTAATTTCAATACGCGGGCGTGCACACAGACAGACAGACAGACAGACAGACAGACACACACACGCAAGCCCGCACACACACACACACGCACACACACGCACACACACACACACACACACACACACACACACACACACACACACACACACACACACACACACACACACACACACACACACACACACCGTCTATGACCAAAAACAGCAATGAAATTCGGCTTGAAACTAAAAAAAAAACTAAAAAAAAGTCAGTGCTACGTGTTCAAAGAAATTGTCTCACCTTTTACTGTCTTAACATGTCAATCGATACGAAGCTGAAACGCATTTTCACTGCATATGAAGAACACACTATACCTCCTGTTCCGACTGACTTCAACACAAGACCCGCCGATCCAGGAGTTTCTGTAGAAGTATTCCGGTTGGTTATTCCGACGTGAGATATGACACAATATACCACGCCACAGCTACGGGACCCAGACAATGACGGGGTGGCTAGGGGTTAAAATAAGAGGGATGTCTGACACGGCGGTCCTTTTATCGTCGTCTGCTCGTGATCGAACAATCGATGGACTGTGTGCTGTGGTGTGGAGAAACAGGTTCAGTGTACAGGCGGTCGCAGCGTTCGGATGAAATGTATACCGTTAATTCCCTATGCATAGTTGCTCCCATTCCTGTACCGTGGCCGCGTTTCTCTTGGCCCCTGCGACGACGCTCAAATCGGGCTAACCGAGACCGAGCCGAGCAAAGTGCTAACTAAGAAGGAAAAAAACAAAAATACTCGGTGACAAGGAAAGTGGACAGTTGCGAACGACAACTTTGAGGTCCCAGTGATATTTCACAGTGTGCACAGAAGCGGTGAAAACTGTCGCATTCACCAGCATGGTACATTTTCAGCCTTTTTAGAGATTATTTCCTGCATGAGTTGTCCACCGTGCATACACAGACCCGCAGCTGAAAAGGCTGAAAATGTACTGTGCTGGTGAATGCGACAGGTTTCATCGCTTCTGTGTACACTGTGAAATAACACTGGGACCTCAAAGTTGTTCGCAGCTGTCCACTTTCCTTGTCACCGAGTATTTTTGTTTGTTTTTGGTTTTTTTTTTTTTTTTTTTTTCCTTCTTAGGTATCACTTAGCTCGGCTCGGTCTCGGTTAGCCCGAGTTGAGCGTTGTCGCAGGGGACTAGAGAAGCGACGGAACCGGAACAGGGCTGAGTTGCTCCCCGCCGATATAAACGTCTCAATACACTTGTCAGGCATACAATAACGCTGTGAAAACCTTTTCATCAAATACGCTTAATCCGTGCATCGAAATCAGTCACTTGGGACACAATATAGCATCTGAAACCATTGTGGTGACTCGGGCTGGCGTATAATATGTTGTTCTGCGTACGGGGTGGCCGAATGGTAGAGCGATGGGACCGCATGCAAAAGTCGGGGTTAGGGAGTTTAGCCCCGGGTTAGAGTCTAACATCAAACTAAATTAGCTATAGGGTTAAAGTTTTTTTTTTTTTTTTCCTTGTTTTTTTTTTTTTTTTTTCTTTTTTAAGTTGTTTCTCTATAGAGAAACAACTTTATGAGACGGGGCAGATTTTGCTACGCGCAGCAGCAAGTTTCAGTGATACAAAACAAGACTGTGACGTTTCTCCACACAATACTTACTTTCACGCACACAGTGACGTAACGAAATCTGCGTCATAGACACCTTACGTGCACACCATGCTGCTGCGTTCTTTTTGGCGGGAGTTGTGAGACGTGTGTGTGTGTGTGTGTGTGTGTGTGTGTGTGTGTGTGTGTGTGTGTGTGTGTGTGTGTGTGTGTGTGTGTGTCTGTGTGTGTGTGTGTGTGTGTGTGTGGACGGATGTAATGATGGCTATCTCCTAAACCACCTCGTTGGAGGCCTTTTTACTTTGAGATAAAATGGGAATCCACCTTCTCCAGACCTACCTTTCACGATTTTTAGCCTACTGCATTTTCAGAAGAGTTATCGCCGATTTAAAAAAAATCGGTCATGTTACGAATTTTTTCGAAAAAAAATGTTCAAATGGCTTCATTTTCTGAAATTGGGAAGATCATCCAATTATACTGCCTGTTTTCGTAGCACAGCTCCGTAGCTTTGACAGGTTTTGTGTAAGAAAAATATTTCCGAGGTAGGGGTGGTTTGCATATAAGGCCAAATATCTATGAAAAGACTCCTTCAAATTACTCATCATTCCGGTATTTTTGTCAGTTGTGCCAACTGCACATATGACATGAACTACTGCACTATTATAGCTTTAGTATTAAGAATAGCAGAGCTTTTAGATAAACACATTTTTTTCACGTTTCTGCGAGAAGCGCCGGTCAAAAAAGTTCCAATTTTGCAATTTCGTAAGTACAATCCAAGGCACTTAAGTAAACGTTTCATCAGCTCTCTAGATCTTCCAGATTTTATGTAAAAATTAATTCAGTCACGGAAGTCACAAAAGCAACAAGGAAATCACAAGATATGTAGAAGTGTCATCTGTCAGACGAGCAGCGTGAGGCTGACGTCAAATGTTTGGTTCACAGACAAAATCTGCAAGTATCGTCACTGCTTCCGACATTTCATCAGCCCTCTAGATCTTCCAGATTTCATGTGAAAAATAATTCAGTCGGAGAAGTCACAAAGCCAACAGGGAAATCACAAGACATGAACAAGCATCCTCAGACGATCTCAGTGCTAGAGGCTGACGTCAAAAGTTTACTTCACGGAATTGACGTCATCTCTCTCTCTCTCTCTGTATGACGACCTGCCTGAAGCTGACGTCAAATGTTTAGTTCACGGAACCACGTCTCTCTCTCTCTCTCTCTCTCTCTCTCTCTCTCTCTGGGGAGCCAGGGTGGCCGAATGGTAGAGCTTTGGACTTTCAATGCTTGGGCCGAGAGTTCGAATCCCGGCCGCTGGGGCCAAATATTTGTGCTGGCCTTTTTCTCGTTGCCCCGTCTTTGATATCACCCTTATGTGGGGGAATAGGACGTTAAACTCCTAAACACCCACCCACCCACCCTCTCTCTCTCTCTCTCTCTCCCTTCTTCCCCCACCCGGCCCCACCCCCAGTCACGTGGCTAATCGGTCGAGGTCGTAGAGGATCTAGTGTCATTGGTAGAACTTGGAGAGGGGAGAACCGGCAACAATAACAACAAAACAGACAAAATAAAATGAAGTTTGGAGAAAGAACTTTGTAGGACGGGGCCGTTCCTCCTTGTTTTTTTTTTTGTTTTTTTTTTGTTTTTTTTTTTTTTTGGGGGGGGGGGGGGGGGCTTTTTGTCTTGTTGTTGTTGTTGTTTTAAATCAGGAAGCGGGTCCATTTCAGCAAGGTGCTTATGCCGTTATAGAATGACTTTTGTCTTTCTTTCTTGGCTTCCTTTTTTTTAAATTTAATTTTGTTTTGGGGTTTCTTTTGTCCTAGTCTGGGTTAGGCCCGTAGCCGCGGGTTAAATTAACCTCGAGTTTTACATATGGGCCCTGGACTTTCAATGCTCGGGTTGTGAGTTCGAATCCAGGCAAAGGGCCAAATATTTGTGCTGGCTTCTTCCTCAGGCTCGTTGGCCCGTTTTTGTTATCACCCGTATGAGCGGAAAACGACGTCAAAATCCAACTGACAAACCAACCCCGTCATAGACGCGTTGACGACTATATCAACAATAGAATTAAACGGGCGAATGCTACCTTTTTATGCTCACAGATTGTTCGGGCTGTTTTCGTGGTGTCTATAATCACAGCATTTGGACACCTGGACAATGACAGCGTCTGTAATGCTGGCACTGAGCCAACAGATGCGTACTCGATAACGAGGCGACCAGATGCGTACTCGATAACGAGGCGACCACACTGAGCGCTCGAGTAGTGTAACAACAGTCGTAGAGTCTGAATGTTCGACCGCTCGCGCAAAGTGTAAACAACACTGTATCGCATTAAGAGCTGTACTAATCATCAAGACAGGGTACATCTAACGTACCAGCGCCCTCAAGAGCGTGGCTGTTTCTAAAGATAAGTTGATTTAGCAAAGACAGAATTAGCCTGTTGAGGTTAAGGCAATCGCATTCTCGGCGCTCACACAGCGTAGAGAACCATGACTCACTGATCATATTCACGAAGGAAAGAATAACTGACTTATTTTTCTCCTAGACAAAGGACACCGACGCCGCGGCATGAATACAGCTTCAAAACACGGTCTAGCCAAACTTGTGAGCACGCGCTAGACCGTCAATAATGACGTAGGGAATTACGTCTGGTCACGAAACCTCATAATCAGCCGGCAAGACGACAGGGAACCAATATACACAGATTACGCAGAGTGCGACGAGTTCCTAAGACTGCCTTCATCACGCCTCATCAATTCCCTGTGTTACAGATACGCATGGATGGCAACGAGCTACAAGAGGTCGATACGGTTGGCAGGATGTCGCAATGTGTCAGAGACTTTTTTTGTGATTCTATGCCAGTGGAAAATCGCACGGATTCTGGTACTGTTGACGTCGCGTGTCAAAGCATACACAATGGCGTTAAAAATAATAGCGACGGACTAGGGAAGGTCCAAGGTATGTTTCGTTTTGCGCTGATTTTGTGCTGTGGCACTAGTCTACCATTATCATGGAGAGAGAGAGAGAGAGAGAGAGAGAGAGAGAGAGTCTACCATTATCTTGGAGAGAGAGAGAGAGAGAGTCTACCATTATCTTGGAGAGAGAGAGAGAGAGAGTCTACCATTATCTTGGAGAGAGAGAGAGAGAGAGAGAGAGAGAGAGAGCAGGTTGAGGGCTTAACGTCCTTTGTCGCCACATCAGGTGATATCAAAGACGAGAGACAGACTGACAGACAGACAGACAGACAGACAGGCAGGCAGGCAGGCAGGCAGGCAGGCAGACAGACAGACAGGCAGGCAGGCAGGCAGGCAGACAGACAAGCAGACAGACAGAGCAGGTTTAGAGTTTAACGTCATAACCTCCTTTGTCGCCACATCAGGTGATATCAAAGACGAGAGAGAGAGACAGAGAGAGAGAGAGAGAGAGAGAGAGAGAACAACAGACAGACAGACAGACAGACATACGGAATGTCACATGGCGGATGGGGGTGAGGGTGGAGGGGGGGGGAAGAGGGTGGTGGTGTTTAACGACCTATGTCAGCAGATTAAGCGATCTTGCGAGTGTGACTTGATAAAGAGCAAAATGACTGTTAATAATTCATCCGCGCATTCACTCGTTGAGATATTACAGCTTTCGGTTCATATAAATCCATTAACGTGCAGAATCAGGAACCATTATCCACGATGTGGTAACACGATTTGGAACGGCCAGTGTGTATCAAAACTGTATAAGGCCCTAGGTCAAATACCGGTATACAACACGTCAAATTAATTCCTCAGAGTCATGAGACTCGCTGGCACTTACTCCGTATACAGAAGTGACCTGAGGGTACCTTTTACGTAAGCACGGATGGAAGTGGTGTGTGTGTGTGTGTGTGTGTGTGTGTGTGTGTGTGTGTGTGTGTGTGTGTGTGTGTGTGTGTGTGTGTGTGCGGGAACTCTAAATGCTCGGTTCGTAAGTTCGAATCCCGGCTGGGCACCAAAATGTGTGCTCGACTTTTCTCGTTACCCAGTCTGTGATATCACTCTCGTGCGGTGGACAAGGACGTTAACACCCCCCCCCCACACACACACACACACACCAAAAGAAGAAGACAAAAATCTGAAACAAAACAAAACAACAACAACAACAACAAAATACCAAACAACCAAAAAAGAATTTGCTGCTTAGGTCCAAATCTCCCCAAAGCCATTCCTATGCGCGACATCCCTAAGCACTGCCATGCAGTCATTCTTCCTGGAATAAAATGGTGCTAGCACATTACACAAATTGACAATACTGGCAGCCGGTGTGTCAGTCTCCAAAAACTGCAATAAACTGATAATTATGTTGAACATGCACCGACCTGTCTGTGAAGGTAGAATAGTTCTGTGTCTGTCCTTGTCAACACTGTATGCCGTCGCTTGTTGCCACACAGCAAATCATTCTCCTGAAATACAAAGACACAACATACAGTTCAACCTTACCTCATAATCGTAAGCAATATTTTTTTCCCAGCCGAATCAATCCACAAACAAATGTTCATACAAAAATCAAAATTAAAACGGTAAAACTTGAAGAGTCGAACTTGAATTTGTCTACCACATACAAACACAAACGCGTGTTAAATATCGAAGGAGTAAAAATTAAATTCTTTGTATACAGGACATACAAACGCTTAGGATGTTGTTGACGTCGTACCAGCAAGTTAAATGAGAGTGCCTGGTTCTCTTTGAAGGAACACATAAGCACCAGTTTAATGCCACAATTATTTGACAGCCGAGAAAAATGGCACATGAACGGACAGATAATCTTAGGGGGATAAGATCCATACTGACACACCAACGCGTAAACATAATTATATGAATTTAACACACGGACAAGTTGAGCCTCCTGCAAAGAAAACACACACAAAAGAGACAAAATCAAGTGAGAACTACAACGACTGCACACACACACACACACACACACACACACACACACACACACACACACACAGAGGATCGGTCAGATTGCCTAGAAATAGCCAAGGATTACATGTGGGATATCATTAATGTGTTCAGTCGATGTATTTACACAATACTTGAAGGCGGCCATTGAAAGCGTTTTGTTTTACTCCTGAATTCTGCTGAGATGTCCCCCTACAGTGCATAGTCGACTTTTTGTTGACTTAGTGACAAAAAACGTAAAAAAGATCATGTCAAACCTTAAGACTGAGCCAATAAAAGAAGCTTCAAGGACCAGTCTTTATGATTTTTATCTCACAGATCGTTCTGAGTAGTTTCCTTGATGTCTAGCATCACACCGCTTAGACAGTGCACAGTGACATCATCTCCAGTGCTGGCACTGAGCCAACAGAAACGTACTCAATGACACGACTAGCACACTGAGCGGGAGCGTTGTAGCAACATCAACCGCTATGTCATACAATTTGAACGTTCGATCGCTCGCGCATAGTGTAATCAGCATTGTATTGCATCAAGAGCTGTACTAATCACCAAGATAGAGTATTTCGAGCGTACAGCCGCACTCACAAATGAAACTATTCCAAAATATAAGCTGGTATATTAAAAACGGGAATAGCTCGTTTGAGTAGCACACGTTTCGCAGCACGTCGACCCAAACTGTCACACTAGAAGAAGGTTTTCCAACCATTTATCGGAATCTGTATTCCCGACAGACTTAATTAACACCGAAACACAGCGACGGTGAAATGTACAAAAAGGGGTTATAACAATTGATATTACACAGCTAGCTAGCGAATTAATTCTGATCCAACCCTCCACAACACAACTGTCAAACCATCTAGTGACGAAGCTGTTTTGCCCGCAAACTAACACGTACACACTGATTAAACGTGGAATATAATGACAAACTCACGCGTCACGCACAGCTAAGTTTATCGAAATGGCCGGCCAAAATATACTTTCAGTGCCTTGTTTTGTTTCTGCCTGCTAAATAGCCTTAGGAATTAAATCTTCCGTCATCTGGAAAAAAATGACATAACCGCCTATCAAATCCATAGTAATTAGACCCTTTTTCGGTTCTACACGACGGTGAAGCTGCTTTTGTACTTAAAATTCGAACTAAAATTACCTAAATATAGTCGGTCCTTAACCTGTCAGCCCTTCGGATTGCAGTATGAATAACTGCTGTGACATGTCGCTACTGACGTTGTGATAATAACTGTTTTTGCCCACACGTATGTATGTGTTTTCTACTGTATGTATGTGTACATGTATATGTATGTATTTGTGCGTATGTGTTTATGGGGCGGTCGGTGGTCTAGTGGTTAAGAGACCTGTCACCAATGCGAGAGGTGAGGGGTTCGGGTCCCACTCGGGGCAAAGAATTTTTCCTTCTCGTATGTGGCACCGTTCGTCGGGGGTTCTCTCCGGGTACTCCGGCTTCCTCCCCCTCTGCTTTGGAAATGTTCAGACCACCAAATTTGAAAAAAAAAATGCAATTCTAAATTCCGAAATTTAAATAGCTGAGCTGACCCTTCCCACCACGTGATTGTAATGTGTTTATGTCCGGTGTGTGAGAGAATGTGTGTGGTTCACGTGAGCGTGCGTGTTGGGTTCAGTTCGCGGCGCTTTGAGCCGATTCATGAAATTGGGTAAAGCGCCTATACAATACTCATTATTATTATGTAGGTACACACAATGGTCACCATACAATCAATGTCTGTTTAAGTGCATGCCCATGTGTCAGACTATGTCTTGATCCTGTTTGTGCCTGCACCTGTGTGTATTTGTGTATGTATATATACTGAAAAAAAGTATTAAAAAAAAAGAAGAAAAAACATGTCGCTACACACTGAAGGCTGTTTAGATGTAAAAATTCAAACTACAAAAATCCTGACTGCAGTCGGTTCTTAAACTGTTCTCTCTTTGGTTTTCTGTATCAGTTATACCCATAACAGGTCGCTACAGACTGAACGCTGTTTACACCCAAAAAATAAAAAAAAATCAAACCAAAAATTACCTCAATGCAATCACTCCTAAACTGGAAGCCCATTTGTTTAAAGCTTATAAAAAGTCAGAAATTCCTTCTGGCTGTTTATACATCAAAATTCGAGCTGAAAAATATCTGATTACAATCGGTGCACGCACTATCAGCCCACTGTCTTTGAAAGCATTAAACAGGTTGCTACAAACTGAAGGCGGTTTACGCATAAATATTCTAACTTAAGATTACCTGAATCCAGTCAGTCCTTAAACTGTCAGCCCTTTGGCTTTCAACGTATCGCAAAAGACAGACGGCTGTTTGGGTTGTAAACTTTCCCTGTTTTAAACGCTGGCTGTGTAAAAATTCAAAGTAAACACCAACAAAAAAAAAATTACCTGAATACAGTCGGTCCGTATACTGCGTGCCCCTTTGCCGGGCCTTCGATACACAGGTTGCTAAAGACTGAAGGCCTTTACCGTTTTCGCGGCTAGCGGGGTCGCCAGTGCATTATACGTCTTAGGTTCCTATACAATCACGCACATAATTGCGTGTCGCTCGCACGTTCCTCTCTCTCGGTTCATATTCTTTATGGCTCCCGGTACCCGATAATGAACTGGGCTCAATCGGAGACGTGCAAATTTTCTGTGTCGGTAAATGCGGGTGTGTTTGTGCGTCAGGCTTGGGTCTTTGTTCGGTAAACGCTACTGGAAGGGTAACAGATGAATGGTAGTGATATTACCGGTCCCGCCCAAGAAGGACTGTAGAGGGTGGGGGGGGGGGGGGGGAGAAGGGAGGGGGTGGGTGGAGGGGTGGGTGTACCGCAGTGTATGTCTAATTGTCTAGATCTGTGGCCATTGAAAGCAAGCAGATTGTGTGTGTGTGTGTGTGTGTGTGTGTGTGTGTGTGTGTGTGTGTGTGTGTGTGTGTGTGTGTGTGTGTGTGTGTGTGTGTGTGTGTGTGCGTGCTTGTGTGTGTGTGTGTGTGTGTGTGTGTGTGTGAAACAGAGAGAGAGAGAGAGAGTTCTGCACGTTTTAACCTCCGCGTGAGACTTAATAATTGTACCGAACTTTTACCTTCAAACACGCGGTCACCTCCACCCAAAGCGTTTGAAATACAAAGTAAACACGAGTTTGATAGATCGAGCAGGTCACAGAGTATAACCCATTGATCACATGACACGGGCATGACCATCACACAAAGCAACTCCAATGAATCATTTAACCCATAACGTTCGAGCAGTTCATAATCTTGCGCTGTCACCATCAGGCTATCTTTTCTTTCTTCAACATCAAAAGACCGCAAGATAACTTTCTGACATACTGCTTGTGTAATGAGAGCACGGGAGTTTTCGACATTTCACCGCAAGTCTCTGGGGGAAATGCTAAACGCGCTATTTCAAAGTTTACCAGGGCCCGTATGTAGAACTCGAGGTTAATTTAACCCACGGCTACGGGCCTAACCCAGACTGGGACAAAAGAAACCCCCAAACAAAATTAAACAAAAAAGTGAGCGAAGAAAGAAAGACAAAAATCCTTCTACATCGGCATAACCACGTTGCCGGAATGGACCCGCTTCCTGATTTAAAAAAACAAACAAACAAACAAAAAACAACAGAAAATTTAACCCTACAGCTAGTTTAGTTCGGGGTTAGACTCTAACCCGGGGCTAAACTCCCTAACCCCGACTTTTACATGCGGGCCCTGGCCTCAAACACACAAAACTTAGGTTTTGGAACAGTTTCGCTCTTGTGAACGCGCCTTTTGGAACAGTTTCGCTCTTGTGAGCGCGCCTGTTGAAACAGTTTCGCTCTTGTGAGCGCGCCTTTTGGAACAGTTTCGCTCTTGTGAGCGCGCCTGTACACTCGAAATACTTTATCTTGATGACCAGTAGAGCTCTTTTTTTTGGTACAGTGCTGTGTACAGTTTCTGTAAGCGGTCGAATATTCAAATTCTTCGACTGAGCGGTTGGTCTTGCCGACAAAACTCTCGCTCAGTGTGTTACCCCTTCTTTTGGCTCAGTGCCGGTAGGAGATGCTGTCACTGTGCCAGGTGTGTAAGTGGTGTGATGCTACACACTGATGACGCACTTTTCTTACGTCATTGTCAGAGTTACACTTGCAAAATCGTCTCTGCGGGAGATCGGCAGTGATGTGCGTTTGTACCACAGATGCTTGCCTATGAACGTGGAAAATTTAGCCCGTCCTATGATGTTGTTTCCATTACTATGGAAACAACATAAAAAGCATGTGAGCATAATCATAAATCTTAAATACTGTTCCTTTAATGGATGAAGTTACACAAGTATGTTGATGTATAATACATATTTCAGTCTCAGTCATCTTTAGAAAGGGTCTAAATGCCTTGGATTTCATAGGCGCTTAAGACTTTTGTTTTTCAGACACACGGCACACACATAAGCACATGCACATTCGAACTAGCAAGAAGTACAGTACATAAATATAACGAAGGAACTACTCAACTAATTAGTGATTTGTGAAGTGACTAAATATCGACACTTACCCCAAACTTTTCACCCACTGTTATTTCTTTTGGGTGTTTCCGGGTGTCGTGTTTTTCAATTACTGAAACACACACACACACACACACACACACACACACACACACACACACACACACACACACACACACACACACACACACACAAATTCAATATTTTCAAATATTAGGAAGTAAAAATTGAAAAAATAATGTACCCCGGTCCGGAACTTGACAGTAAGTTTCGTTATTACATACACGATGTGCCACAGGCAAAGAACCCTAATCCATATTTTACTTTGCTTTGCGTTACATTGCGTAGCGTTGCGTTGCTTTGGTGTTTTGTTATGTTGTGGCATGGTGTGTGTGTCGCAGCGCTGCGTTGCCTGGCTTTGGTGTTGTGGTGCTGTGCTGTGGTGTGCTGTGGTGTGCTGTGCTGTGCTGTGCTGTGCTGTGGTGTGCTGTGCTGTGCTGTGCTGTGCTGTGAGTTAATTTGAGTGTCGTACTGTTGCGGTTGCGTTGCGTTGCGTTGCGTTGCTTTGATGTTGTGGTGTGGTGTGGTGTGATGTGATGTGTCGTAGTGTTGCGTTGCTTTGTTGTTGTAGTGTGGTGTGGTGCGGTGCGGTGCGGTGCGGTGCGGTGCGGTTTTCAGTGGCGATGCGTTACGTTACGTCGCGTAACGTTGCGTTTCTTTGGTGTTGTTTTGTGTTCTTTGTGGTGTGGTGTGTTGTGGTGAGGCGTTGCGTTGCGTTGCGCTGTCCTGTCTTCCTATTGTTTTTGTTGTGTTTCTCTGCTTACTCTGCGCCTCGCTTGTAATAAGCAGTAAATTACCGTTCAGTCGAAGAATGTGAAAACTAAGATTCAGCTAGATTCTCAATTCAGCAAGAAACTACAAAATCCAACTTACAGCTTCCTGAAAGTACGAAGTATATTCCGTCAGCTTGCAGTCCTTTCTTCAAAATAACGCGATTGAAGCGGTACCTGAAAATATTCAAACATTTTCCCAATTCAGCTCAAAGCATTCAAAGACTAAATCAGAAAAACCCGTCGATAAACTTAATGAACTCCCTTTTTGCATCCGTTCCGAAAGCTTGTTTTTTTTTTCTTTTTTTTTTTCTTTTTTCTTTTTTTTTACTGGTTGCTTTGTAGAGTTTAGTTCGGCAGCTTTGATTAAACGTGAAGTTCGAATTTACAGATTTGTTGTTATATTTATTCATAACTGCCTTCTACCCCGACATTTTTAAGTCCGTATTTTGCAAAGTTGATTGATAAACTCCATTGTCCCTTTTAAACATTTCTGCCTTTACTTTACCTAGATCATGTTTTCCAAGTTCGTGTGCAATGCGGAAAAAAAGAGATGGTTTGTCAATAGTTTTTTTTTTTTTTTTTTGGGGGGGGGGGGGGGGGGTTGAGTTTTTTGTTTTGAAGTTGGTCACTGCGCCCGCGGCGTTGATTTCAAAAGTTACAGGCGGTTTTAAGTCTCCCCTCTCCAATGTCTCTGCCTGATCTTATCGTCCATTTACACCTTCTAGCGAGTACACACGTCAGTATGCATAGTTACAGTAAATGGATGAATAACGTACTTGTCGTAGAATGCATGCTGGCAGATCAACTTCTGGGTCGCCAGACTGTAGTTGGCAAAGTCTTTGCTTAGTGCCTTCAAACAGCGTAGAATCTAAGGAGCAGAACATCAGTCAGTCCATCAGTCAAGCAGTCATGCAAGCACTCAAGCAGTTGAGCAGGAAAGCAGGCAATCAATCAGTCAGAAAAATCAATCTGTCGAACAGAAACCTAAAACTGCTCATTTCCAGATAACAAAACAATGCTATTTGTTCCACCACCGATTCACGACCGAAAATCTCGATCCTGTTGTGGTTTTAAAACGAACGTTGTTCTTATAAGAAAATAGTGTTGCTATTCCTTGGCTGCAAAGGGGAGCTTACCTCAACCACCTGGTCGGGGCGGCGGTTACCCGGCATGACTCGCATCACCTCCCTTACCTCGTCTGTCAGTAGAAACTGTGGGACACACAAAATCAGTAAGTGAAAATGAAATGGCTGATGATTGTAC
>JACVVK020000118.1:477500-485000 GCA_018292915.2 Batillaria attramentaria | reverse complement strand
TGGCGATTAAGATAAAGTAAATGATTGTGGTCTCATAACCTTACAGTCGTAGTCGAGTGAAGCGTTAGACGTACAGACTTCACTTCTCAATGGGCCAGATTTGTGAGGGCGGCGTCCATATAATATTTCCCCTCGCTGTTTTACCATTCCCTATACCTGAAAAGAGTTGATCAGGTACCTGTTATTAAGCAGGCGAACTGGGGTGTCGTATAACACTTGTTTTACGCGAAACGAATGCCTATCCAAGTGGCTGCCGTGTTCGATCGCATTGTTACACGTGTTAGCGGAGAAGCATCTACCGGTGTGTTAACTGTATTTGTGTATGTTTTGTTTTCATTTTGCCATGCCTCCAGAGGGTGGGAAATAACTTGGCTTGGCTTGACGGTTTGGTCTCAGCAGTCCCCTTGCCCATCACACGTCTACTGGTTCAACGCAATGTCTGTTATTTGAAAGCTTACCCGTCTGAAAAGACCAGAGGCGTCCCTTGATGTATCTCTGTCTTCAAAAACAGGAGTTATCAAAAGTCCTGGCACTGCTGTAAGTTGTTCACAACCACCCGCTGAGAACCTAGACAGTCGTTTGGGAGCTGGGGGTGACACACAAGGTCCTCCCGTCAACTTGAGCCTTTCGTCAGTCATCGGCGACTCGCCTTCGGGTATCGAATCAAGTGAAGAACTACGATAACATAGCGTAACGCTCTTGCCTGAACCAGTTCGAGATTCTGAAACCATATTTTCGTATCCAGATCCTGTTTTCAACGTTGAAGATGACTCACAGTCCGTGTCTTCTGGGTTCCTTGATTGAGAAAGTACGTAAAGCTTTGAAGTGTACGACTTTCGTTTAGTTTTGAAACTGAACGGAGGTGCTGCATCCGAGTAAGAAAGACACAGTCGCATTTTGGCAGAGTCATCTAGTCCTTGTCTCAGGCAGCCATTTGACGTGTTCTTTGGAGAGTCTGCAGAAATCTGTTTCATTAAATCACGTGAGAGATAACCTTCACGCCTGTTTTGTCGTCGACGTGACGACAGTCCAATCAGTGACTGCATACCGTTGGGAGAAGCCAGTTTGGTACGTATACGGTGGCCTGGCATTGCGCGTCACAAAATCAGCTTTTATCAACCTCTCTTTCAAAATGCTGGATATTTACATTCTGGTACTCGTCGGATTCAGAATCAGCACACATGTAGGAACCTCTGAAAAAAACTCATGTTTGATTCAATACCAGGTATAGTCCCCTAACGTTTGGACTGTTCAGACGAGTCCAGCAAATATCACTGCACGAAAAATTTCCCGATGGTCGTGTGTAATATCATTGGACAAGTTGTCCGATAGGTTGCAATGACTGTGTTTGCGAGCAGCTATAATCCCTGACAAGTGCTTTGTTGGTCTCGGCTTCAAAATCGATATGGCAAAACAGTGGGCTGAAAACTATACTCGCAGTGTGTTGACAGAGGCACCTGCTATGGTACATCGATACCACTTTTCTTCTTTTTTTTTCGTTGGCTCCCGTGAACACGGACCCTCTGCCAGGCCTATAAAAATGACTGTAATTCTAATCCCGACAAATACGTTTTACGTGGCAATATGTAGGCACGCCACTTTGTTGAGAGGGTTTACAAATGACCATTGTTTGCTTTCCTGCTGCATAACATCGCTGCCACGAATGTGTTTAAGGGTTTAACGTCCTTTTCCATCACTTAGGCTGATATCAAATTCGGAGCAAGGAGAAAAAGATCAGCACAAACATTTGACCCGAGCCGGGATTCGAACCCACGACCCGAGCATTGAAATTCCAACGCTGAGGTCCCAAAGACTCACAGGCTTTTACATAGCAACAAGAAAATCCGGTTGCTCATGTGCAGTATATGCTCGTATTTACAGGGCCGCCCCTATAGACGTAGTTTGTTTTGTGGACATGCACTCTCTGTCCAACACGGTTCTAGTGGGTCGGCAACACACTGCTGCGCACAAGAGAAGGAAACTGCACCGCTTGTGATCCCTAGCAACAGTAACCAGGCTTTCCTTGACATGTCTTTTGTGTCCCTGCTCCACAAACAACGCGTGTTTCTGTCCTGTAGTGTTGTAACAGTCCCAGTTTGCGGAAACAAGCAGTCAGCTACATCCCACAGTTTGACACAAAGGAAGGACGTGGCGCCGTTTGTAGATCCTGGCAACAGTAACTAGGCTCTCCCGGAAAGGTCTTTCGCATCACCCACTCCGCAAACAACGCGATTCTGTCGGGCAGTGGAGTAACAGCGTCAATTTACTGGGAAAAAAAGCGGCCAGCAATATATATCTCCACTGCTTGTGGTCCCTTGTATCAGACATAGGCTCTCCCGGAGAGCTCCTTCTCGCTCCTGCTCCACAGACAATGTGTTTCTCTGTCCTGCAGTGCAGTAGCAGTCTTATATTAGGAAAAGAAGCGATCGGCTATATTCCACTTGTTGGTACAAGCTAAGCGACACCTACTGTGCTTCCAGGCAGCAGTAACTAGGCTTTCTCGGAAAGGTCCTTCTCGCTCCTGCTCCACAGACAATGTGTTTCTCTGTCCTGCAGTGCAGTAGCAGTCTTATATTAGGAAAAGAAGCGATCGGCTATATTCCACTTGTTGGTACAACGTAAGCGACATCTTGTGTGGGTCCAGGCAACAGTAACTAGGCTCTCCTTCCTTCACGTCCCGCCCCTCAAACAACAACTTTCTCTGTTCAGTAATGCAGTAACAGTCTCCATTTACGGAAATAAGCGAACAGGTGTTCTCCACACTTAGGTACTCATGATGAACACTAGACGCTGCGACTGTCATCCCATGTGAAACCATATGCATCAGCCTTGGGGTAAATCACACCCAACGAACACGTTATGATAGCTTCGCGGTGTTGACTGTCTGATAGACCTACTGGTTGCACAAATCTTTATCACAGCGTAAGCCACCGACGGTGGAGTGCGTGTCACAAGCTCGATAATCTTTGACATCAAACGCTTCCAGGTTACTGGATTAAAGAAAAGGCGCAACGTGAAGCCGGTTGAAATAAACTTACACAACTCAGTTCAAAACAGACAAGACAAGTTTATTCCCAAGTGATCTTTCTACGGGGGCATTTATCTCATCCGACACCGCTCATGCACGGTAACATGATTTTTTAATAAAATGTATCTTTTTTGTGGACAATTATACACATATATAAACAAAAACATGCGAGAATACATTTACATACATGGATACAAACACACATACAAATCCGTAAACAAAACACATACATGAACTGAAGTAAGCCAATGGCAACTAAATCAACCAACAAACAAAAAAATCCAACTAACCAACAAACTAACAAAAGAAAGTGCTACAGAGAAAAGCAGAGCAAAAGCAAGAACAACAACAAAACACAAAGAATAAACACACATAAAACAAAACAAAACAAAGCACAAAAAACAAGCTACAAGCCCCCCCCCCCCCCCCCAAAAAAAAAAAAAAAAGAAAAAAAAAAAAGAAGCTTGGGAACAAGATTTTTAAGGCCGGTGAATCGTAATAGGACGATATTGCAAGGTACGAATAATGCATTCTGTCTAAAGACTTAATGTTCCTCTTTAAATTCGTATAACCCTACCTGCAGGGGAGAGGCGGGGGGGGGGGGGGCTGCAAATTTATTCACAATTTGTCGGAAAGGGGGGCCTTGGGTTCATCTTACACGATTTAGCAGTTTAGCAAGATGAGCTGCATGGTCGAAACAAGAATGGTTAAAGGTACGATGACTTTTTATTCCTCTGTGAATTTATTAACCCTACCTGTGTGACGTTCTGAAAATGTATGTTTGTGCGACAAGCCAGCGCCATAACCAGAATCATGTTGGGATTAAGAGATACCGCGATGTTTACTTACGCGCAAACTCTAATCCAGTCATATTAATACCAGTTTCATGATCTGCATTTTCAATTCAATTCAATTCAACCCCATTCAATAACACTTTATTTATTCCTTGAGGGTAATTATGATGAGTCGTCTTAACTGCCCTCAAGGGATAAATTAAGACTGTCAAACAAACAAAAAATGATTGTTCATCCAAGCAGCCATTTGCAATAAAAACCATTAGACACACATCAACACAGCTATGTCGCCAAATAAACAAAAAGCGAAGTTTCAAAGTGTAGTGTTTACGTCAATAATTCACAGCCACCTCTCCACTTTTTTCTTACACTTTCGATTTTATTGTCTTTCCGTCAAACCCTTTTATTTTTAAATTCTTCCTGGCCAGGAACATTTCAAGAAATACAATAAACAGGTCTGCGCTACTGGCCCATAATTTATGTCTTTGTCGTTAAGGGCAGGTGGGGTGGCCGAATGGTAGAGCGCTGGACTCTCAATGCTCGGGTCGTGAGTTCGTATCCCGGCTGGGGCCAAATATTTGTGCTGGCTTTTTCATCGTTGCCCCGTCTTTGATATCACCCGTATGTGGCGGAAAAGGACGTTAAATCCCCAAACACCCACCCCACCCGCCCCCTTTGTCGTTCAACCAGTTCAAACATAACGCTGTTATTAACGTACGATCTGACATACGTAAACACCGCCCACTACACGATCCTTACTTGAACACCTATGCAATAAAACAATTCGGCAAATTCGGCTAGGAAGTCGGTAATCCTGGGTGTCAGCGCAACGAGTCAGCACAATTATGTGCAGGTGAATATTCACGACAGTGCTTAAGTTACACGTGTCTTGCAGTCCCTGTTTCAACCACGTATCTGTCTTGTCCTAAATCTGTGAAATGAACTTGCCGTAAGTTATTGTGTTATACTAATCGTCTTGTGTTGTAAGATTGACGCCAGTGTTGAAAACCTGGGGGGTTTGGTTTTAACACTGTCTTGATCCCCGTCTGAGCGTTGTTAAACCTACTAGCTAAAGTACTTTGTCGTATCATATATTGGCCGTTGGTTGCGCACTTCTATTACTTTGTATGCAACTTATGACGATAGTGCAACTTATGACGATAGTGCAACTTATGACGGTAGTGCAACTTATGACGATAGTGCAACTTATGACGATAGTCCAACAGTGAGTTTCCAACAGCAGACGTATGTTTAACTAGCATTACTCTCTGTCTCTGTCTGTCGGTCTGTCTGTCTGTCTGTCTGTCTGTCTGTCTGTCTCTCTCTCTCTCTCTCTCTCTCTCTCTCTCTCTCTCTCTGGGGAGCCGGGACAGCCGAATGGTAGAGCGTTGGACTTTCAATGCACGAGTCGTCAGTTCGAATCCCGGTTGGGGCCAAATATATGTGCTGGCCTTTTCTTGTTGCCCCGTCTTTGATATCACCCACACGTGGTGGAAAAAGACTCACCAACTCCCAAACACCCACCCACCCACTTCTCTCTCTCTCTCTCTCTCTCTTTGTGTGTGTGTGTGTGTGTGTGTGTGTGTGTGTGTGTGTGTGTGTGTGTGTGTGTGTGCGTGCGCGCGCGCGCGCGTTCGTGTTATGCGCGTGCTTTCATACGTTGTGCACGTGCGTCCATGCGTTACACGCGTGCGTCTGTACGAGCGTGTCCGTGTGTGCGTAGTGCTGGTGTTTAGGAAATCCCTACGACACTATCATATCTTTTGTACATTAAAAAAAATGTCTTAAAAATACTCCAAAGACATCCCAACAAACACCCGTCAGCCGCCGGCTCACCTTATCCTGGCTCGTGCACACAAGTTCGGCCAGTTTGGGAATGTGCAGCGCCTTCTTCCCCACGCTGCGCATCTTGGTAATCCTGCGCAGTTTGTTCGTCGCCGCGTCCGCCTTAAAATCTTCCACCGCCATCGTGTTTCGCCTCGTCAGCTGGAGAGCGTCGCCGACCAGGGATTTCAGCTTGTGCTTGGTCGTTAACTTTACACAGAGAGAGGACGAAAAAAAAAAACCACACAACATATTATATACATGGTCGTAATTACTGAAGGGTGATTCGCGCCAAGATGACATAAAAACGGGACATCGACACCTTGTGTAAAGAGCGCTGGCTGGAATGAAAAGGTCATGTCATTCTTTGTGTGTGGCTGTGTAAAAAGAATTGGTTTGCACGGTGCCGGTTGTACGTTTTGTTCGCGCGGGAGTAAGCATGCAAGGACGGGGACTTTGTGTTGTTCAGTAGCGCACAGAGAGAGAGAGAGAGAGGGGGGGGGAGAGAGAGAGAGAGAATGACAATAACACTTTAGAGAGAGAGAGAGAGAATGACAATGACAATGACAATGACACTTTAGAGAGAGAGAGAGAGAGAATGACAATAACACTTTAGAGAGAGAGAGAGAGAGAGAGAGAATGACAATAACACTTTAGAGAGAGAGAGAGAGAGAGAATGACAATGACACTTGAGAGAGAGAGAGAGAGAGAGAGAGAGAGAGAGAGAGAGAGAGAGAGAGAGAGAATGACAATAACACTTGAGAGAGAGAGAGAGAGAGAGAGAGAGAGAGAAATGACAATGACATGACAATGACACTTTAGAGAGAGAGAGAGAGAATGACAATGACAATGACACTTTAGAGAGAGAGAGAGAGAGAGAATCAATGAATCAATTACACTTTATTTTCCAACGGTAGAGGCAGTTGACATCAGATTATCAGTTTTTACACCTGTCGTTGCAGATGACTACTGACTACTATTATTTAACTAATCGAAAGGGAAAAACGTGAGAGAGAGAGAGAGAGAGAGAGAGAGAGAGAGAGAGAGAGAGAGATTATCCCAATGCAAAACAACAACATATGAAGAGTACCGCGAGAAAGAAAAAGAATTCCGGAGACTGTCGCGCATGGCGAGACTGAATTATAAAAACAAAGTGGAGGAGAAGTTTCGATCTGGTAATGCTAGAGACGCCTGGATCGGTTTAAAAACTATGATGGGCAACCAACAAAAGAAACAGTTAATGCCGAATACAGGCGATTCTCTCGAAACAGCTAACAGCTTAAATCACTTTTATTCTCGTTTTGATGTTAGAGACACGAGTGCTGAGTGTGATGCGTTCTGTCAGAATATTGTGCCTGAACAACTGTTGATTACAGAGGATGAGGTCGTGAGGGTCTTTTCACAATTGAATGCGTACAAAGCTCCTGGCCCTGATGGTATCAAAGGTAAAGTGCTGAAAACATGCGCAGGTCAGTTGGGGAAGATTTTCACAATCATCTATCAGTACTTACTGGACCTACATATTGTTCCGACTTCGTGGAAGTCCTCTACTATTATACCTGTGCCAAAGAAAACAAATGCTTGTCAGCCTAATGATTTCCGCCCAGTTGCCTTGACATCTGTGTTGGCCAAGTGTATGGAGAAGGTTGTGCGTACTCACCTGTTGAACGATCTTTCTGGGCAACTTGACCCGCTTCAGTTCGCCTATAAGGCTCACAGAGGAGTGGAGGATGCTTGTCTGACGTTGTTTAACCTTGTTACTAAGCATCTTGAGGACTCAAAATCGTACATCCGGGTACTTTTCATAGATTTTTCTAGTGCTTTTAATACTGTGGAACCGCTTGTGCTTTTAAA
>JACVVK020000118.1:410000-472500 GCA_018292915.2 Batillaria attramentaria | reverse complement strand
ACACACACACACACACACTAACACACACTAACACACACCGCCCTAACCTGCTCCCCTACATAATATGCCAATCTAAATAAACGTGATTTGCCTTACCGATCATTACGAGTAGCTGGGCAATAATCACACTTTACCTGTCCAACAATGAACAAATGTATCGTAAATTTTACATTTGCCACCTGTATGCTACCCGGACACCAGGGTTGTCACACGTTGCTATTCTGCAGGCCTACCAGCGGCAAAATGCCCTCACGGCCAACTAAATCCGCTTGTAGCGGGCACTCCCCGGAGACGCCGCCGCGACGCCTGTGAATAGAGCACGGTCCTATTTTTTTCCCCGCCGCGCGCGACAATCGCCGCCCGCACCATGCTTTGTGTCAGTACTGGAGCACCGAGCCGGCGGTGCAGCTGGTAGCCAAGGTGTGTTGCAGCGTATGACCGCAACCCTCGCGCAATACACAAGTGGGTGCCTCCTAAGGCCTTAGGAGGCTGGTCAGACGTGGCGATTTTGCACGTAAAATGATAATAATAATAATAATACATGGCTTTTGTAGAGCTCTGTTCTCCAACTTCCAAGGACTCGCTGCGCTTAAAGCACACACACACACACACACACACACACACACACACACACACACACACACACACACACACACGCGCGCGCGCGCGCGCGCGCGCGCGCTATTTACGTCCCCTCGACTTACATACAGTTTGGCAGTGCAACGAACTCATGATGCACACATACACTGAAACTTAACAGAGGTTTCGCTATCGAAGGCTCGGCGGAAGAGATACGTCTTCAGATGCGATTTAAACATGGGCAGTGAGGTCTGAAGGCGGAGTTCGATTGGCAAGGAGTTCAAGACAGTCGGGGCTAAGAAGCTGAAAGAGCGCTCTCCAGCAGTTTTCATGTTACGCTTCGGAATTTTGAGAAGTTTTTCGCTAGCGGTGCGCGACAGTTGATACTTACAGAGTGAGGCCGACAGGTAGGGAGGAAGAGGACTCTCAAAGAAACGGAATGCGAAAGTGGCGATTAAAATGCATTCTCTTCCAATTAAATCGGCTCGCCGGATAGACTGAAGCCCGACGCTGTCGGCTCGCCAGTGACTAGAACACTGTCCTATTTTTTCCCCTCCCTACGCCAGTCAATCAGCGCAGTCCGTTCGCTGCAAGTTGGTAGCGTGTGAACAGAAAAGCCGTTCGACCAGCGTGCAAAGGCTCCGCAGGCTCGGAACGTGTGCCGCGGGCCAACACCGATTAGCTGCACGAACTGCGACGGCAGCGCATCAACCCACTGGAGTGTGTACCACCTATGGACGACTGTACGATACAAAGTTCTGCAATCAAACCACTCAATACGTCTATGCATTTCCTAAATTACATTTCAAATACAGGAATTTTCTTTGCACTTAAACATGACAAAACATCGCTACACTCTGCGATAACTGTGTCAGCGTGTTGACGTTATGGGAAGTTAAACAAATTGTCGAGAATTTTAAACAAGGGATGCCAATGACACACGAGACTTCCTCCTTCGTGCAGAGGTTTATACACAGATGATATGACCGAGTATTACAGATTACTTTTTCTGAGTGTTCTGTTGCCTTGTTGGTCACTGCTGTCGTGCAGATGACTGAACAGGGGGGGGGGGGGGGGGGGGTGGAGGGGGGTTATTTCTGTGACGAGAATTCCCAGTGCCTGCAAAATGCAATCTGCCGGGTAAAGGTGAACGACAGTAAGTCCGTGACATAGTTTAAGAGGAAAAGAGGTGACTTCAAGATAAAAGGCATTGACGTAATGTCCTTTTTCTTCAAATGACGTCAGTGCACTTACTGTGTTTTGCCATGACACAGCAGCAATGATGTTTGTTTGTTTGAAGTTTAGGGGCGGTCGGTGGTCTAGTGGTTTAGAGACTTGTCACCAATGCGAGAGGTCGGGGGTTCGAGTCCCACTCGGGGCAAAGAATTTTTCCTTATCGTATGTGGCACCGTTCATTCTGGACGATCGTCGGGGGTTCTCTCTTGGTACTACGGCTTCCTCCCCCTCTGCTTTGGAAATGTTCAGCCCACCAAATTTGAAAAATAAACGCAATTCTAAATTCCGACATTAAATAGCTGAGCTGACCCTTCGCACCACGTGATTGTAATGTGTTTATGTCCAGTGTGTGAGAGAATGCGTGTGATTCACGTGAGCGTACGTGTTAGGTTCATTTCGTGGCGCTTTGAGCAGATTCATGAAATTGGAAAAGGCGCCTATTATTATTATTATTATAAGTTCTGTTTGTTGGCTTTGCAAAGATGGAATTAGCCCATTTAAAGCTGCTCGAGCAAGAAAGACTATAATCATCGCGGCTGATATAAGATACTTGTAACGTATTCGCCTTAAAAAAAAAAAAAAAAAAAATCCCCGTACAAGTACCACCCAGCAAGTAGAACTGCTCCCTATCTCAAATGGTAAAGCGCAGTTTGATCTGTCTAAACCCCCCGCGCAAATGCGAATTAAACAAATTAAGCGGACACAATGAAGTAGGGCACCGGTGTTGTATGGTTACAGAGGAATCCCAACAGACAACGGCGCATCGAGATCTAGACCCCAGACAAACTGCACAAAGGCAGGTCATGATAAATCTTCCGGTAGCGCCATGTGTGCGGTGGTATGTATCATTAGATATTTATGCCGCAGGAGCAGGGCAACTGTATCTACACTGTCATGCTGTTTATTGGCTTATGCGTGGCACACACAAACGTTAGCTGTCAGAAAACATAAGAAATACTACAACTAGTACAAGCAATTAAGTTTGAAGAGAGAGAGAGAGAGAGAGAGAGAGAGAGTGTGTGTGTGTGTGTGTGTGTGTGTGTGTGTGTGTGTGTGTGTGTGTGTGTGTGTGTGTGTGTGTGTGTGTGTGTGTGTGTGTGTGTGTGTGTACTTGCGTGTGCGGGTGTGTAAAATATTTGGTTAGTGCTTAATGACACGTAAGTAACTTAAATGACGATCAAGCTGTTCTTGGGCAGCCTTAATCAGTAGACAGTTTACCATGTTTTCAAAGTTAAATAGTTCTAACAATTAAATGCATTAAATTTAAATATATAATCTGTACGCTAATGAACACGCGCTCACCTCTTTGGTTCTTCACAAGCTTCTTGTCCAAACCCCATGTTGTGACTGAAATCGCTCAAACAACCTTATCACAAAACTTCTGACACGCCGTCAACGCAGAACGTGTTTGTCATTTATTGACACCTGCCGAAGGATTGACTTCTCCCGTGCCTTCAGCGAATAGATAACAGCTTGTCAGAAAATACAAATTGGCCTCAAAGCTTAAGACTTCTCGCATTCTACACACTTCCTTTTTTTCCCCCACAAATCAATTGCGATATGGCTTTGCGTGTTTGAGACTTTGAACATTTTTATCCAGAGATAACAATTTTCTTTTTGTCCATGTGCAATATCTTTTCAGTAAATACGAACTGTCAAAGCTTAAGACTTCTCACATTCGCCCAAGACAGTTTTTTTCTTCTCGCAAATTGATATTGCTTTCCGTGTTTAACACCAGCCGTAATATGCAACGTAATACTATTTTCAGTTCACACAAACTGGCAAAGTTTCAGTGAGACTTCCCGCACTCGCACAAGGCGTACAAACGTTCCTTTCACATATTAATTCCGACATGGACTGCTTCTTTGCCACCAGCCATATTAGGTAGCGGTATTAGCAGTTCAAACATATTGTCCAAATTAATTGACGCATTTGTCCATCTTGCCTTGTCCTTTTTCTTTTTTGGTCACTTTCACAAATCTTTTCCCAAATGGTTTTCGCGTGTTTGACACAAACCATACGTAGTGGTATATTTTAAGTTCACACAAATTTTGTCAAACTTGGTGACTTCAGAGGGTACAAACTTCAAGTTTTTCTTTTCACAAATTAACTCCGAAATGACTGTATGTAAATGGCACCAGCCTAAGCTCAGAGTTTGCCTCAGGCCTGAAGACAGCAATTCCCTTTTATACTGCCTGTGTTGTACAACAGAGTGTCATAACCATAGGCTGAGGATTTGTACCGTTTGTACAGCGGATCAAGTTATGTAACGCTGTGACATGCTACCGTACCGCGATAGCATTTAGAAGAAACTGGCTGAGGGGATAAAGAGACAATATTATGCTTGCCCATTTAATGTTGACAGTACCTCGTGTACGGCTGAGTAAATGAACAACGGTAGTTATATAGACCGTCGCTGGGACTGTTTTGGCGCTGGCCTGTCTGAGTCAATGGCCGTCGTATGGTTAATCAAGCGTGATGGACGAAGAGATACGCACTTAACTGAGAAGGCGTGGACGAAAACAAGAGCAAAACAATAATTATGAGAAGAAAGGTGACTGAAAGGAAGGAATACTTTTCCAAGCTTTATGTTGCCTCCGCTCTCCTTCCCCTCCCCACACCAGCCCGGCTTTAAGTTTAATCCCATAAAACTTCACTCACTCACTCCCCGCACCACTCATCCCACCCCCTCTCCACACACACCCTCACGCCACGTTCCCACACCCCAACACACATGCATACTTACACACACGCGCGCACAACACGCGCGCACAACCCTCTCTCTCTCTCTCTCTCTGTGCATGCGTGTGCGTACAGTTTATGAAACACGTTTTCAGTAATCCCTTCACTGGACATTAGTCAGTGTTGCACAAGCTTAACACACTTACGAGTAACCGTACAACTGAGAAAATATTACAGTTCTTTATACTTCAAGAGGGTCAATGCGTACATACTGCGTATACGCTTCATTCGGCCGGGCAGCGTGGGTCACTATCCCCTCGCTAAATGTACCATAATGCTTTCTTTTGCCTGTATTTTCTTTCTGTTGAAACAAGCGATTAGTAAAGGAGTTGCATGTTTATGTCGGAAAGAGTAGATTACACCTCTTATGTGACTTGGGGCGGTGGGTGGTCTAGTGGTTAAGAGACCTGTCACCAATGCGAGAGGTCAGGGGTTCGAGTCCCACTCGGGGCAAAGAATTTTTCCTTCTCGTATGTGACACCGTTCATTCGGGCCGATCGTCGGGGGTTCTCTCCGGGTACTCCGGCTTCCTCCCTCTCTGCTTTGGAAATGTTCAGCCCACCAAATTTGAAAAATAAATGCAATTCTAAATTCCGAAATTTAAATAGCTGAGCTGACCCTTCGCACCACGTGATTGTAATGTGTTTATGTCCGGTGTGTGAGAGAATGTGTGTGATTCACGTGAGCGTGCGTGTTGGGTTCAGTTCGCGGCGCTTTGAACCGATTCATGAAATTGTGTAAAGCGCCTATATAATACTCATTATTATTATTATTATCATCATCGGATTTTTAACTTGAAGGCGATCAGACGATTTTACTGTGATCTGTGTGACGGGTCACGCTTGACTGGAAGGAAAGAACTGGTGCATGTGATTCAAGTTATTCAAGTCTGTAAGCTGGATGAAGTCATTGTCCAGTGCGCATATGGATTCATTCAAGTCATGCAGTTGCCCCCCCCCCCCCAAAAAAAAAAAAAAAAAAAAAATTAAAGATCAAACAGTCATCCAACCAACGAGAGAGAGAGAGAGAGAGAGAGAGAGAGAGAGAGAGAGAGGAACAAACAACAGAAACAAGATACATGTGCATGCAGTGACAGTATTGCTATTCTAGTCCCAAATTTTGTATTGCACTTGTATGCACAATATCCTCTTTGTTCTCTTAAAGAGATGTCGGAAGGGTCACTGTCGTTGTCAATGTCTTTGTTGTTGGCGTCATTGTCAATGCTGTTGTTGTTGCTGTTGCTGTTGTTGTTGTTGTTGTTGGTGGTGGTGGTGGTGATGCTGATGATGCCTTCACATAAAATACCCTCGCAGTATTCAAGATGCAAGTTTACCAAAGTGGCCCAACGCATAATTCACATTTAAAAAAGCAAACAAATCCGTTAACCAATTCCGCCGTCAATTTGAATTAATTCGTAACTTAATTCAAAGAGTCACATGACATACTCCTTGGCCTTACGCCAGCCCGGACCGAATACTTATTCAGTTACGTCCGCGTACAGATCACCGGCCTCTTTGTTAGGACAAGATATATGTCCCAGCAAGCCCTTACATGAAATCTCACATGAAACAGGTGTTCCTTTGTCTCCACTGTCTCAGATTTAACTCCTACAAGATCTACCATTTCAGCACGCATGCTGTTATTCAGCATTCACAAAGACTTGTCTTTAAGTCTTTTATTGCCGTGTGTTCAGTTTGTATCCATTTGTAATCTTCCACGGCTTATGTCCATCTTAAACATGACACCTTCGGTCTTGAATATTTTCTTCGCGGTGTGAAGCCTTTTGTTGGCTGAGTGTTAGTTCTTGAGATGCTGTCACTGTGCAGGTGTCTAACTGGTACGACTTCAGACACAACCTAGACAACTCAAAACGATCCGTGAGCCTAAAAAGGGGGGAGCCGGGGTGGTCGAATGATAGAGCGTTGGACATGCTCGGGTCGTGAGTTCGTATCCCGGCTGGGGTCAAATATTTGTGCTGGCTTTTTCATCGTTGCCCCGTCTTTGATATCACCCGTATGTGGCGGAAAAGGACGTTAAACCCCCAAACACCCGTGAGCGTAAAATATCTTTTAAAAAATTGGACCTCGAAGGCACCAGTCCATTATAATATGCAAATAAGCACGATTTATTGACGGCTGGGTGATACGGAGTTAGTGGCAATTTACGTCTTCTCATCTTTTTTATATTTAAACAGAAATATTTCGTTGTATATGGTGGATATACAGGGAAACAGTTTGAGCATAACAAGATGAACTTATGATATGCTCAGTAAAAATTCTATAAAAGCAAACCTTGCAATGGCAGACAACAAAGTACGAGAGAGAGAGAGAGAGAGAGAGAGAGTCTTAACAATGACAGTAACTCAACAAGCACAAAACACAAGAACGTTGTTTTTTGTTTTTTGTTTTTGTTGTTGCAAAAATCGAAGCTATATTAATGGCTCCAGAATAGTAATACCTTTAACACAATACCGAGTTCTCTTACCTTCAATGGAATAGCGTGTTCCTCCCCCAAAAAAACTGTCTACGATGACCTTGATGTTAACCACAGCTGACCTCTCAATAAAACTTTGTATTAACCGTTCCTCACTGCTCTACAACGTCTCTATATCACATTTACACCACCGTGCGCCACAGCGACGCGGTAAACAGAAGAACCAATATTATCCGTGGAATGAAGGCACCGTGGAACCCACGCCGTTCATAGGGGCAAACTGGTCTAAGGCAAATTTGTATCCATTTATGAGTGCAACAATAGCACCGGTGCCCAACCCGTATTCAGTGCGAAGGCAGTAGGTAGTGTATCATTTGCTTGTTCTGCAAATTAACTGGCCGGGTGGCAGCTCCTACAGATATTCTCTGGTTCTTGAAACGCGCCAGTAAATCGGCTCTAACAACCGCGAACAAACAAGAAAAGTCTGGAGGGTACCGCATACAGTGGCGTTTAGTTGGTGTGTATTATTAAGTAGCTCGTTGCAGTGTAGCCGAGTGGTTTGGACCCTCTCGCCCACTACCCTAGGTTCTCCGGTCAGCTGTGTGCCGCCGGCTTTTGTTCGCCTGTAGGCTACCGCACGCGTGCAGCGTTGCGGATCCACGATAGCCACGTGTCAGTTAGTTGTGTTTGTTTATGTCCATTTAGTGCTAAATATCTCCACAGTCAATTAACCTAAAGTTATCATGTAAACTATAGTAGTTTCGGAAGAGTTTGTACTTTTTAGTTATGTTTTGATTTTAGCGCGGTTTTGTAGTTTAACGGGTGTATTTTGCCATTTTCACCACTTTTCGAATGCGTGGTCCCAGCCTTGACGCTCTTAAATCGGCGATAGGAAATTCTTTGTACATTGATAATGTTCCAAACTTATGCCATCTTACAGTACTTTTCACGCTTTTTTCAATGCAGTTTGTTTGAAGTTTGTAGCTGTTGTATTACGCCCGCTATTGTTAGTTTTCTGTGTGTAAACAAACACAGATTTCGCTGCTACCCGAGCATCTAGCCCTTGTTTCTGCTGCGAGCGGCCGTTGCTTTCTTTGCGGCTCGCGCTGGGCGCATAAGTAGCCGCGAGCTACGCCTCACTGCCAAAAGCCATAGGACGTAAAGCAAGCTAATGATGATGACCTCACTGGACAGTCGCCAGCCAGCCCTGCCGCGAGTCACTGCACGGATTGTCGCTCCCCGCTCTGCCATTTGTTGCTGTTTTCCTGTTGTAATAAATCTCATGTCATAGCGACCGCTGTGTTTGTCTCCCTGCCTGCCTGAACTATCACTCAACACCATCACAGCAGCTTAATGTGTTAGGGGTTAAGGAAACACGTTGTTCACTGGAATCGTTAATTGATGCTTAACTATTAAAACACATAAAAGGGACATAAAAGGGATAGAAACACAAACAATGTCCTGAGGAAGGCGAAAGCCGAAACGTTGACCCGTGCCGTCGTTTGTGAAAGTTAAGTGGTTTCTGTCCCTTTCATGTCGCTTTTATTTGTTTAACTTGTAACCACTTCGCAGTCATTACCGTTTCCTTTTCTGTTAAAACACAATGTGAATTTCTAGTTTGTTTGTTTGTTGGTTGGTTGGTTGGTTGGTTGGTCTTGTTTTTGTTTTGTTTTGTTTGGTTGGTTGATGTTTTATTTCTTTGTCTTTGGGGGGTTTATTGGTTGCTGTTGTTTTGTTCTTTCGGAGAGGACGGGGTGAGAGGTCTCTACTTGTCGTTTTTCTGTCTTTCTCTTTGGCGTTGGCGGTCGTGGTGTTTCTTCACCTTGAACTTGTCAGACCTCCTCTTTAGTGGGAACATGTCACATAACCATGCTAACCTGAAACGCCAAAAGTCTCTTATTCCACCTACCTGATAAACTCTGCTTTTAGATAATCTTGACATCTCTCTCTCTCTCTCTCTCTCTCTCTCTCTCTCTCTCTCTCTCTCTCTCCCTTTTTATGCCATCTACTTCTCATTATGACACCTTCTTCATTATTAGCTAGTCCTAGTTCATAAGACCTTTTTCCCCCCTTCCATTCCACCTTGCCGACAATGTGCAGGGTTTTCGCAAGACTGCAAATCAGGCCTATAGCTGTTACTATGAAGCAGTATGGCCTGTGTATGTGCAACAAGGGCCAAACTACTGCTGGCGTTATTTCACATAATCCGCTAATCCTCCACTTCAGCTTCACCTATAACTCTGTCAAATCCGATTTCACATCATAGGGTTAATTGGTGTCGATAATCGCCTAGCGACCTACAGAAAGACACACGTACAATGATCTAACTTCGCATTAAACGTAGCATAGAGTACATGAGATCGTTTGTAAGCAATACTCATTAAGGTTAGACTATGGCTAAGTTATGGCTTTGGTATGGTATGGTATGGTATGGTATGGTATGGTAGAATTCTCCTTGGCGCGCAGTGTCTCTCCTCTGAGACGCTCAAGGCGCCGCAGGGCTGGAGGACGAAGCAGTGAAAGCCTACTGCTGCTATACGCTACTTTATGATGTGCAAACCTCCACCCTGCTATTCGAGTCACTGTGGCGCTTGCGACAGTATATCCAGGCTGTTTTCCACACCACTGCTCCGACAGGCTATTCAGTCTTCCGCTTCGAAAGATACAGTGGGAATTTTAACGTGCACACTTGTATTACGGCATTTAACTTGAGCTGCCATGCTGAGGAGCGCTTTATTCATTTATTCGTGTGTTTATTTATTTGTGTATGGGTTCACATAGTAGTTAATTCATCAAAGAATCATTCAGAAAAGTGCAACCAAAGTAGATTAATTTTCAGTACAGGTATGCAGACAAACCAAAGACACACATGTACACAAACACAGTCTCTCCGGCTGTGGGCACCCACATTTTTAACGGGAACCTCGGAACAATCACTCCCGCGTCACCGAGTCCGGCTAAGTTCAATTGTCCTGCAGTGATCAGCTGACACTACTGTTCTGATCTGTTCTGTTCTCGTCTAGTCTAAATGAAGTTGATTGTGTTCTAGTCTGTTATATTATGCCATAGCATCTCAAAGTTTGGGTCGGAACTGTGCCCGCAGTAGATTTTACACCTGAAGCAATTGGATCAGCTTGTTTGGCGAGGTTGTTAGCGAAGGGAAACAACTTAAGCGTAGAGTTCATATTATTCTACGGCCGACCCTCCAGTAATAGCCCTTGTTCCAAAGGAACATGTCTTGTGTGTAATGTACTCACTACTAAAGTTTGTGCTCCTGTAAGAAATCATGTTGTTCGTACATCATGAATTAATCATAACAACAATTTGTCACTCTGCTCGTAAAAAAAAAAAAAACTTAGTAAAGCCTATACCACTGAGGCGTGTTGTGCGACTGTTTGTGTGCGATCATGATATCACATCCGCAGTACAGGGTCTGGTGGAGTGAGATCAAAGGACTTTCGACAGGACTGTCCTGACCTTCATCCCCCCCCCCCCCCCCGTCTGTCTGCCTGTCTGCCTGTCTGTGTCTTGCTGTCTCTCGCTCTGCCGCCCTCTACTGTTTCCATCTCTAACGAACAGGTTAAACGTAATTTCATACATTTTTCACTAAGTCCGAGCTGGGCCGACAGTGACAAAAGCCTGGCAATTAAAAGGAGAATAACAACAAAACCCCCTCCCCCCTAAACAAAACAAAACAAAAAACAAAAGAAACAAACAAACAATAAACAAACAAAACAAACAAAAGAAACAAAACAAACAAAACGAACAAACATACCAAACAAAACAAACAAAAAAAAAACAAACAAAAAAAACAACAACAAACAAAACAAAACAAAAAACAACAACAAACACACAAAAACAAAAATAAAACAACAAACAAACACACAAAAACACCCCTAAAACCAACAACAACAATAAAACCAACAAAACCCAACACAAACAATCATTAACACAACAAACGACGACAACAACAACAACAACAAAACTGATTACGGTACCCGCCAAATATCAAAATCTCGTATTTGAACTCGCACTTGCTTGACCTGCACATGCACCGACTGAAAGTTCATCAGCCTTATAGTATTATCAATAATAACGTAAGCCGGAGATAGTCCGACCCAAACCAAGCCTTTGTAGTTCACTGTCTCCAGTGCACTGAAGAGGCCCGAACTCTATCCAAAAGACCTTTAACCTGACCTCAGCTGTTATCGAATATTCAACCAGTGGTTCGTTGATAACGGGGAATGGTCAACAGATTTGATACGTATACACACTACACTCACATGTAAACGCAGTCACGGACACACTCGCACATCCGCTGACCACTGAACTGAATAGCTGGGGTGGTGCTCAGTAGAAATCGCCTTGGTTTGTCTCTCTCTCTCTCTCTCTCCTCTCTCTCTCTCTTTCTTTTTTTTTTTTTTTTTTTTTTTTTTTTTGCTGCCACAACTCTTTTGTCGGCTCCAGTGGTGTTCCTCCCTGGTAATGGGTGGAATCCACGGAGGGCTCGGAAGTTGGGGCAATTTTTATTATGCATGATGATGGAGATGAGGATGATGGTAAGATGATGCTATGGAGGTCCGTGTGGTTTGGGACTGCGGGACAGGGCCGCATTCCACGCTTCCTGTCATAAATATCCCGGCATTAACCAGGCCCGGGAACTACGGCACCTGCGGTGCCGGCCGTGTAATCATCCACATTATAAGACGTGTCATACGAAGGGAAGCACCCCCAAAGTCGCACCCGTGAAGTGGGTGAAGCTCGGCTGTGTGGCAACAGCCTCCCCATTGGGCCCATAGCACACCCGCTCTGGGTAGGAGCCGACCTAGGTAGGAAAAATCCCGCTTGCCTCGGCTGGGACTCGAACCCGGGTCTCCCGGTCCATAGTCCGAAGTGCTAACCACTACACTACGGGGGCCGGTTCTATCTCTCTTTCTGTGATAGCGTGTGAGTGTGTGCACATTGTCATTCGACATGAAAGGTTTCCTGTATGCTGTTTTCGCTGCAATTGTTGCTTGCACCATAGGAGTGCCTCCTGTGCTTCGGTTTGCAGTTGACAAAGAGGTAAGTACATACTGTTTTCACGGTTTCAAGTGTATAATGGTCTTTCTTGTTGTTTAGCCCTTTCAGTGCCATACACATTCTGGGCCATTCACAGATAGCATCGCTTCACTGAGATCGCATGGTGTTAACTCATTTACGCGAACTACGTAACCTGAGTTTGTTGACTGACATTTTACCTCCCTTTCCAACACGTCTGCCGTCAGGTTTCCTTGGTAACCCGCTGAAGGTGATGTCAAAGTAGAGTACAACATCTTAGCAACACTTCCCCTAAATATCAAATCATTAATTTTGGCCCACAGTGTCACCACGGAACCCATGCAGTTGGTGCCGGACGTAAGATAGTAGCGTCTGTACAGAAATGGTTAATAAGGAAGAGATCGAAATGTGCCCTGCCTCTATAGAGAGCTTTTTGCATCTAGCAAACAAATCGATTTTAAGTTAGTTTGACAATGGGGTTACAGGTGTGAATCCAGAAATTTTGTGAACATGGCAGCAAAAGGGTTATTAATGAGTACTTAGTTGTCAGCACCATTGTAATCACTAGTAACATTAACTTCCTAGTCAGAACTACTCCTGGGCTCTTTGGGCGTACGCAGGAATGACCCTGGGGCAAGCAGTAGCACCAACTGAAATTCTGCTCTGAAATTTAGTAAATGTGCAGTTTTTTCAACTCACAGGGTTGATTTTTCACAACTGAGATTTTGAGAAAGGAAGCAAAGATCAGTTCACATTCCGCCATTTGCTTGTATTTAGTACTATGTTCATGAGGAAATGTAGCCGGTACTTCAGTTCAAGTTCTCTGGTTGGCAGGTGAGGCTGGACCCTCAAAGCTTGGTAGACTTTTACTTGCGTCCTTTCATTCCGACTGCCTACAGTATAGACAAGCGAACCGTAAGTCTTTTGCAGAGTGTTTGCTGGGGCAGGGCAAATGGGGATGGGGTGGGGGGGATGTGGGGGGGGGGGGGCATGTCGTGAAATTCCTACCTAGCAGTCTGCAATCATATTCCTGATGCTGCACATTGCCCAAAATTCGCACATAATGTTTCACTGGGGTCTAAACAATAACAAAAACAACAACAAATAGAATACAACAACAACAATAACAACAAGAGAGAGAGGAGAGAGAGAGGCACACACACACACACACACACACACACACACACACACACACACACACACACACACACACACACACACACACACACACACACACACACACACACACACACACACACACACACACACACACACACACACACACGGACGCTCCGGACACATCATGTCTTTTTTCCCCCCTTTCTCTCCAGAACACTGATGCTTCCGTAAAACTGACCTCCTACCAGTTCAAGAACTGTGCTTCACCAAGCAATGAGCAGTTTGTCCTCAGTTCCCTGACCCTTGGACCTGATCCACTGAGCTTCCCTGGACCCCTCACGGTTGCCTTCAACGGGCAGATCAAAGACACGGTTGATGCACCATTGAAGGTAATAATTATTTATCCTAACAACAACTGACTTGACGACAGCAACTGTGACAACAACAACAACAACAACAACAACAACAACAACAACAACAACAGAGCAAAGTAATAGACATACAGTTTCGCACGCGCGCGCGCACGCACGCACGCACGCACGCACGCACGCACACACACACACACACACACACACACACACACACACACACACACACACACACACACACTACTTAGCTGAGCTGAATATTCGAACCACTTGCAGTTGATTCCAGTGTGTTGATGTCCGGTGTGTGAGTGTATGCTTGTGATTCACGTGAGTGTGCGTGTTGGGTTCGGTGCGGCTCTTTGAGTCACTTATGGTATACAACTCACACATTATTATTATCATTATTATTATTATTATTATTATCATTATTTGTTACGCAGGCGAGCGTGTACCTTCGCAAGAAGGTCGGAGACACGTGGATCAAGATTCCTTGCATTGGCAACATTGGGTCGTGCACGTATGACGACCTCTGCAGTTTTCTGGACTCTGTTACCTGTCCTGGGTCGTTCGTGTCTGCCGGTATACCTTGCAAGTGTCCCTTTAAAGGGGTAAGTGATCAATGTACGAACGAGAGCACACCGGCCGGCATTCACGTACACGCGCACACACAGACAGCCAGCCAGCCAGCCAGACTGTGACAGAGAGACAGACAGACAGACAGACACACACACACACACACACACACACACACACACACACACACACACACACACACACACACACACACACACACACACACACACACATATAGACTGACTGGAACACAGACTGACATACGTGCACTGACTCGATCACGCGTCGAGCGCGGACAGAGAGAGAGAGAGGGGGGGGGGGAAGCAACAACAACAACAACAATAGCAACAACAAGAGCAATAACAACAGAGAAACAAATTACCACACCACACCACACAACTGACTCCACACCTCCACACCACACTCCTGTCTTTGATATCACCCGTATGTGGTGGAAAAGGACGTTAAACCCCAAAACACCCACCCACACCACACCACACCACACCACACCACGCAGCACAGACCAGCACAACACAACTCCATATCACGTCGCACAACACTACACGACAGCGCACAACACACCACACAACGCAAGGCAGCACCACACCACACCACACCACACCACACCACACCACACCACACCACACCACACAACACAACATCTAAATAAATACTACGGTTATCTCTATTCCTAGGGTAGCTACACTCTACCTACGGCGAGTTTTGACGTGGAGACCGCCCTGTTTCCAGCCGGCGACTACCGTGGACAAGCTAATCTCACAGTGAACAACGACCTTATCACGTGCATCGAACTCAATGTCACTTTCGAATAAGTCAATTATCGCTGGTGATCACTCATCGCCATCTCACGTAATCAATAAATTGTTGGGTTTTTGTTGTTGTTGTTGTTGTTTTTGTAATTTAAATCAGTTTCTAAGTGCTTTATGTCCCTGTACATACGTTAATTTGACTTGTCTTCTAAAGCTTTGTAGTCAGTGTGATGGTGTTATACATCTTGTCAGTTTTCATGATCAACATTGACATTTTCCATGTATTTTGCTTTTATCTAGAGTGTGTTCGGTCCTGTCATTATCACCAGTCCCAGCAGGAAGGAAAGGGCAAATTATTACAACTATCACCCTTCATAATACTTTGTTATCAATATTTAAGTCATGACTCAGTGAAATCCCGCTATCTAATGTAACGCTCTAGTCGTAGTTAACTAGTCGCTGTTTGCATTGTACAGGTGTGAGAAGCAACCATCACCATTGCTGTCTGTAACTGCGATTAACGTGCTGTCAAGTGGCTGTTTCAGCGAAATATAAAAAGAAGAAGAAGAAAAGAAAAAAAAAAAAAAAGATCTGTCCTACGAGCGTGTCAAAACAGAGAATATACAGCCTTCACAAAAAGTTAATTAAGGACCACTTGCAAATATCATTCAACTTTTGTCGTGGTGGCATGCTGGTGTAGTGCTGAACATCGCTGAAACGGCGGCAACCAAATGAGCACAGTTCATAACCAGGGATGCATTCTTTGACCTGCATCTCATTTTGGCCGTGCAGAAAGCCCCAGGTATCGCTCACTGAACACTGAAACTCGGTCTAGTTTTGCCCAAATTGCAGATTTTCAAACGCGCCAAGCATGCTGTGTGACGCGCATGTGCCATCCACACAGTGGTCGCCATGTTCACTAATTACCCCTTAATCTTGCTACCGAATTTTACGGGAAAAATCTTATTCGTTTATTTTTTCTGATTTATTGAAACTTATGTTGACTGGTCCTTAACTTTTTGTGAAGACTGTACCACAAGGCTCATTCAAAGTCAAAGTCAAAAACGTTTGTTCCTGTAGTCCCTTCTGGGGTGTAGATGAAAATTAATACAGAAAATCAACGTGAAAGCTCTGAATGATTATTATAGGGTGGGTACCCGGCTGTTTGGGGCTTTCACGTCCTTTTCCACCACATACGGATGATATTACAGACGCCGGGGGCAACGATGAAAAAGCCAGCGCAAATATTTGGCCCCAGCCGGGATACGAACTCACGACCCGAGCATTAGAAGTCCAAACGCTCTATCGTTCGGCCACCCCGGCTAGGAAACCACAACATTTATTGTACAAAGGACAGGATAAAACACATGAAGAGTACAATAACACTTTAAAAAAGTGCCCAAATTCAGATGTTAACAACACACTAGAGAGGCAATGGCTATTTGCGAAATGTACACGTCTTATACAGCTTTACTGTATTTGATAAACTTGGCTACGTCCGTCACCTAGATGACAACAGACAAGACAACTTGACAAGACAACAAGACAAGTTTACTCCAAAGTTTTGGACTAAATTAGTAAATGGGTGAAAAAAACAAACCCGGCAAACAACGGAGACATAGTCTGCAGTTTAGCCCCCCAAATCAGGTACTCTCAGTCTGGTGCGAGGTAATGTGCACCGCTACCAGCCTGAGGAAGGTTCAAATTGAATGTGGCTGCGGAGCGGGACATGGTTCTATTTCGTATGGCGAAAGTCCACAGTGTGTCCGATCGCAGCGATGCAGTACGCAGTTTTATTACACAAAGAAGGCCAAACACATGTTCTTTGTTTGTTTTCACCATCATTTACTTCTTTTTTTTTTCACTTCACAGACTCAGCCCCAAACTTAACTGACCCGTGCCTAACACTAAACCTCAGTCCGGCATTAGTTCTGACTTCTGATCCTAAAACTCATTTAACCTCCATTGCTCAGAACCCTGAACCTCAGAAAATGCTTTACTTAATCCTAATCTATCCCTAGAGCTCCTTTAAACTACGTTACTAACTAAACTAACCCTAAACCTCTGTCATAATACTGTTGGGCGCGCCGACTGAGTGGGTCCAGTACACAGTGCACTCTCGAGTGGCTCGAGCCGCCGCAGCGGGATTAATTTTGTGAACGAAGCCCTGCGAGCTGTGTGCAGTGGGTGTTTGTGCACAACACGGGATAGAGGCTGCACTGACGGGGGTTACCTCAGGTATGAGGTAGATTTTTCGGGCATAACTGTACACTGTATAAAAGCATATGTATAGGTCACTGGTACGTACAAACTAACAAGTGCAGAGTTAGGTGACGACCGCTACTGACTTATCTCCGGTGAGTACATATAATAGGGGTCACTAATGATCAGCAGCGGTGAACAACGTGCGCGCGCGGCGCGGTGTGTGTGTGTGTGTGTGTCAGTGCCGTGACGGATAAGCTCAGTGTCTGCAAAGAGGAAGTTGACTATCTACAGTCTGTTAATTACGACTGATAAAGCGGACAACACTCAGGAAGTTGGAGCTGTTTAGCCGGAACTGTAACCCGGCAGACAATTGAAAACGTGCCGGCATTATCATGGTTGTCGCTACTGTGGAAGAGTGCTTGTGTCAGTGTTTTCCTTGTCAGTGTTGTACTCAGTCTGACTGATCAGTTCAGGTTCAAGTTTACCGGGGCGGCCCGGCCGCGTACGTGGGGGAAGGGGAGGGGATGTGTGTGTGTGTGTGTGTGTGTGTGTGTGTGACTAGGCCTTGCCGTGACGGATAACTTGAGCTGTCTGCAAAGAGGAAACTTGACTATCTGCACTGAGTCTGTTAATTTCGACTGATAATTAAAGCGGGCAAAACCCAGGAAGTTCGAGCTGTTTAGCCGGAACTGTAGCCCGGCAGACAATTGAAAACGTGCCGACATTATCATGGTTGTCGCTACTGTGGAAAAGTGTTTGTGTCAGTGTGACTTTTCCTTGTCGGTGTTGTATTCGGTCTGATCCGCAGTTCAGGTTCAAGTTTACCGGGGCGGCCGTACGTGGGGGGGGGGGGGGAGGAGATGTGATGGTGGGGGGGGGATGGACTGGGAGGGGGGGGGGTGTCAATCGTAACTTGACTGATTCGGCGACCCCCCGTGCAGTGCTTACTTCCGTAATTCACTGAGTTCTTTGCCCCCGGCCCGGCTCTCCAGGCTCTCTCTCTCTCTTTCCTCATACACGCGAACATTCACTGACTGAACTGGCACACGCACACACACACACACACACACACACAGAGACACACACACACACACTGACACCGTCAGTCACACACACACACACACACGCGCACACACACTGACGGCCCGGCACACAGAGACTGAGACTAAAATGACTAATACTCCGGTCACCTGAACTCAACACCCTCTGATTAATCAAGTTATCATGTCACGAAGCCCGGCTTTGGCTTGCTCGGCTTGAATCGCCCCCTGCCCCCCCCCCCCCGCCCCTCCTCCCCAGTCCAATTCTGCCGACCATGCCCCCGTTCCCTCCAGTCACAGTGTAACCCAAAGTGGGAGGAAGGAGCACCGAAGCCAGGGGGGAGGAGCCGCGCGGGGGAGGGGGGGGCGGCACTCAGTGACTATGATTGTTCGGCGGCTTTGGTTTGCGCCCTAAAAACTGCCGACAACACTGATTCGCTCTTCATATTCAGTTCAGTTTAAGTCTCTCCAAACAACAATAATAGCACCAAAAGCATAAGTCAAATAAATGAGAAACTCAGTAGCTGGTCAGTCATGCGCTCCGCATTGCCGTGGTCAGTCGGGCCGGCCTAACTTGCGGTTCCGGAGGTGGCGGTGAAACTTGATGCCGGAATCCCGGCCAGTCTGGAATATCACTGAATGTGCTCTCTCTCTCTCTCTTCCCCTCTCCCCCCCCCCCCTCCCCTTCGCTCCCCCCCCCCCCCCCCCCCCCCCCCCCCCCCCCCCCCCCCCCCCCCCCCCCCCCCCCCCCCCCCCCCCCCGCACACACACACACGCACGCACACACTGAAACCGGCCCTGACTGAAACAAAACCCAAAAAAACAAACCCCAAATAAAACAAAAAACGAAACAAATGACTCTGAACCCGTTGATCACCACCGCACTAGGTACCACACAGTACATTAAATAACTCGGGTTTCATCAGATGTGTACATCATAACGGTTTTGGTCGATATGTTAACTGTAAGGCTAGTCGTTCGTTCTTCAGTGTAGATGATCCACTGGGCCACCAGGGCTAGAATCATATTACGAGTTGTGTCCCCTGTGCGTCATTTTTGTTTGGGCATGCGCGTGCCGGCATTTGAAGTGGCAGGTCACGTGCATTTGTGATCGAGCAAAACAAAACTTGTGTTCGAACTGCTTGTCTAAACAGGAAGGTGTTTAGCTGACCGGTCACGAGTTTTCCAGGCGATCCTATTATCCCGCCGACAGTCAGTTAGACAATCCACTCGCATATTGACTCACGCAGTTTGTGACCGGGGTATCTGTTGCGTACACGACTATCACATCAGAATGAAAGTGTTTGTGTCGGCTGCTCTGGTCGCACTTGTGACCTGTGCGATTGGCCTGCCCTTCGCTCCAGAGGTGGTCAAATTTTCCATCTTCGAAGAGGAGGTAAGAGGTCGACGAGTGATCATCAGTAGATATGACGATTTGGTCATGATTATCGAAAGTTAGACCCTGATCTTGTGGACGGCCCGAGTGTGGATGGTTAATCAAAGTTTTGAACTTTTGACCCCTGGCGTTTGTAAACAGAGGCAGGAAAAGGAGAATTATTACACAACACCGTTAAGTGCTCATATTAGGACGAACTTTAAAATTGTATGAGTAGCATTGCTGTCGTGAAAACAGTTTGGGGGGAAGGAGGGGAGGGATCTGCCAGTAAGTGTAACCGGGACGCCATGCTAGCTATCGAGACATGTCACAGCAGTACTCCCTACCAGACTAAACAGTGGCGAGCGTGACGCACCTGACTTTCACCGTCTTGTTAATCAGACCAGCTGTCTCTTACTTTCTCTCAATGTGATATCTTGATTAGGTTTAAGTGTGCAAAAGGTTGAGAGCTGTCACATCAAACCTACGTGGCCTACACAATAGAAACATCATTAAGCGCAAAAGCTGTTTTTTTTATTGTTTTTTTTAACATTACTATTAAATATTGCACATGGAAGCTATCATAGATTATGGGAAAGGGTGAGGGCTTCAATGATGAGGAGTGAAATGCATCATTGACTGCTTGTAAAATTATATGACAAAACACTGTGTATACATCTATGTAACAGTGGTTCAGACAAGGAGTACAGGTATGCGTACCACTTTGCCAGTCATTCCCATGTGACTGCTCCTTTTTGTTTGGGCAGTCAGGTGAAAGCCAGGTGTGTTCCCAGGAGAAACTAATGGCTGTGCTGTGACACTCAGCTGAGACTGACTGAGTGTACATGTATACATGTGATTTCCTTACCTGTTCTGTAAAGTGACCTGCAGCTGTAGAAATGTACCATTGATGAAAACTGAACATTAGATTTGGTTAAAACTGTAGGACATCAGTGTATGGAGTGAGTATTAGCAATGCACACTGTCAGTATGTAGCTATGTATGCTCAGTTTTGGTTTATTCTGGTCCCAGATAGACTTGGTTTGTGTGGTTACTAATACAGTTGAAGTTGTGACACTGATCTTGATTAGATTATGACTAGAAGCCTACTTATACAAGGCTGTATTCAGGTTTTGTGATTATCATAATCATGTCAACAGTCTCACCTGACTAGATTTTGCCTGAAAGGTTATCTTGAATTGTAGTTATTTGCTCAAAAGTAGTCACGTGGGCTGCATCATGTAACACACACACATACACACACACACATTATTTGCTCAAACTGACAAAACAAAATACATACATGTACAATTACATGCATGTATATTGGTGTTATGTACTATGGGTGGATGGGTGAGCCAGGGATTTCAGGAAGTCACTGACCCTTGATTTTCGTCTCGTTCAACTCATCTGTCATGTTATTTAGGACAGGCAGAAAATAAACACATAATTATTTGAGATAGTTACAATGACAATGATAAAACATGCTTGTACATCTTGTGTAACTCTACATGTATGTGAGATAGCTACAGTAAGAAATAAAAGCAAAACATGAAAGTTTATTTCAGGACACTCATACAAGTTAACAACACATGTAAGATTAGATAGTCACAGTATAACGGAAATGAAATGGTAGTACGTCTCACACAAGACATATAATATTATATAACCTGTACATCTGATACATACTAAGTAAACCAGTCCCCCGCCCTACAACTACGTGTAATACAGCCTTCACAAAAAGTTAAGGACCACTTGCAAATATCATTCAACTTTTGTCGTGGTGGCATGCTGGTGTAGTGCTGAACATCGCTGAAACGGCGGCTTATGTAGGCAAACAAATGAGCACAGTTCATAACCAGGGATGCATTCTTTGACCTGCATCTCATTTTGGCCGTGCAGAAAGCCCCAGGTATCGCTTACTGAACACTGAAACTCAGTCTAGTTTTGCCGAAATTGCAGATTTTCAAACGCGCGGCGCCAAGCATGCTGTATGACGCGCACGTGCCATCCATGCAGTGGTTGCCATGTTCACTAGTTACCCCTTAACCTTGCTACCGAATTTTACGGGAAAAATCTTATTCGTTTATTTTTTTCTGATTTATTGAAACTGTCACCCATTATGTTGACTGGTCCTGAACTTTTATTGAAGACTGTACATGTATACATGTACCTACCTCTCTCTGTCTGTCTGTCTGTCTGTCTCTGTCTCTCTCTCTCTCTCTCTCTCTCATGCACGCACGCACACACACACACTGTCACACACACACACACACTGTCACACACACACACACACACACACACACACACACACACACACACACAAGCTGTTGTTTTAGGTGGCGTTGAATCAACTGATACAGTTTTGATAACCAATAAAAAGAATAGTGCATCCTTTGATGTCGAGGAGAAACATGTTTATGAAATAATATACATGTATGTCAAATGTTTGTCACGATTTGATGTTTGATAACATGAACAAAGGAAGGCAGTAGGAGTTGTTTCATGATTGATATAAAACGCACACAAACACAAAAGGCCTGCAAAAACTTAATAAACCATTATTATTAATTCATACTGTTATTATTATTACACACACACAAACATGTCAGCTGTCACACAGTGTCAAAGGTTGGTTTCACAGAGCATCAGCAAAATTTAGTAGAAATATTTTTTAAAAGTACATAGGTATTTAAGGCTATCTGACATATATTATATATAATACATGTTACAGTGAATCTGTGTAATCAACTTGTTCATTGATTTCACTGAAAAACTAGTTGTTAAAACCTGCTCCTTTTCTTTTTTTTTTCTTTTTTTGTTAGAATCAACAAACTTGGGTGGTGCATCTTCCATAATCAGGGGCACCTCATTTTGAAAATTTGTATGTATAGATCTGTCTATCTATTTGTCTGTGTGTCTGTCTATCTATCTGTCTGTCTATCTATAGATCTATGCACACCTACATGTATGTATGTATGTATGTATGTATTTCACTTTGCACTTGCAGGAGGTTGTCATCAGGCGGCCGAGGTTGCAGAGTTACACCTACAAGAACTGTGGGTCACCAGACAAGGAGCTGTTCAACTTGATCAGTCTGAACCTCTCACCAGACCCCCTGTCCTTCCCTGGTCCACTCAGCGTCAACTTTAGCGGCCAGATCAAGTCCACCGTGGATGCACCTTTGAAGGTGTGTGAATACTCCTCTGCAACATGTTTTGTTTGTGTGTGGATGCGTGTATTGTTCATGTTTGTTTGTTGTTTGTATTCACCTGTTGTTGTTGCTGTTTTGTTGTTACTGGTAATGTTCAGGGCTTAAAAATCTGTTGGTGGATTTCCACTTTTGGCTACTGTACTAATTTCCCTCCTCTCAAAAAGGGTGTCTCCTCCTCCGAAGCAGTTAAACATCACGCCAAAACTCACCAAACTGCACAGGTTTTACTTTTAGGCTAGTTCTAAAACTTTTCCTCCCCCAAAAGTGTTTCTTCCTATTAGACACTTAACATCAGTCAAAATGTGCCAATTTACACAGATTTTAGTGTACAGTGTAATTAAAAAAAAAAAAATCTGGGGGAGCATACTTCTGGACCCCCCGTAGCATTACATGTCTGGTTTGCAGACGCGCGCTTCTGGCTTTGCCACTTTGTTACTAAATGCTACACACGTGTTCCTCCTTTTGGATCATGGATCATTTTTAAACCCTGAATGTTATAGTTTAAGATAAGTCTCTGTTTAATTTTTTTAAACTGCATAAATATGTATATATATATATACGCACATAACTTTTGTTACTGTGTTGACAGCTCTGTTGAATTTTAACATCACATATATATACAGGGTTGCACATTTTCCACAGCTTCTATATGATTAAGTGTCCTGGAAACAACAAAGTGATAGGACACAGTGTCCTGGCCACTTAGTGGCAATAAAAATTTTAATAGGACAAATGTCCGCTTGAGGTGGGAAAAATAGGACATTTGAAATTTTTATAGGTCAGTGTCCTGGGACCGACTTAAATGTGCAACCCTGTATATATATATTTATATGCTTTAAACTTTGTGTTGTTTGGTTGGTTTGGCTGGGATGTGATGTCCCCTGCACGTGAGTGATTGCGACAGCCCTAACAGGTTATGCAGGAAAGAGACAGCAGTTTTAAGGGCAGTCGGTGGTCTAGTGGTTAAGACACTTAAAATAGTCACCAATGCAAGAGGTCAGGGGTTCTGACAACTGACAAGAGTGCCCTACCAGTAAGAGCTGATATGGTTTAAGATTGCTGCTCAGATTTACAGATGGGCAATTCTGCCTATTGTCAGCTCTGAGAATTTTACAATTTTCTCTAAGCTAGAATTGCTTTGCATTTTTCACTTTTAGATGTATACATGTGTGTGTGTGTGTGTGTGTGTGTGTGTGTGTGTGTGTGTGTGCATGCTTTCTGCTTACATTATTTTCTTTGTACCGTGGAATACTGGTCTCAAAATGCTGCATAATTATTCCCTATTAGCCTCAGGCATCATAGTCACCCCTAAAAATGCTTCAGTCTAGAAACAAAAATTATGATGCACAGACCATTCAAGGGCACATACCTGACAGGAGTTAAAAAAAAAAAAAAAAAAATTGAATGTCTTCTTTCCGCTCAGGCCTCACTGGAATAATGCATGTCTACTTTCTGTTTAGGCCAGGGAGCCAGTTCACACGAATCCGCTTGCGTCACTTGTGCTTGACTTCTGTGCAAAAAGTCCCAGCTTCACTGGCAGCTTGCCTTTTGTCGCGGCTGCCTGGCATTCACCTTGACTGCAAAACTAACAAATCATGCTTTTTCGTGACAACAAGAATCACTACAAACTAGCACACTCGCCAAACAGGGTACCTCAAATAAACACTGCACATGACCCCACGGTCAAGTTGTGTCCGTACGTCTACAGTATGAACCTAAAAATCTTAAAGTGAGCTGGCCAGTGACAGTGGCCAACTCAGACATGACTTTTACAATACGTAACGTGTCTTGGTTGTCTTGCAGGCTGTTGTGTACCTTGGTAAGAAGGTGGGCAGCACATGGATTAAGATCCCCTGCATCGGCCAAATCGGTTCCTGTACCTATGACGACCTCTGCAGCTCTCTGTCCAACATCCAGTGCCCTCCGGAGTTCGTGTCTGCTGGAGTCCCCTGCAAGTGTCCTTTCAAAGCTGTAAGTATATATATATATATCATGTCTTGTGGTCATTTTCAGGGTTTAAAATCTTCCACTGTTTTGGCAGATTTCCACCATTGGATAAAAATTTTCCTCCCCCTAAAAAGCCTCCTCTGAACAGGGGGGGGGGCAGAGTTCCGATTCAGATCGGATTTCCGATTTTAAATTTCACCTAAATCCTGATTTCCGATTTGGCAAAAAAATCGTACGTGTTTCGGGGGGGGGGATTCCGATTTGCAGGGTGGCAGATTTTCGATTCAGATCGGATTTCTGATTTCAAATTTCACATAAACCCAGATTTCCGATTTGGCAGAAAATCTTATGTTTAACTTTTGGGGGGGGGGGATTCCGATTTGTCGTTAGGTGGAACTTTTGCGAGACCGTCTTCGGCGGAGTACAAGTTGCAATGGCCTCCTCTTGAACTAGAAACACTTTTAACCGCAAAATCTTAAAAAAAAGAAAGAGGTGGCGCGTGCAGGCGGCTATGTAGTTTGCGGTAGCTAGATTTGCTTGTCGCGTGCCGTTTCCAAACCTGTATGGTCCCCCTTCCCCCTCCCCCCCCCCCCCTCACTTGTCAGTTTTTTCTGGCTTTCCTTGCATTCCGATTTTGAGGGTCAATTCAGTTTTAGGACTGCCCCCCCCCCCCCCCCCCCCCCCCCAAGTTGTGGCTTTTCAGATTTGGCAAAACATCTTGAATTGGTTTCAGATTTGTAGGTCCCGTGTTGCTAGCACCCTTGTCTGAAGCACCTAAAATCATGCCAGAACACACCAAACAGCATAGATTTTATTAATCTTGATTCTAAAAAGTTTCCTCCTCAAAAAGCGTTTCCTCATCTGAAGCACTTAAAATCATGCCGAAACACACCAATTTGCATAGATTTTATTAGTCTTAATTCTAAAAAGTTTCCTCCACAAAAAGCGTTTCCTCTTCTGAAACACTTACATTCATGCCGAAAGGCACCAAAATGCACTGATTTTAGTCTCTTTTTTTTTTAAAAGTCCGGGGGTGGGAGCATTCCTAGCACGTGTATGTCTTGTGTACCACTTTCTCACTAACTGCTACACACATTTTCTGCTTTTGGGCCATGGACAGGGTTCGTACAGGCATTGAATGTCTTTGAAAGTCTTGGAATTTTGGAGACCCTTTTTCAAGTCTTTGAAAGTCTTTAAACTTCGATGTTTTGAAAAAAATTGTCTTTAAAAGTCTTTGAAAAATCGCGAAATGATTTTTTTTTTTTTTCCCCCACGACCGTATTTTCGGGGCCAGCTCACTGTTTGCGCGTCTCTGGCCGTGTCACTGTGCCTTTCCTTTCGCTCTGCTCGCGAGTCGACTCTGGTTGGTCACAAAGCACATGCGGTGACACATTATTAGGATTGCGAGAGCAGGGTCTTTGAATTTTTATTTTTGGTCTTTGAAAAGTCTTTAAAAAGTCTTTGAATTTTGTTCTCAAAATCCTGTACGAACCCTAATGGACCATTGTAAGCCCTGCTTTTTCCATCCAGTAACACGCTGCTGTGAAGTTTTCCTGGACATTTAGAAAGGGGAAGGGAGGTTGATGGGCTGGAAAAGTGTAAACATTGGCGCATGTGTAAGCTGCTGTTTTACTTCTAGGCTGAGAATGGCTTTGTGCAGGTTGTGCAGCATGCCTGTCTGGTTTTGTTCCCATAAGAAAATTGCCTTCTCTGAAAGTCTGCAAATTTATGTGTGTTGGCTTCAGTTGTGCACAGCGGTGCATGGATTTCCATCATTGTCATTGTCCTGCTCACAGTGCAGGGGTTACAGGCATAAAATCATCATACAGTTTGGGGGGTTCTCAGGCCCATCTTGGTAAAGGGCAGTAATCAGGCTAGCACAGTGACAGTATCTCGAATCAGATTATCTCCCTTGTGATGTTGCCCAGAATGATGTGCAAGGGTGTAATAGTATAGATGTTTAGTGGTTAATTTACATGAAAAGTGTTGATTTATTTATTCATTCATTAACAGTAGTGTAGATGAAATTATTATGATGTTTGAGCAGATATGCTGATGACATTCCACATAACCTGCTCACTTCAACTGTCCAGACTTTTGTTATGCACTCGGTCGTACAGAGCTTGCTGTATATTATTAGTTGAGTATTGCTTTTGTAAAGATCTGACACAACCCGCATTTCATTGCAGGGATCTTACAAGCTCCCAACGGTTAACTTCGACGTAGGGGCGGCCGTGTTCCCTCCAGGCGACTACCACGGCCAGGCCAATCTGACCTACAACAACGCTTTAGTCGGCTGTTACGAAATTTACGTCACATTCGCCTAATTCATTTTAAAGACCTAAGTTCTCCTATGCAGCTTCATTGCTTTTTCTTCTGTGTCCCTTGTACGTATCTTTCACAGGAGTGAGATCACAGTTTGCGATGAGTGTAAAATGACATCACTATACAGGGGCGCCGGAACCAGGGGGGCAGGGGGGGGCAGCTGCCCCCCCTGTACCCAAGCAGGGGGGGCAAGAGTGTCTCAGGTGACTATGGCAAGAGGGGGGGCAAAGCCATGGTCTTGCCCCCCCCCACCTCTCCCCCTACACCTCTTAGTGCTCTCTCCCTCATCCCACCCAACAGAGAACTTCTGTTTTTGCGGACCGAAGGCTGTCCGCTCCTCTGATTGCTCCCCCCCCCCCCCTCCCCGCTTTTCACTTTTTTCGGGCAACGTCCTGGTTCGTAAAGGTTTTTTTTTGTGTACGCAGCATTTGATCGCCCCCCCCCCCCCCCCCCCCCCCGCTTTTCACTTTCTTCGGGCAACGTTCCCCCCTCCGAGATTCTGCCCCCCCTCCCCCCAACATCTTCCGGCGCCCCTGCTATATTTGTTTTCCTTTTTGTTAAAAATGACATCACTGTATTTCTTTTCCTTCTTTGTGCGTGATGGTGTACAATTTTAGAGGTGTACTGTCTTTTTTTTTTTTTTTTCTTGTCTTTTTAACGGCAGCCAGTGAATAAGGAGATCATGTATTCTGCATACTCATGCTGGTCAAAGCTGCTGATTTCCACTGTGTGGAAAAAGTCTCTGAGAAACAGAATCACTTTTGAACTTCAGCTGATCTTGCAAAACAGGCCTCTAGTGTGTACTGTCTTTCAGCAAAGGACGTGTTTGAATGTAACAATTACATCAACTTCATTGTGAATTCTGACTACAACCAAGGTCTTTGCTACAACTTTCTGATACTGTGTGCTTGTTGTTGGACGTTGTGTGCAATAGAGGTTTGCATATATGTGATTAGAACAGGTCACTCCTTGTAATATATGAGTGATTGGATGTCTGTATATTTTTAACATAAATTCCATGCACAATCAGGTCTTAGCTCAAGTAATGTAACTATGACATTCTTAACTTGATTCCCTGTCACCTTAATTTTACATACTATATGTATAATTATATTTGAAACAGCTGACGTGAAGATAAAGGCAATTCTCTGCAAATTTTGGTGTTGTTTTTTTTTGTTCGTGTTTTCAGTGAAAACTAATGCAGTTATACCTAAGTTTACATGGTGTGCATGTATGTGTGTGTGTGTGTGTGTGCGTGCGTGCGTGCGTGCGTGCGTGCGTGCGTGTGTGTGTGTGCGTGTGTGCATGTGTGTGCGTGTGTGTGCGCGCGCGCGTGTGTGTGTGTGTGTTACATGATGCAGCCCACGTGACTACTTTTATAAGTAACTGATTTCTACGTGTTCACGAAACAGACAAATGTTTATTTAAATTTATGCTTCTTTCAGCATATCTCTCATCTGTATCAATTTAGATTCTCTGTGATTATGGCAGACAGTAGCCAACACTTAATCAGCAACCTATCCTTGTTTGCCTATAATAAAGCCATGGAACACAGGAGCAAGGTATAAGTCATAGTAACTGAAATATGCTAAGTACGCAGGATACATATACATGTATATCTATATATATAATATATACGTACCAGAAAGGCTATTTTGATACAGATTAGACAATGACAAATCAGTTTATTCAAGTTTCGTAACTAATATGTATCATATCATAGTTACGAAACTTGAATAAACTGATTTGTCATTGTCTAATCTGTATCAAAATAGCCTTTCTGGTACGTGTATCATTGTCACCGTTCACACAGTTGTATGGAGGGGTCAGCACTAGCATTTTCACCTGATCAGAACCATTGATCTACCTTAACTCTTACTGTCCACAGTACATGTGCAGATGAGATAACTGCTTTTTGCAGGCTGGGGAATTTTCAGTCATGTGGCAGTTTTCACCCAAATTTACAATTCTTTCAGCCCCCCCCCCCCAAAAAAAAAAAATAAAATAAAAAAAAATGTAAGTTTCTGCCAAAGGAAAGGAAGGGGACAAAAGATTGCACACAGTCATGTACAAACGCCATATGGGACAGTCTGACTTTATTTTTGAAGGCTTGGATGTCAGTATTTTACTTTTTGGTGCCAAGGGGGGGCGGGGGGGGCTGCTAAATGCCTTTAAAAATGCTAAAAGTTGCTTTCTTAAAGTGGGGCATTGCCCCAGTGGTCCTCCAGCAGGACGCTGCCTCTGCACCCGGGACTAGGTTTCAGTCTTTTTTTTCCCCTCAGCAATTCCCCGGTCTGCTTTTGGCAGATGATGATAATAATATCGCATTCTTGTATAGCGCAGTATCCCCACAAAGTGGGCTCAAGCCGTTTCACAAATACAGTTAACACTCATAAACGTACACAACACGTACTGACACATACACACGCGCGCATACACACACACACACACACACACATAATGTGGGTAGGTGAGTTTGCTGTAACTGCCACAAAGATCCATGCAGTTAACCTAGTCTGTTTCACACACATACGCGCACACGCACTTCACTGAGTAATAATAGGCTAGATCTCGGCATCCACGTTGAGTGAAAAAGTTATTCTGGTTCAGCATCTCACAAGACCTGATTATCTAACGATTTCGAAATCCCAGAGCCGTATGCTGTAACCGAAAGGAATTTTTCTTTGTCTTGCCGTCGGACAGCCAAATTCTCTTGGGCTGACAACTGAATTGAGTGTCTTGCAGAAAACGTGCCACAGAGAACATTATGTGCACGTCACTCCGACACCGACGGAGGCTCATGGGAAGCATTGTCACCTTGTATAAATTCCCACTGCTGCTGAATGTGCAGAATGTGGACGGGCATTTTTTTTTTTCCAAGCAGAAGCCATGCATAGGCAGTTTAGAAGGTAGGGATGGTTCAACAGATGCCTCAGTAAAGTCAAGGATAGACCGGGGAGGGGTGGTGGGGGAGGGGGGGGGGTACACAAAACCAGAGACTGCGCCATGACCAGCACAAGCTTTTCATTGATTGTGTGTGTGTGTGTGTGTGTGTGAGAGAGAGAGAGAGAGAGAGACTTCGTTCTACGAATTTACTTTATGCGAAATATCGACGGAATTGACCAGTATACCCCCCCCCTCCCCCTAACGGGAGAACTTTACCAACTGAGACACACACACACACACACACACACACACACACACACACACACACACACACACACACATGCACGCACGCACGCACACACACACACATGAAGAAAAACCAGTCTCAAACAAGAAGAAGGAAATTAGACATTTATTCTTCGTTAAGAGCAACACCAGCGCGTGACAAGCGTCTGTAAACATCAGTGATCAACATAAATTTACATAAACATTTACATACACCGTTATCACATTCTGGACTCTGTCAACATAAGGGAACGATTCACACCGTTGAAGAAAGCTTTCTGCTTGATTCAAGAGACAAGAGGGGACTACACATACACAGTGGGACGCAGTGAATTCCCTTTATGTTATAACTTTTTTTTTTTTTTCTTTTTTACTGTGATGAAAACACTTCGTACCGTGCACGAGTATCCCACGTTTCTGACACCCCCCCCCCCCCCGGTGTTGGCCCTGTATGCAAATCAGGCAAAAATATCGGTTCCTTGACGGCTTAACCCCTTCACTGCCAGACGCGTTTCGGTTCACTCACGGATAACATCTCTTCACGTCACTCTGCTGTCAGCAGGAATCAAAAACCTATTCTGCGTTCAGAGAGCTTCCCCCCCCCCCCAACTACTGGAAAGTCTAGATTTACCTTTGAAACTAATTTGACAGTGGGGCTACTGGTGCGACTCATGAAATGCTGCGACGGCGGCAGTGAAAGAGTTAAGCATAATGAAAGTGCAACACTCCCACTACGCCAAATTTAAATCCACGCTGACATAAATTGATTATAATTGTTGCTAGTGAGGTCACTGGTGCACGACTCCGAACTGACGTGGTAGGAATTGAGTTATACACCTTCGCGGTATGTCAGTCGTGGGTGAAAATCCACCGCCCACACTACCAATTAAATGTCCTTAGGGTTGTCAAATTTCATGATACTTCCATAAAACGTGATGACGTAGTCAATAAGGGTTGTCGAGGTGTGCTCACCAAACACTGTGCCATTTTCATTAAAAAAAAAGAAACAAAAAGTAAAAAACCAACACAAACATGGTAGAATAGTTTTCCCACATGTAAATTTAACACATTTCGTAGCGCACACGGGTATACTACTTGTTTTTTTTTTTTTTTTTTTTAAACTCTTTTTTCGGTTTTGCGAAAATCAGGCAAGATTAACGGTTCCTTGAAGGCTATTACTGCAGCAGACACGAGAGTATAATCAAAATGGAACACTCCAACTAAACCACTGAAATTTAAATCCATGGAGGCTTCATTTTGATTTGTTTAATGAGGCCACTTGCACACAACCCCAAACTCACTCGGTAGGAGCTGAGTTCTATGTACAAATTTGCTTTGAGAATATCGCAGTGATATCGTGTGGGGGTCTTGTTCTAAATGTTAGCCAACGCCGGTACTTTTGCTGTGACAAATATCAAGATTATCCCTTATTAACTCTTTCGTTTCTAACACTGAAGCGGAAGTGTCGTATGTGGTAGGGAAAGGAAGACAATCCACATATACTTTCACATACACAGGGTAAATACGATGTAGTTTTAGTACACATGGGTGCATTCCACACTAAAAGGAAGATGACGACATCGTTACACGACGCACGACGGCATAGAGACGGTGTTGATGATAGTGACCGATGACGATGTTGATAACTAAGATCCATTAGCACTGTGGATCGCATACACGCAGACAGGAAAGAGCACAATGCAAGTTTTGTTTTTTGTTTTTTTTTAACAAACAATGCCAGCGGGATAGGCTGGTTTCTTCTCCATTAATATGTTATACCGAACATCTTTGTTTAACAAACACACCATAAACGCACCGTCAGTTTTTGTTACAATACCCAACAAGCAGAAATGTATGGAAAATGTACCTGTTTTCATCTCTGTATTTTTGTTTTCCTTCATCGAAAGAAAAGATCGGGTTTTTTGTTTGTTTGTTTGTTTGTTTTTTTTTTGTTGTTTTTTTTTTTTTTTTGGGGGGGGGGGGGGTGTTTAGTATTATTTCTGAGGGGGGGGGGGAACCTGCCGCTTACAAAGCTCTGATGCTGTTTGCAAAATGAACAGATGTCCCTTTTTGATCATTGCAACCGTTTTCGTGACTTTGTGGCTTCTAATAGTAGAGAAATATGACCTTTTTCCCCCCAAAACACTTCTGATAGATCAACAAGAGACTGCAGCGTGCAATGGGAGGCAGCAGCTCTGCTTGTGGACCTTACCAGTTGTTACGTATACCAGAGCCTGTTGGATAAGTCTAGAGAGAATGAATTAGCAGTGGAAGTAGAACCTGGTGTTGAATTTCTACTCCTGGGTATTATGCTTGGTCGCGTGTGTCTGTACATTGAACTCATTACCCGACACCTTAACTGGAGAAATGACGTAATCCGAATGACGTAGACAAAGGTTTCATGTGACCCATGGGATGTCACACTGGCCATATAACACATAGCTGAAGTGATGTTTACGGTAGGGTTTAATCAGAGGTGTGTATTATTCACATTATCTTTCGTACAAAGTACTCCGTTGGGAATGTTAATTAAGGCAGTGAAAAGTGGCATCCTCGTGTCATAATAATGGATAATGTCCATGAAGCTTTTCTGCATTACCTGAGGTCAGTCACCAGTTATGCAGCGAGGTGAGAATAAATGTTGAGTTCAAATTCTTAGCAGGATGAAACTGGCGCTGCTGACCTGCTAATGGATTCGACGCGACGTGGGTGGGTTAGTAGTTTTAAGGGTTTAGTTTACGTCCTTCGTCGACCGCGAGGGTGATTTTGAAGATACATCCTGCAGGTTGTTTAAATTCACAGACCGACGTAGGCTGATAACGGTGGCATGAACATGATACCATACAGATGTGTGTAAAATATGAACCATCTTGGGGCTGTCGGTGATAAGATAACAACCAAAACGTGCGCCAGGACATACGCCTGCCGTCCACTTCACTAGTTAGTGAAGTAACGCTGTTGTATGAAACAGACTGTTGGAAACTTGCACGTGGTCGCTTGCGACATTACAAGTTTACAAAGTTCTAGAATGCACTTTGGGAGGACCAATGACTTAACAGTGGCAGCATCTGGGCGATACACGTGTTTTCCACGGCTGGAGCCCAAGTCCTTCTTCGTGCATCGGACTTTTGGGGCTTATCCATACAAGATATACGAAGGTTCAGCTCGTGCCGTTTTGGGACGTCTCGCTTCCCCCTCCCCCATTGAAAGCTACAGGACAAAAGCAAATATTTAGTTGGTTTTCATTTGGTTGCTTGCACACTTTAAATCCTTTTCTATGAAATGGAGCTGATATCAAAGGCGGACAACGAAGGAAAAGGCAACACGAAGCAATTCATTTAGACTTTCGTTGAAGAGCGGGAAGGTATATATAGTGTGGTGTGGGGCTGAAGATCGCAGAGCCACAATGTTGAACAGAACTGACAGACAGAAAGCCACAAGAAGCTTTTATGATGCAGACAATCACATAAAAGCAAACTTCCAAACAATTAGATAAAGCAACGACAATAGCATTTTAGGAAACGGCTTTCACCTTGCAACAAATACCCTTAAGATACTTTCAAGGACATATGCACATAAACTGTGATAATTATTATCACATTTCTGAAAACTCTCCTCTTGCGAAAGTTTTCGCCAGAGATTCAGAAATATAAGTCATGGCATTGTACAGCTTGCTTACTGTGAATCCATGATTGTATGTTTTATGTACCGATCAATTTCACACACAGAAAGCTTTCACAACAAGATTACGAATAACTTCGGTTTGAAAACATGTATGAACAGGCGTGGTAGAAGTGACAAAGTTTGCAGACTTGACTGGTACCAAAGCTGCAGAATTTACCAGATACAAATGGCATGTTCACAGAATGTCACAGACTAGATTAAATGCACGTACACATGCCAAGCGTAAACGTGCATGCTAAATTATATATTAATTACAAACGGGGAAGCCAGTCCTAACATCAGTGAAACACTCGTACCAACAAAATAATTGTTACTCCGCTCAAATAGAAAAAAAGCCTGTTTACAGTTTGTAACGTTTTCTACCTAATAAGCAGTTTCTTTACTCAGTGACTGTTCTTCTGCTTGTATCGTTCATTTTGCTTTTAATTTTCTTGGGTGAAAGTATCTCAATCCACAATATTAAAACAAACATTAATGTTATTTGGCTTTGACTTCAGGGTGTTATATAATTGTTTCGAGTTACTATCCAAAAGACACCCTCTGCTTCGCCTCGGGAGAAAAGGGACAGTAATTCAACAATGCATATACATATGTTTCAATTTATGTGAGTGTAAATAATTATAGCATGCAGCTGGAACACTCATATTGATCGTCAACTGTACACAATGAAATACTGACCGTTACGCACGCACGCACGCACGCACGCACACACACACACACACACACACACACACACACACACACACACACACACACACACACACACACACACAATCTGGTCTCATGTAAGTAAGCCATTGAAAATATTCATAAATGTATACCAACAGTGGTCAACAGTCAAAACCGTGAAAGAACATTGGTCGCCATCAAAACACATCTTGTAGAAACAAACACCAAACATGAACTGTATAACGGTGAACATGTAAGATATCAGTGATCAGAACGTGATCAGTGCCAAGCAACAGGAATAAATTTACACCATTTACGCACAATGTCAAGGTACATGTATCACAACCAGATGACGTGGGTGGGAAGCAGTGATGATTATATCACAAAAACAGAAGTATAGTCTTGGTGGCAGAGGTGGGCACACAAATCACACACACACACACACACACACACACACACACACACACACACACACACACACACACACACACACACACACACAAGGTAACTGACCTTTATTTTTTTAATTGTTCATCTCTTTCTCTATTTTTTTGCCCCCTTTTGGAAATTAGGCTCCCTCCGGCATCGGGGGAGTGGCGAGGGGGGGGGGACTAAGCCGAAACAGCACGTGCCCTCTAGTGCACAACACGGTTTAGGGACAATGTGCAAGCTACCTCCGGGCTGAGGTAGATTTGCGGGATAAGTCTGTAACTGAGCTCGACGTGATGTCGAACCCATGCTGGCCTAAGTGACATTTTTGCTCGAGGACAAAAGTCTAGGACACGGAGAGAAGCCTCCGATGAGCAGCCTGGCAAAAAACGGTACCGCATATCACAGCTCGAACGTGAGGTTGAACTTACGTGTACCTTGACAGTACTGTTCGCCATGCAGAGTCGACGGACTTTTTTAAAACCGCTTTGAAATCTCATTTCTTTCCGGCTTTGTTATACAGACTAACTTCTCTACCATCGCTGTCACCATCATTGTCATTTTACGATGTCGTGTTAGGATGAACCATAGCTGTGTGTATGTAACGTGTATGTAACGTGTATTTCATGTGTATGTAATGTGACATGTATTTCATGTGTATCTCATGTGTATGACTGTATTGCCACTCCACTATTGTGAGGCGCCCAGAGCTCCAGCAGGAGGTTGGGCGCCAGACAAATCCTCATTATTATTATTATCATTACTGAGGATTACTGAAGAAGACTGCCAGTCACCTGGGCCCGTATGTAATAGTCGAGGTTTGGGCTTTTAGCCCCGGGTTAGAGTCTAACCCCGAACTAAAGTAGCTCTAGGGTAAAATTTTCTGTTGTTTTTCGTTTTGAATCAGTAAGCGGGCCTATTCCAGGAAGGTGCCTGAGCCGTTATAGAAGGATTTTTTCTTCCTGTCTTCGCAACCTTTTTTTTTTAAATTTAATTTTGCTTTTGGGTTTCTTTTGTCCTAGTCTGGGTTGATCTGTAGCCGTGGGTAAATTAACCTCGACTTTTACATACGGGCCCTGGTTTTAATATCTGATGCTACCCCTACTGAGCAGAGACATACACTAGTGTAACAACAGCCGGCTCACCCAAAGCCTTCAAACCAGCCGCTGACGCATCGGGACGCGAACCGGCTCGCGTCACTCTCAACAGCCGTAGGCACCGAGCCGCGAACCGATTCGCGTCATCCTAAACGGCCAGCAGCTGCATGCGCGTCAGCAGGGAAGTAGGTCACTGGCCAAGCTCGCGATGTCAAAGAAAGCTCCTTGAAATTGCCAAGTTCCCTATTTTTGCCACTTTTTCGGCTGGGGAGCCGGGGTGGTCGAATGGTAGAGCGTTGGACTTCTAATGCTCGGGTCGTGAGTTCGATCCCCGCTGGGACCAAATATTTGTGCTGGCTTTTTCATCGTTGCCCCGTCTTTGATATCACCCTATGTGGTGGAAAAGGACGTTAAACCCCCAAACACCCACCCACCCACCCACTTTTTCGGCCAGTTCGCCACCTGTTCATCCCAAACTTTATTATGTTTTAAAGTTACGATTTTATCGACTTCGCAAGTCACACACACTGGGATTTTCCCCCACTTAAAAGTCTATTGTAGTGCTACCATTTCTATGCTCACGGATTGTTCTGAGCTGTTTTCGTGGTATCTATCGACACACCATTCAGACACCTGGACAGTGACAGCGTCCGTCTGTAATGCTAACACTGGGCCAACAGAAGCGTACTCGATGACGCGGCGACCACACTAAGCGCTCGGGCATTGTAACAACAGTCGTAGAATTTGAATGTTCGACCGCTCGCGCAAGGTGTAAAACAACATTCATACCACATTAAGAGATGTACAAATCGTCAACATAGGGTACTACAGGCGCATTCAGGAGCAAAACATAATTTGGCTTCGCAAAGATTGAAGATGGAATCGATATCCGTGCATGTCTCTGCTACTGAGCCACAGGCCACCCCAAGCAAACTACTGGCTGAACAGTTAGTCAACGGTGCAAACTACTGACCGAACAGCTGGTCAACGGCGCAAGCTACTAACCGAACAGTCAGTCAACGGCGCATGCTACCGGCTGAACAGTTAGTCAACGGCGAAAGCTACTGGCCGAACAGTCAACGGCGCAAGCTACTGGCCGAACAGTCAACGGCGAAAGCTACTGGCCGAACAGTCAACGACGCAAGCTACTGGCCGAATAGTCAACGGCATTTCACTGTTGTTATTGTTGCTGCTGATACAGCAGTTGTTGTTCGCCCATCGATGTCGAAGAGGACCACAACTGATTTCCGTAAGAGTGCAGGTTCTAATATGTGTCCGGAGGTGGCTGAAAAGCCCCGCCCGGGCACGGAAGTCTCTCCCGCATGTAGGAAACACAGGACCGGATGGTGTGCTAGTGCTGATTTCCCAAGCCAAATGATTTCTAGACTATGGCGTCCGCAAATGCGCACTTCCTTCCTTTAAAAAAAAGGTCAACCCACACGGAATGCGGTTTCTGCAGCAGCTAGACATGTACTGATCGCACGCAAAAATCGAAACCACGATAATGTATGCAACTGTACGTAGGTATCACGGAAACCTGTGCCCGCAAGATTTTGCATGTAAGCATGTTAGCAAGTATGCATGCAAGTACATGTATGTATGTTTGTATGTATGTATGTATGTATGTATGTATGTATGTAAAAAAAACAACAACTGTACCCCCCCCCCCCAAAAAAAAAAAACCAACAAAAAAAAATATGTTCCCGTAAGTGTCATTGTGTACTAATGCGGCGTCACTGCCATCTTCATACACTCAAAATAGCTAAAAATGCGGTGTGCTTTCACATTACACATACCCAAGGATATAATAATATTATTATACTAGTTGAAATCATGCTACCCATAAAGTCACGTCTGTCACATTTCGACACATCTAAACATTTTCACACGTTCCAAAAACTGAGATAAATGCATTTTTAAGAACTCTACAAAGCAAAGGAAAACTAAGGCAACTGATGTTAAATCAATAATACTGCTCCTCTTTTGCCCTGGCCTGCTTTATTTGCATACACGTCTGTGATCTTTGTGCTGGCACCTCTGCCTTTGCGTGTCCCCAGATCGTTACAAAACGCACGAGTGATCCAGAATGGACGGCCCCACTCCAGTTAGTCAAAAGTGCCGAGCAAACAGAAATCAGCCAGTCGCGTCCCGCAGCGTAATGAGCACACCACCAAGCTTTTTGCCAGACACTACAACGTGGGAAGCACGTGTAGTTTAATATGACTGAAACATGGAAAGAAAGCAGCAAGTCCATTGACGTCATTTGAGGAAAAAGACCATTACAGCAATGTCTTTCATACTGAAATCACCCCTTTTACCATAAAGCGGCGTCATGGACGTACCGTGTTTTGCCAAAACACGGCAGAGGAATTGGGGGCGAGGCTCTGACCTCGGGACTTGCCGGGTGTATTCGTCTACAGACTTCAACATAAGTCAAGGACCACTTGCAAATTTGGCTAAAATTCCTGGAAGATGTCCGTGCAGCACATGGTGGTTTTTCAGCTTCAGCAAGCTTTGCGGGATGCATTGTTAAACCCTTTAACACTTTCACAGCAAAAAAAAAAAAAAAAAAAAAAAAATGAAAGATTCCTTGATCTCTATATTTTTGTGAATTCTTAAAAATTAGACCTGTCTGTCAAGGTGGTCCTTGACTTATGTTGAAGGCTGTATTTAGGGGGTGAAGCAGGAATGGCAAGCGGAGTGGGGCATAAGTCAAATAACGTGTACAAGTACATCGCATTTACAATCAACAGCACGATCGTACCAGTGGAACATATTTGCAAACAACAACCACCACGATCCCCACACAGAGACCAACTTCAAAATCAATAAAGCGTAATATGACTTCTGACAGCGAAAGACCTGATACAAATTCATGTTCATTAAAAAACAACAGACGGGACTTCTATCGCGTTTTGTGTTACCGTGGCTGTCACGTTAGTCACCGATAACGAGATCGCAGTTGGAAGTTGAGAAATCATCAGCAAATACAGTGACAGGAAAATTGATACCTTTGCCAATATTGACCTGAGTCAAAGCGTTGAACGGATCCAGGGCCCGCATGTAAAAGTCGGGGTTAGGGAGTTTAGCCCCGGGTTAGAGTCTAAACTCGAACAAAACTAGCTAGGGTTGAATTTTCTGTTTTTGTTGTTGTTGTTTTGTTTTGTTTTAAATCAGGAAGCGGGTCCATTCCAGCAAGGTGCCTATGCCGTTATAGAAGGATTTTTGTCTTTCTTTCTTCGCTCCTTTTTATATTTAATTTTGTTTTGGGGTTTGTTTTGTCCTAGTCTGGGTTAGGCCCGTAGCCGTGGGTTAAATTAACCTCGAGTTTTACATATGGGCCCAGGGCTGTAATGCGTGAAAAGAGACAAGAATAGTCTAAGACTCAGCCGTAGTCTCAGACTTATTACGTGGGGACTATCACCAGCGTTTTGTCCCTGAAACACTGAGGCACCAGCCCTAGTCTTCGCTTACGCATATTGTACTAATCTTTTAGTCTCAGCTTAGTCAAACTAGTCTCTGACTTACGTCATAGTCCTTCTCCAATAATCAGAGCCCAGAACAGTTACCAAGTACAGGAGAAACAGTTATCAGTAGCAGTCATTATATTTACGAAACTAATATTCCTAGACCGTATTTCCCAAAGAACTACTTATTTGGGATGTCAGTAATGGCAGTGATTAGTCGTAATAACAAAAGGATTGTTTGTAGCCCGATCTTATTTCCCAAAGAACACATTTTCAGCCGCGTCTGTACTAATAATTCTACCATTTGTAGATATCTTAATCCCCAAGAACATTTTATATCTTAGTTCTCGTTATAATTACAATTCTATCCTTTGTAATGGTAGTCGTTAATTACAACACTAATCATTTTTAGCTCTCGTATTTCCACAAGAACTTGGATTTTTCTTCCTCTTTGGAAAGTTGGCATTTTTAGGTATATGCTTCCATCTCCCACTGTCTCTGTCAGATAAGTCAATGTTCGAAATTGGCAGAGATAATTATGAGTGCTTACGCGAAAACGAAGCACTTGGATTTTTTTCTTTCCTCTTTGGAAAGTTGGCATTTTTAGGTATATGCATCCATCTCCCACTGTTTCTGTCAGATAATTTAATGTTTGAAACTGGCAGAGATATGAGTGCATACGCGAAAACGAAGCACTTGGATTTTTCTGCCTCTTTGGAAAGTTGCCATTTTTAGGTATATGCATCCATCTCCCACTGTTTCTGTCAGATAATTTAATGTTTGAAACTGGCAGAGATATGAGTGCATACGCGAAAACGAAGCACTTGGATTTTTCTGCCTCTTTGGAAAGTTGCCATTTTTAGGTATATGCATCCATCTCCCACTGTCTCTGTCAGATAAGTCAGTGTTTGAAATTGGCAGAGATATGAGTGCGTACGCGAAAACGAAGCACTTGGATTTTTCTGCCTCTTTGGAAAGTTGGCATTTTTAGGTATAATTATGCATCCATCTCCCACTGTCTCTGTCAGAAAATTCAATGTTTGAAATTGGCAGAGAAATGAGTGCGTCAATTTTGCACGCGAAAACGATTCCCCAAATAAGCTGCCCGGGCGTTCTAAGAACACGCAATGGATTTTTAACATATTTCAATGCACATTTTACGAGATCATACGGCTTTATGTAAACCGGCTTTACTCGGCCTAATTAGCACATTTAGCACATAATTTAGCACATTAATTAAGCAATCGATGAATTAAAAACATCATTTCAGCAACGTCTAACCTCAGTTGTAACATTTTCTTGTAGAATATAGTTACCTGAATACAGCTTTTGTTACTAATGATTCACACACATCATTTACAATACACAGCTCTGGTGAGCGAAGTCATGTTTTGGTTTTGCGATCATAATTTCACGGATTACATTTACGCAGGAAAAGACATTTTCCCCTGAATATAGACTACAGTTTCACAAACAACATCAAATACAACAACAAAAAAGTTTGATCTTTGATTTATACAACCACTGTCCAAAACAGTACACAGGCCAAGGGAAAAATACGTTCGTTTCATTTGCCCCGACTCTCAAAATTAATGTGACTCGTCAACGAGACACGAACAAGAAAAAAAAAATGTGTATGGTCGATAGTGATGTGATCAAAACAAGAAATATGGTGGGATGAACAACGTAGCATTAATAAGTGTATAGATTCGATTTCGCAGACGAAGTGATGGACACAGGTAGAACAAACAGCGATCAGTGACAGAGACAGAAGTTGTGTTAGTCATCAGATTTTTGTACACTTAACCCACTGGCACGTAGGGCGCCTCCGGTTCCGTGTCTTGCCATCAGTTTCATCACTCTACTTTCATTGACACTTCAAAGCCGGGGCAGATAGTTCCACTTGAAGGAAAACGATTTCTGAGAGCGTACATATACTGCCCCAAGCCGTTACGAGTCGCTCTCCTTTTCAACCCAGTTATGCCCGGACGTGTATTGAGTGGTTGAAGTGATAATTTGCTCTATCCCTACAAAGCACACACACACAAAAAGACACCAGTAACATTACTTCCCACGAACAAACAAACATTTCATTGTATTGTTCAACCAGCAAAAAGAAGAGTTATCAAAACCATAATGTTATGTGCACTTGTGCATTGTTTTACAGTGGGGCCACGGGTCGTGAGTTCGAGTCCTGGCTGGGATCCAAAATTTTGTGCTTGTTTTTTTTTTCCCTGTTGCCTCGTCTTTGATATCAACCGCATGTGGACGTAAAACCCCTAAAACACACACCGCACTTGTGCAGCGGCGCATAAAATTAATGGGTTGAATCCAAGACGCGAATCGTCCCTTAAAAACAGTGGTGTCTGTCGTTGGGTTAACTCCGGAACCGTAGACTCGAGTCGTCCCGTAAAAAAATCCCAGGTATGTGTCATTGGGTTTATTGGTTGGAGATGCCTCCAGCATCGAGGGAATCTAATTGTTTTATCAAAACAAAAGTATGTTTCAGAATTGTAGAATCGAGTCGAGTCGTTTCATCAAAGCAAAGGTAATTTGTCACTGGGTTAACTCCAGAATCGTAGAATCGAATCGAGTCGTTTCATCAAAACAAAAGTATGTGCAAGAATTGTAGAATCGAGTCGTTTCACCAAAGCAAAGGTATGTGTCACTGTTTAACTCCAGAATCGTAGAACCGAGTCGAGTCGTTTCATCAAAAGAAAAGTATGTTTCAGAATCGTAAAATCGAATCGATCGTTTCATCAAAACAAAAGTATGTGCAAGAATTGTAGAATCGAATCGTTTCATCAAAGCAAAGGTATGTGTCATTGAACTAAATCCAGGATTGTAGAATCGAGTCGAGTCGTTTCATCAATACAAAATATGTTTCAGACTTGTAGAATCAAGTCGAGTCGTTTCATCAAAACAAAAGTATGAGTCAGAACTGTAGAATCGAATCGAGTCGTTTCATCAAAAGAAAAGTGTGTGTCAGAATTAAAGAATCTAATCGAGTCGTTTCATCAAAACAAAAGTATATTGTTGAATCGAGTCGTTTCATCAAAACAAAGGGATGTGTCAGAATTGTAGAATCGAGTCGAGTCGTTTCATTAAACCAAAGGTATATGTCACTTGGTTAACGCCAGAATCGTAGAATCGAGTCATTCAGCGAAAAAAAAAAAGCACAAAAAACAACAACAACAACAACCACTGATATATGTCAGTGAGGTTATTTCATAAACTTAGGGTTCAAACATTCCCCACTTCTGCTCCTACAGTCCTCATCCCATCATCATCGGCCACAGCGGCGACTGATGGCGAAGACCATCAAACAGATCAGCACGACCAGAACTCCCAGGGCCATGAGTCCGTACACGGCGACCAGCTGGTAAAACGCGAAGAAGAATACCACCTCGTGACACCAGTTCTGCGGATCGTGCAGGGGCTGCTGGAAGTTGGGCTTCCACACTCTCAGCACCCACACGTTCCCTAGCACAAACCAGACGACCAGGAACGCAGATAGGATGTGGCAGGTGAAGCGGCAGCTGCGGGACATGACCCCGTCGTCGAAGTCGTCGTCGTCTTCGTTGTCGTCGCCCAGGTAGGTGAGGTCGCGAGACTTCTTCTGCTGCCAGAGGAGGATGACGATCTGGATGGCCCCGAAGGAGCCGCCAACCAGCAGGTAGATAGGGATGCGGGGCTCCCGAGGACATTCATGCTCGTAGGAACTGCCTGCCGACACGATGAGACAGGAAAATGTTAGATGGGATCGCACGAGATGAGATGGGACGAGGTAAGATGAGATGACATATCAAAAAGATGAGATGGCTGACACGAGATGACATGACATGACATGACATGAGATATGTGAGATATATGAGATATATAAGTACGAGAGAAGATCGAGACACGACAAGACGAGAGACGAGACAAGACGACACAAGACGAGAAGATACGATACCAGAGGAAGGGAGATGAATAAGGTGAGATGAAAATTTAATGATATAACTGAGATATGATGCGGTGATGTGAGCTGATATGAGATTGTGCGGGACGAAAATGGATACACGGCAGCAGTTAGAGATGGAGGAGTATTCTGTAAAGGAAATAGGTAGCCATCTTTTGGGGGACTTTTAAGCACCACAGTGGTAGAATGTGAATGCATGAACAACTTGCAGTTGGAACTCTAAAGTGGCGCTGACTTACCAACGGCAAGCATTGCGATCGGCATCCCCAGCAAAATGATCATGAAGACAGTCAGAATTACTGGAATAAAGCAATAATAATAATAATAATAATAATAATATCGGAGACTTACGGGGCGCTTATACATGTACATAACAGGCTGTATACTGATAAAAATCAAAACAGGTACGGCTGACGACACACAGGCAGCATAAAGCAACTATATAAAAATAAACATTACACACCTACACACCAAGAACAAATGCAGAATACTCAACAACAACAACAACAACAACACACACACACACACACACACACACACACACACACACACACACGCACGCACGCACGCACGCACGCACGCACGCACGCGCACGCACGCACGCACGCACGCACGCACGCACACACACACACACACACACACACACACACACACACACACACACGCACGCACGCACGCACAAGAGACAACAGCAGATGCTGGAACATACGTATCAGTTTACGTTACTGAAATTAGTTCAGTTAGTTGGATCGCTTTTTCAGTGGTAATGCAAATTTGACACCCTGGCACCCACGGTAATCCCAAGAACATGCATTACGACATTAAAAAAAAATCTTAACATAACCACGTTCCTTCCTCGACCAATAAACCAATGATCAAAGAAAAGAAAAGAAAAAAAATCGATCAGCTAACACCCATGCAACCATTGAGCCCAACAGCAATTAGGCAACTGATCAAAGTTATACTATGTACCAGCTGATAAATGTGATATTAAAATGCATGTACATGATAGTGTGTTATACAGTAAAATTTCTTGAGTTTAAGTCATTTACTGGTCGAGTTTGTTTATTTACTCATTTTTTAATGTATATATTTGTAGTCTTACTTATTAACAATTATGTTTCTTGCTTATGCGGGACATAAAACCAATTTCCCTTTTCAGGATTAACGAAGTATTCTGTGCTCTGTATTATGTACTCACAAGAATCCCAGGCAACCTCAAAGACCCTCTGCAGAAAGTCGCAAATGTCTGTTGCTTCATCCTGCACCTCACGAAGTTGGTAAAGGATGGAACCATAGGAGGTCTGTTGAAACTTGTCGTCAGACAAACCACTCGTGCTCCGACATATACTTCGTTCATCGTCCAGCACCTGCAAACAACGTACGACACATAGGTCTTTTGTTTAGTTTGCTTTCAGAAGAAGCAATGCTTCCAGTGGTATTTCCACACATGCGCCCAAAACAAACTTTTGCACACATAGGACTTTTAGCCAAATTTTGTAGTAGTAGCAACGGCAGGTAGGACCCCCCCCCCCCGCCCCCCCCCCCCCCCCCAAAAAAAAAAACAAAAACAAAACAAAAACCCCAACCAACAACAACAACAAACAACAACAACAACCAACCAACCAAAACACACACACACACACACACACACACACACACACACACACACACACACACACACACACACACACACACACACACACACACACACACACACACACAAGAAACCAAAGAAACAAAAAAACACACAAACAACAACAACAACAACAGACGAAAAGCAAAGAAAGAAACAAAAAAACAAACAAAAACAAAACAAAACAAAACAAAACAAGCCGCCCCCCCCCCCCCCCCCGAAACCCAAAACTTAATGTTATTGTCAAATTGCCTCAACCGCTGTAGGAAGAAAGGAGTTATTGACGAAATCTCTCTCTCTCTCTCTCTCTCTCTCTCTATGACACACTAACTTATTTATCATACAAGATTTGAGCACTGCCGTTTCAGAGACTGCCTTGGGTGTAATGCATTCTATTGCATGCAGCATGAACCACCGGAAAAGCAAATAGGCTGACACAAGTCAGTGATCTGACACACAAGCACATAACGCTACCTACGCAAAATCACAACAGAACACACACACGCTGGACACGCTGCAACGAAAACAACACAACTGTCGTGCTATGCACCCCCCCCCCCCCACCCCCAAACATTTCTAACACACACACACACACACACACACACACACACACACACACACACACACACACACACACACACACACACACACACAGACCTTTTATCCCATATATCAGCTGACGGCAGGCTCTGTTCGTAACAATAACACCGGGCAATTACAGAGTAAGTGCTACCACAGGACAAAATTGCACGATTACGCACGCGCCGTTGTCAGTTGATACTGAGAGAGACTGAACTAGGTCGTGTACACAGAGTGTTCAAAATGGACGTGATCAAGTGTTCAGTTCCGGTGCCACTCCGCGTCAAAAGGTTCCACGATGACTGTTCTCATGCAAAGCGTTATGTCTGAGATATAAAAGCACGCACACGTCTTTGCATTGTTAGTGAACGTCGTTGTTTGGTTCACGAAAGACCCATTTTCTCATTTCACGCTGACGGACCGAACTCCGTTCACTGTGGCCGAAACACGCGGTGGTACTCAAATTTAAAAATGAAAACACTCGGTGGTACTCAAATTTGAAAATAAAAACACACGGTGCTACTCAGATTTGGAAATGTAAACACGCGGTGGTACTCAAATTTGAAAATAAAAACACACGGTGCTACTCAGATTTGGAAATGTAAACACGCGGTGGTACTCAAATTTGAAAATAAAAACACACGGTGCTACTCAAATTTGGAAATGAAAACACACGGTGCTACACTAATTTGAAAAAAAAAAGAAAAGCACTCGGTGATACTGAAATTTGAAAATGAAATCACTCGGTGCTACACAAATTTGAAAATGAAAACACGCAGCGCTACTCAAGTTTGAAAATGAAAACACGCGGTGCTACTCAAGTTTGAAAATAAAAACACGCGGTGTTACTCAAAATTTAATTTGAAAGTAGAGACAATCGGGTGCTACTCAAATTTGAAAGTGAAAACACGCGGTGCTACTAAGTTTGAAAATGAAAACACACGGTTGTATTCAAATCTGGAAATGAAAACAAACGGTGCAACTCAAATTTGAAAATGAAAACACGCGATGCTACTCAAGTTTGAAAATGAAAACACTCGGTGTTACTCAAATTTGAAAATGGAAACACGCGCTGCTACTCAAATTTGAAAATGGAAACACTCGGTGTTACTGTTGCGAAACGCTCCATCCTGGCGATGCTGCTTTGGAAATGTAGTAGCACCCGATTGCCTCGCGCCATTTTGACTATAAGCTTACTAGATAGGACTCCAATGTACCCCCAAAATGCACCGTATACACAGCAGAGCCCCCCCCCCCCTCCTCCAAGAGGATCTGGGTGTGGACCATGCGCCAAGCATATAACGAATGGTGCGCGAAAAACTCAACAGCATGAACGACTTCATTGCTGGTCTCTCTGTCTTTCATGGCGCCGCACATGGCTCCGATGTTAATGCGATTATTTTCATTATCATTATTATTAAAGACGACAAGTTCGTTTTACGTTATGTGACAGGTGCGTGCGCGCGTGCGTGCGTGCATGTGTGTGTGTGTGTGTGTGTGTGTGTGTGTGTGTGTGTGTGTGTGTGTGTGTGTGTGTGTGTGTGTGTGCGCGCGCTCGCGCGTGTGTGTGTGTGGACAGGTAGCAGATGATATAATGTGCGGTTGCCAAGGTAACGGCCATGGAAATGAACAGACCCAGCTGACTCATGAAGCACCTCATAGCTCGTGCGTATTGTAGACAACGAACCTGTGCGGCATTGTGCCGCTCATGGGACAAGCCAGAAAGTAGTGACGAATCGAATTGTAGCACATATATATACGGCTGCACGTATGGATAATTCAATAACACAGCACAGGTAATAAAAATATCCACCAGACATAGAGCTTTCGGGCGAATGCATGAAGGAGGCGCGGACAGGAAATGTTATAGGTGAATGTCGTTGTACAAACACATTGCGCAACAGAACTTTTCTGAACTGAAAAATGCAAAAGTTGACAAACTCTCTCTCTCTGTCTGTCTGTCTCTGTCTGTCTGTCTGTCTCTCTCTCTCTCTCACGGAAGTGAGCAGGGCTGGATCAGTTACGCTTGGGGATGGGGGGTGGGGGGGGGAGACACACACAGACAGAGACACAGACAGACAGACAGACAGACACAGACAGACAGAGAGACAGACAGAGAGAGTAGGTGTGTGGGTGGCTGGGTGTGTAACGTCCTTTTGGGCGATATCAAAGACCGGGTAACGAAAAAAAGACCAGAAATATTTTACCCCCGGCCGGGATTTGAACTCACGACCCGACCCGACATTTAAACGTCCAACGGTCTGCCATACGGCTTACCCTCTCCCGAGAGAGAGAGAGAGAGAGAGAGAGAGAGAGAGAGAGAGAGAGAGAGAGAGAGAGAGAGTATTTAACGTCCTTTTCCACCACATAGGGGTAATATCAAAGACAGGGCAACGAGAAAAAGGCCAGCACAAATATTTGACCCCAACCGCGATCGAACTCACGACTCGAGATTTGAGAGTCCAACGCTCTACCATTCGGGGAGGGAGAGAGAGAGAGAGAGAGAGAGAGAATATCTACCTGAGCAGCAGCTTTGGAAACCGCCATGGGTATACGCTCTCTCACACAGTCACACAAGCTTCTCTGCCATTGTCAAAACCAGGCTGCGTCCACAGCAACTACACAACCAAATCTCCCGCCTGCACAACATGTCATATTCCGCTGCAACTGCCACAGACGCAGTGTTTCGTACTGAATACTCCATAAACTGGCAGTCAACTTTCACATTTTTCACACAAGCCGGGATGCGTCGTCCCCACCGAAAAGCGTCGATAAGTGTGACATCCAGCATTTACGGCCATCGACGGCTCATTCTGACCTAGTCATGATGTCCCTCTCCAGTAATCGAGGGTCATGGATCCAACCATGGTGGGGGGGGGGGGGGGCGAAATCAACTTACACATTAATATCTCTGTGGTGGCTGGACCAATATCTGTCTAATGACAGATAACAATTGACGCTTAATAATGCTCAGTGAAGATATACACTTTAGCCCTACAGGCTACAAGGCGTGCGTGTCTCAGTGGAAAATGTCCAGCGCTAACACTGCGGGGTGAGGTTCGCCGTGCGCCAATGATAGGGGATCCCATTCTAACTTCAATCAAGCTCAAGCTAGTCAACATCATCGTACAACTTAGGTACGCTGCCATTTTTTCTTACATTAGCCTGACGTTTTTCCTGTGCATAGCCACCACGCAAAAGATGTAGCCACCAAAAAGTTTGTTCGTTTGGATCCCTAACCCATGATGTGACTTCCCCGATCACTCATGGGTTACCCGAACTAATTCTAAACTAGCGTGTATGAGCCATAAACAGTGCTTAAAGCCTCTATGTTCAAACATATGTCTGAGGGGAGGGGGGGGGGGGGGGAGGAGGACTGCCGCTTACGAAGCTCTAGAGCTGTTTGCAATAGATATTTCTTTTGGTCACTGCAACCATTTTTGGCGGCTTCTGGTAGTAGAGGGTGGGTGGGTGTTTGGGGGTTTAACGTTCTGGTAGTAGAGAAATATGTGACCCGTTCTCACAAAAGGGACCATAAGTCGACAATTATCAATGTTGAGATATGTATATCACTGCAACTTACTGGTTATGCGGTTTAATTCAATATAAGAATGAAAGCTGTACTACTAAAATTGACTGAGACATCAGCAGTTGAAGTTGGTTAGTTAGTTAGTTAGTTATCTAGGGCTTAACGCCAGTTAAAGTTGGCTACTCACAAGGCGGCCATACTGAGCCCCGGCACTCTTTTCGCCTGTAGCGGCGTTCGGCCTAGCGCGGTCCCTTTTGCGAGAACGGGTCACATAATATGACTTTGTTTGGCCTAACGCCAAACCTGTACACGTCGATCGACGAAGTCGCTAAAAAAAGCCACCAATCAGCGTTGTATAGCTGGTCTTCAGTCCGGAATGAAATAAAATCGTGGACAATCAGGACGCGGCACGCTTCTGCGTAGAACAACTCTTCAAACTGTCCACACGCTGGAGTATGCATGTCGTACGTATCGAGACTGTAATGGGCAGGCTGTGGGGATCCGAGGCGATGGGGACAGCTACATTAACTGAACCGACCGGCCGAACAATACTCAATCAAGACAATCTGACAATTAAGTATTGGGCTGCGCACCAGTGGCCTCACTAGAAAAAAAATCGTAATTAATTTATGTCTTCGTGGATTTATATGTGGCTCGGTGGGAGTGTTGCATTTTGATTGTACTCGTGTTTACCGCAATGAGAGCCGCCAAGGAACCGTTAATCTTGCCTGACTTTCGCATGCAGGGGGTGGGGCTGGGTGGGTGTTTGGGAGTCTAAGGTCTTTTTCCACCACAAACGGGTGATATCAAAGACGGGGCAACGATGAAAAAGCCAGCACACACATTTGGCCCCAGCCGTCGCATACAGGGCCAAAACCAAAAGCGAGTAAAAATAGTTGGATTCTCTCTCCACGCATATACAAGTGGTATCAAAAATGTCTCGTAACAGGTCACGTGATTTAATGTGAACACGATCTCGGCACATGCGAGATTCGTCCAACTGCTTACTGCATCGCTCACAACGTGGTGGGTGGGTGGGTGTTTGGGGGTTTAACGTCCTTTTCCACCACATAGGGTGATATCAAAGACGGGGCAACGATGAAAAAGCCAGCACAAATATTTGGCCCCAGCCGGGATCGAACTCACGACCCGAGCATTAGAAGTCCAACGCTCTACCATTCGGCCACCCCGGCTCCCCTCACAACGTGTTGCATAGCGTACTAACTGCAAATCGCCAAAACTATGTGACATTGACGGTTGAAGCCAAAATAATATTGCACATGTAGGTATCCGATTCATGGGTGTCTAGACGGTTGCAGCCGCTGCCACGTATTAGTTTCCCAGGCTCAGCAAATTTTACCAGTTACACCTGTGTGCGATGTGGTTTTGATAGTACTGTCACACGTGACATGCGCCCAAAAGCAGCTTTTTGCACACACACACGTGACCAGGTGGTCTTAAAACATGAGACAACGAGTATATATAACAATGAGTGAGTGTAAACAATGAGTCAACGTGACTGTGGACGAGTATATTTCACTATTTTTGAGTTCCTATTTACAAGTTTTATAGTAGTTAGTTCTTATACTCGCAAATACAAACAAACAAACAAACAAACAAACAACAGCAACAACAACAACAATTAGAACAACAACAACAACAACAACAACAACGCAGAAAGTTTAAAGGACACAAGGGTCCTGAGACAATACGTTAAGCGCCGACAGGAAATTATTTCTCAAAGAGACCGATTTTCATGATTATGCTGTACGCAAAGCCATCCCTAACATCTTAGCAACCGTTCTTTAACTCAGCCATCCCCATCTACGAGTGACTATAGTCGTAACAGCCTGTTCATATTTTACCTCCCTTTCCAACATGTGTGCTGTACGGCTTCCTTGACAACCCGTTGAAGGTTTTGTCAAAGAAAAGTAAAACAAACCGGCCCCAGTAGTGTAGTGGTTAGCACTTCGGACCACGGACCGAGAGACCTGGGTTCGAATCCCAGCCGAGGCAAGCGGGATTTTTCCTACCTAGGTCGGCTCCTACCCAGAGCGGGTGTGCTATGGGCCTAATGGGGAGGCTGTCGCCACACAGCCGAGCTTCACCCACTTCACGGGTGCGACTTTGGGGGTGCTTCCCTTGGTATGACACGTCTTATGATGTGGATGATTACACGGCCGGCACCGCAGGTGCCGTAGTTCCCGGGCCTGGTTAATGCCGGGATATTTATGACAGGAAGCGTGGAATGCGGCCCTGTCCCGCAGTCCCAAACCACATGGACCTCCATAGCATCATCTTACTATCATCCTCATCTCCATCATCATGCATAATAAAAATTGCCCCAACTTCCGAGCCCTCCGTGGATTCTACCCACTACCTGGGAGGAACACCACTGGAGTTGGCAAAGAGTTGGGGCAGCAAAAAAAAAAAAAATAATAATAATACATGTAATTTAAAAAAAGAAAAGAAAAAAAGAAAAGTAAAACAAGTAAGGAACACATCCCCTCAATATAAAATCGTTTGACCCACATGGTGCAATGTCACTACGGGATGCAGGCAGCTGAGACAAGACGTACGTTCAGAAGGAGGTCGTAGTACAGGAGTTTCCATCGTGAGGTAGGCCAACACTCATTATTGTTGCCCCGGGTTGATTACTCGCACCGGCTCATGCACTCATGTCGAAGCACAGTTTTTATGCAAGAACAGACATACATGCGTGGACATTTATACACTGCAGCTGCTGCGGTGATAAATCATGCTACAACTCACGGTCGACAGGTGTTTCGTATAAAGTGTTGTGTAGTATGACAAAAATAGCCATGCTGCACAGCATACACTTTAACACTGCGACAAACTCGGTGTGTACATCTAGATGTAGAACACGCCTTGGTAGGGAGGGGTGGGGAGGGGGGGAGGGTTAACGTCCCTACCACAAGAATGATACGGCGGACATTTTTTTTTTTTTTTTTTTTTGCTGCCCCAACTCTTTGCCAACTCCAGTGGTGTTCCTCCCAGGTCATGGGTGGAACCCACGGAGGACTCGGAAGCTGGGACAATTTTTATTATGCATGATGATGGAGATGAGGATGATAGTAAGATGATGCTATGGAGGTCCATGTGGTTTGGGACTGCGGAACAGGGCCGCATTCCACGCTTCCTGTCATAAATATCCCGGCATTAACCAGGCCCGGGAACTACGGCACCTGCGGTGCCGGCCGTGTAATCATCCACATCAAAAGACGTGTCATACTAAGGGAAGCACCCCCAAAGTCGGACCCGTGAAGTGGGTGAAAGAATGATACGGCGGACTTAACGCCTCTATGTTCGTAACGCCGTTGAGATGGAAAACTGCCCCCTGTCGAAGCCGTAAGGCTGGTTATCAGATAGAAGGAAGTTTCATTTGGCCATTGGCGCCGTTTACGCGACTTTGTGGATTCTGATAATTTTAGTTTGTAGAGAAATGCGACTTTCTTTAAACCTAATTTTGATTGGTTGGTGGGTTGGTGTTTGGGGGTTTAACGTCCTTTTCCACCACATAGGGTGATATCAAAGACGGGGCAACGATGAAAAAGCCAGCACAAATATTTGGCCCCAGCCGGGATCGAACTCACGACCCGAGCATTAGAAGTCCAACGCTCTACCATTCGACCACTCCGGCTCCCCAAACCTACTTTTGAACAGACTGGGGCGCGAAAAAGCAACCAATCAGCGGGTCCTCAGTCCGCAACCAAATATCATCGTCTGCTCAGTACGCGGTACACTTGTACAACTTATACGCTGGCCGGAGTCACCACAATGGTCTCAGATGCTACACTGTGACCCAAGTGACTGATTCTGATGCAGAGAGTGACTGCCCCTTTTTGCTTAGCGTTTGGAGTTACCGCGCATTCCCATATTTGAATATCGTGAGTGCTTCCACTGGAACAGTCTTGAAGACGACGTTGGCGAGACCTCTGAGAGATGGGGAGGGGAAGGTATAAGGGCTTTTCCAGAGCGCAGAGATGCCATTTTAACCTGAACTGAACTGAAGCATCGCAATGGACGAACCAACTCCTGCCAGTCAAAAGTGCCGAGCCAACAGAATCCAGCCAATTGCGTCCCGCGGCACAATGAGCACAACACATGGAACTACAACGAGGGAAGCACACGTAGTTTGATATGACTGAAACGTGGAAAGAAAGCAGTAAGTCCATTGACGTTATTTGAGGAAAAAAGACTATTACACCAATGTCTTTCGTCTTGAAATCGCCCCCTTTTCCATACAACGGCGTCAAAGACGTACTGTGGTTTTTGCCAATACACGGCAGAGGAGAGGGGCAAGGCTTTGGCCTCGGGTTTTGTTGAGTGGGTTCGTCTGTTATCGGAACCACAGAAGTTTAAGCTGTGCACACTGAGGTTCAAAACAGTCAACAGCTATTGCAAAAGGCGAATGCCCACGCCTGCTAACTTCTGGCATACGGTCTTCAAGGTTATGGAACATTTCTTCCTCGGTTTCTCAACACCTCGGTTTCTCAACACCTCGGTTTCTCAACACCTGCCTACACCAACACCTAATTACAGTATTCCCACGTTGACAATACGACCGCCGACTCTCTTCCAGCAGGAACCACAACTGCTCTATGCTCACACTTCCTCTGATCAATTGTCTCCACCTGCTCTAGAAATGAGGTGACACCTTCCGGCGGCTGTCACATTAACGGGCCGAGACTGGTGCTTAAGTGGCGTCCCTGATGGAACATGCGGGGTCACAGAGTTTGTCCAAATCCCGCGTGTACAGTGGTGAGTTCTCTGGTTGTCCATGCAGCTCTATGTAATATCTCACACACACACACACACACACACACACACACACACACACACACACACACACACACACACACACACACACACACACAGTCGTTAGGAATCAATGGTTCTGACGAGACAGAGAGAGAGAGAGAGAGAGAGAGAGAGAGAGAGAGAGAGAGAGAGAGAGAGAGAGAGAGACACACACACACACACACACACACACACACACACACACACACACACACACACACACACCCACACACACACACACACACAGTCGTTAGGAATCAATGGTTCTGACGAGAGAGAGAGAGAGAGAGAGAGAGAGAGCCACACACACACACACACACACACACACACACACACACACACACACACACAGTCGTTAGGAATCAATGGTTCTGACGAGAGAGAGAGAGAGAGAGAGAGAGAGAGAGAGAGAGACACACACACACACACACACACACACACACACACACACACACACACACACACACACACACACACACACACACACACACACAGAGAGAGAGAGAGAGTCTATTTTTGTTGTTGTTGTTTTGTTGTTGTTGCTGTATGTTTGCTTGTTTGTTTGTTTTTTTGTGTTTTTTATTTTTATTTTTATTTTTACAATGGCCGAGGTGTTGACATAGTCATAATTATGCCATTTTGCATACCTGCCGTTGCTAAAAACGGCACGCGAACTTCAACAAGATACAAAGAAAAACCAAGCAAATATGCCAACCCAGGAAATTGTGCGCGCAAGCACACGCACACACACACACACACACACACACACACACACACACACACACACACACACACACACACACACACACACACACACACACACACACACACACACTTCACAACAACCGCTATGCACGGTCCATGTATCTTTGACCTTCATAACGCTTCGCCACGATGCATGCTTTTTCTTTTAGCAAACCGTCGCTGAGTTTCGACAAACGACGAGCAGAGGTCGATTGCAACAAAGAAACGCCATTAAAACGCTTACAAAAACGCTAACAAAAACGCCAGCAGAATGATCTTTTCCCATCCACAGCGCCACACAGGACTGAATTGTAATATCTGTATTTTAATCAACGGGGGTTGATTATCGATTTCAAAGGTGGCATTTCTTCAGACAATCAAACCTTCGCTGGTTCACCTCAACTCGAAATATCAAGCCAAGCTCACGTCGACTGTGCTAGCTTTGTCCGGAACGTGATTTCAGTTTGAAAGGGCCGACGTGTCACAATGACATTTAAAGAACTGGCTAAAAGATTTAAAACAAAAACAAAAAACAACAAACCCAACAACTGGAAATCCCAGGAAAGCCTGTAGTTAAATTGCAGTCTGTTTTGTTTCAGTTCCAAGTTAATGAAGAACATTTTGTTCGCGTTTTTACCATCGAGCTGGCAATGACATACACTGACACCAGAAATGTTCATGTACCGTTAGAAAAGCATCTCAGAATAAAACGGTCATTATTTGTCGCATGTGACATTCAAACAGAAATAAAAAGCAGAAAAAAACAACAACTGGAAATCCCAGGGATGACTGTGATAAAATTGCAGTCGGCTTCGTTTCAGTTCCTCGGTTTTTTTATTGTTTTTTTTATTATTATTATTGCAGAAATTTTTATCTCTAAGTTGCTAGTCACATACAAATGGGAAAAGTTCGTGAACTGTTACACGCGCTGAGGAAAGTGAAAGGAAAGAGAAGGTGGCGTGATGGTGGCAGTGCTTAAAGTGGGGGTGCTGAGGGGAGCGGTGGGTAGGGAATGGGAAGGGCATTAATTTTAGGACCTCGGGGCATTTAGGACCGCGGGGCATTTAGGACCTCGGGGCATTTAGGACCTCGGGGCATTCACGGGGCATTTAGGACCGTAATTTGATATGGGGCCCTTGCTGGGCCCGCATGTAAAAGGCGGGGTTAGGGAGTTTAGCCCCGGGTTAGGGTCTAACGTCGAACTAAATTAGCTCTAGGGTTAAATGTTCTGTTGTTGTTTGTTTTCAATCAGGAAGCGGGTCCATTCCAGCAAGGTGCCTATGCCGTTATAGAAGGATTTTTGTCTTTCTTTCTTCGCTTTCTTTTTTTATTTAATTTTGTTTTGGGGTTTCTTTGGTCCTAGTCTAGGTTAGGCCGGTAGCCGTGGGTGAAATTAACCTCGAGTTTTACATACGGGCCCTGGTCAATTATTAACGCCTACCGTATACTGAATCACGTTCAGCTCACAAATCATCACCAACTGCCTGCCGCGACCTTTAACTCACGGACACCCGCATTGTGCGGCGCGAACTGATGTGTAGAACTGGGCTCTGTTGCATGGAGAGAGAGGCTAGAGCATAAGTCCGAGACTAGCTTGACTAATATGAGACTAAAAGATTAGACATGCCTAAACCGAGGCTGAGGCAAGTTTACGACTATTTCAAGGAGTAAACGGTTAACACACGCAGACGATATAATAGTTCCGACGTAATAAGTCTGCGACTTGTTTAGTCTCGTTTCGTGCACCAGACCCCTGGTGTATATTCACAGTAAGCGTGACAAAAACCGTTGTTCAACTCCCATGCGGGGAGCCGGGGATAGCCGAACGGTAGAGCGTTGGACTTTCAATGCTTGGGTCGTGAGTTTGAATCCCGGCTTGGGCTAAATATTTGTACTGGCCTTTTTGTCGTTTCCCCGTCTGTGATACCACCCACACGTGGTATAAAAGGACGCTAAATTCCCACCCATGCACCCAGCCACCCTCCTGCGTACTTGTCTGCAAAGCGGTAGCGGAGATTGCATAAGCAAATAAAAGCGACATAAAAGGGACAGAAACCATTTAACTTTGACAAGGGACGGCACAGGTCGACGTTTCGGCTTTCGCCTTCTTCAGGACAGAAACAAATGGGACATAACTTCAACAAACAAACAAAAGGTAACTCTGCGGACGTACTGACATACACGGCGCGGGGGAAAAAAAAAACCGGTGGGCGAGAAAAGGACCAGAAAAAATAGTAAAAATATCACAACACCCATCCTTTGGTGACAAAAGACCATGGACTGTGTGTGAAAAAAATAATGTTGGGCAGAAAAGAACGAAAAAGAATAGTGAAAATTAGCAATCACAACACCCATCCTTTGGTGACACAGGACCATGGATTGTGTGTGAAAAATGTTCAGAGGGTTATGTTACGGCTTTTCGTTCAAACCACCCGGGGCCTGGCTTCCCAGGCGCTGAATAATGTGCGACTCCATGTCGCGTCTGTCTGTGGCGTCGCCGTGCATAAGCCACAGGCCAGTTACTGTCATATTTAAGATGGAGTGGCCTGCAGAATTGAAATAGATTGCATAGTTATATCTCTGCGGAGAATCGTCATAGCCTACGTCTCTATAGCGTGTTCATAATTATCTCACAGCATGAAATCTTCACTATGTATACGCAATGGCTAGATTCTCTGTATTTCAGAATTACAATAATTATGTGTTACAAAAGCTCGTGCGCTTTGTATCCGAAGTCTCGCTAAATCGCTGAACGTTTCGTAGAGACAAAGATGGCAGTAGTCCTGACATCTCGCGCGCAGAAGCGTGTAATTTTGGAATTCCGAAAACCCCGTATACTTGATTTGCTTCCCCTGATACTTAAAAAGGAATAGTGCCCCTTTATACTGTTATGAAAGTAATACTAGTTTTCGTAGCTATTTGTTGTACTTTCGCGTTCTTGTTACCATTCTCAGTTCTCTCTCTCTCTCTCTCTCTCTCTTGGTAGAGCGTTGGACTTCTAAAGCTCGGGTCGTGAGTTCGTATCCCGGCTGAGGACAAATATGTGTGCTGGCTTTTTCATCGTTGCCCCGTCTTTGATATCACCCGTATGTGGTGGAAAAGGACGTTAAACCCCCCAAACACCCACCTACCCTCTCTCTGTCAAGTCAAGTCATCACAAATATATATCCCAACCCTCTTGGGACATTGGAAGTGCTTTTTAAACCGTTGTCTCCCTTTGGGTTCTGTCACAGACGTCTGGGTCACTGCGTACTCCACTCTGCCGAAACATGATAATTGGCGCAACCGCACTTTGCCGTTGAATTTCACAGGGGGACTGCGAAGGTTCAGTTTTCAAGACAAGATGTGAATTAGGCTTGAGTCTTCTTCTAGTCTTTTTCTTTTAAATGAAGTTGCTCAGTTGTTCCGGTGGAAGCGAGCCGCGAAAGATACAGAAACGATCACATGTTTCAATCCTTTTTTTAAAAATTCTCTTTTTGAACAGAAATTTACATGTGTAAAAAGTACAAACAGCACAGAACATAACCAAAAAAGAAACAAGCAAACAGACAAACAAACAACGCACGCACACACACACACACACACACACACACACACACACACACACACACACACAGGCATGTTAGAAAGGGAGGTGCAATGTCAACAAATTGTAGCCCGAATAGAATGAGTTAAACGTCCCCGCAACAAGAATGGTTTGTGATGGCGCCAAGAGGCAGGTAACTATGGATATCGACAGCTACCCTAACTGAACAGTCGAGATGAGCACTATTCAATCCGGACATACTGACAGGTCGGCCACATTGGATCTCTCTCTCTCTCTCTCTCTCTCTCTCTCTCTCTCTCTCTCTCTCTCTAACATGGCTGAAAACCAACTGAATAAACTTCTTTGTCGTTGTCGTTGTCTCTCTTACTTTCGTGTGCAACTACTCGTTGTTTTTTTCCAGCCAGAATTTGACCAGAAAGCTAATAGTGTTAGAATTTACCAACTATTTTACGTTCCGTTACAAGATATTGTGCACACAACGACTTGATCTGCTCCGTTGAACCACCTTTCCATTAGAAACATGCTCCCAGTCTAAAATGTTCTGTACTGCGTAAAGTTCACAGCTTTTCACAAAAAAATCAAGTGTTATAAAATTCGCCAACTCTTTCATCCTTTGTCGTAAGTTCTACATGTACATGTAGCTGGGGCAAGTTTGTCACAAGGGCCTGATAACCTCTTGTGAAATAAAGTCAGTCGGTCAGTCAGTCAGTAAGTCTCTCTCTCTCTCTCTCTCTCACTCTCTCTCCCCCCCCCCCCCCTTTTATGCCATCTACTTCTCATCATGCGGTCTGAATGACACCGACTAGTTAGTCCTAGTTCATAAGATTTTATATTTGCTTTAATTACATCTCGCGGAGAATGTGCAGGGCTTTCGCAAGACTGCAGATCAAGACTAGCTGTTACTATGGAGCAGTATGGTTCAACTACTGCTGGCGCTATTTCACATAATCCGCTAATCCTGAACTTCAGCTTCAACTACCTACACACACACACACACACACACACACACACACACACACACACACACACACACACACACACACACACACACACACACACACACACAGCAAGGGATTCTACACGACACAAAGTACGACACAATTTTGTACCTGAGAACTGCTTGTGCTGAGGTAACTTGCAACAGAGAGACAGTGAGATCGCGTGTCATCGTGGGGAGACACAGGAGTCAGTGGTCCGTGACCGCACGTGTCCTGCTGACCGTGGACACGGAGGAAAGATGCTCTTGATCCAATCCCTTTCATGCTTATCCTCCAGCATTCACTAACTCAACGATTGTTGCAGGTTTTTTTTTTTTTTTTTTAGCCAGAATTTGACCAGAAAGCTAATAGTGTTAGAATTTACCAACTATTTTACGTTCCGTTACGAGATATTGTGCACACAACGACTTGATCTGCTCCGTTGAACCACCTTTTCATTAGAAACATGCTCCCAGTCTGAAATGTTCTGTACTGCGTAAAGTTGCACAACTTTTCACAAGAAAGCAAGTGTTTTAAAATTCACCAACTCGTTCATCCTTTGTCGCAAGTTCTACAATCGCATGCTCTTTTACTTCCTTTATTTCTGTAACACGTTTTTTTTTTTTTTTTTTTTTAACTACTACTTTATTATCCTTTTCGGGAAATTCGAACTGCTTCCCCCGAGGGAAGCGCGTCGCCGCTGTGCAGCGCCACCCAATACCTATCCTATATTTTTTTTATACATTTTTTCACATAAAGGTAACGTTCACAGGTTTCGACAAGAAAATTAATGACATAAAACTGGTTCAACTTCTGTTGCGAGTTCTGGCGCGATTTGTTCTGCTGCTCTATCGTTTCAATAGAAACAAGTGTTCATCAAAGATTTATACTGTGCAACGTTCACAGCTTTACACGAGAAAACGAGTGTAACAGAATTTACCAACTGTTTCAAGCTCTGTCTCAATTTTTTTCACACACAACCACCTGATTTCATTTTTAAGTCGCACTAAAAAGACACGCCTATCAACGTTCTGTGACGTTCACTGTTTGAAACATAAAGCCACGTTCCCAGATCGCAACTTCCCGTATGTTCAGGCTTACAATGCAATAATGAAAATTCTTCTTGGTCAAACAATCGTTTTCGAAATTTCGGTCCAGAAGGTTAGCGTTGGAGAACGTTTCTACTCGGAAACAACTCGAACAGTCTCCTTAGAAACGATCCTTTCAAAATGTCTTCAGTGACATCACCAAGGTGTCACAGACACATCATTTCCACGTGCTCCTTGAGTAGACTAGTGTCCATCTAAACTGAAAACTGCTCTTCTTTTCGTCTAGTGACAATCAACAGAAACACACAACCCAAATGAACATGTGGGAATAACAGAATGGCGTACGCTTCTCTCTCCGCCGTTACTGACAGCCCGGAATCAAACCTCACCGGCTCTGGTTGCAGACAAGACTGGTCTTACGGGTCACGTTCAAGGGATGGGGCGCCCGCTGATGACGTCCGGCAGGAATGCACGTGGTCGCATCCGAGACAAGGCCACCGACAACAGACACGCACTCGGTGCATCGGACGTGCTTCAGAGAAACTTGTATGCACCTTCATGTTTTAAGGTGATGCCGAAATCACGAAGCAGACATTACTTAGGTGGGTGTTTGGTTGCTTGACTTTCTTTTTTATTGGTTTAACTCTTAAAAGCCCATGGGAAAAAAATCGCATTTTTACTGGAAATCTTTAGATCACCAGAGGCCACTTGAAGTCACTATTACGCAATCTGCGGCACTGCCGGCAGTCCTTTTCCACCGCGTTTGGGTTATATCAAAGACGGGGCCACGAGAAAAACGGTATCAAAGACGGAACAAAGAAAAATAAAATAATAAAAGTTGGTTTCCAACCGGCTTTTGAACTCACGAGCAGGTGGGTGGGAAGGTCCATGCCTCGCTTAATAGTGGCCTGAGGTGGCTCCTACTGGTGTTCAGCGGCTTGTTCTTTTTAACATGTCATATCATATAGTGGGCAGGGGATGGTCCGGCTTGGTCTCTATAGAGTTAACGTATTTTTTTCCACCACGAAAGGGTGATATCAATGACGGTGGGTGGGTGGGTGTTTGGGAGTTTAACGCCCTTTTCCACCACGTATGGGTGATATCAAAGACTGGGCAACGAGAAAAACGGTAACAAAACAAAACACACAAAAAAGTTTGGCTTTCCACCGGTTTTCGATCTCACGAGTAGGTGGGTGGGTGGGTATGTAATAGTTTAGCGTCCTTTTCCACCAAATACTGGTGCTATCAAAGACCGAGCCACGAATAAAAAAGAAGAAAAAAAAGTTTTGGCTCCCTTGCCGGTATTCGACTTACGAACCGATTATCGACAGAACAACGCACTTTATATACTAGCTTGTAGGTAATAATAATAATAATAATAATAATGATAACTGAGTATTTGAGCAGGCGCTTTACCAAATTTCTTTAATTGGCCCAAAGCGCCGCGAGCTGAACGCAACAACGCACGCTAACTTGAACCACACGCATTGTCTCACACACTGGACACATTGGCAATCACGTGGTGCGAAGAGTCAGCTCAGCAATTGAAGTTTCCGAATTTAGACTTGCAGTTACTTCCAAATTTTTGGGCTGAACATTTCCAAAGCAGAGGGGGGAGGAAGCCGGAGTACCCGGAGAGAACCCCCGACGATCGGCCCGAATGAACGGTGCCACGTACGAGGGGGAAAAATTCTTCGCTGGTAGAAATGTTGATCCTACCGGGATTTGAACCCGGCATCTTCCGAACTCAGGTCCTGACCTTCAACAAAACGTGCCACCCGATTTCATGCAGAATTCAGAAGAGCAAAACGAGGTTGGGGGGGGGGGGGGAAGGAGAAAGATTTACTCACACCTATATGATAGGATACATTCGACCCCTCGTTAACTCGCCCCATGACACAGCTTTGTCCTATTTTCCGGTAAACAACTCCACACTATCAATACTCTTACTGTCTATAGAACAACTCCCCGTATTTCAGTCAAGCTTGTTATTGCAGTAAATCGCTGAACATAACAATAAACTAGAGAGGCAGAAGCCGTGCTTGGCTCACTTGTTCGATGGGTCAAGTTTTCCCATTAACAGTTTGTGTGGCCTTGACCTTGACCCAAGGTCTATAAAGTTCTTGTGAATGTCTGTCACCATTCAGAGTATAAAGCCTCTGGTTTTTGTACAT